>CM053605.1:83158866-83231667 GCA_028646535.1 Procyon lotor | reverse complement strand
GACTTTGCAGATGTGATTTAAATGAAGGATCTTGATTTGGGGAGATTATCCAGGATGGAGCCCAAGGGATCACAGGATCCTTGTATGAGGGAGGCAGGAGGGAGAGTCATATTTAGGAAAAAGAAACATGACAATACAACCAGAGTCTGGAGTGACATAGTTTGAAGATGGGAGTTAAAAACCACAAGCCAAGGACTGCTAGAACCTGGAAAAGCTAAGGAAACAATTCTGACCTGAAACTTCAGGAAAGAATGCTGCCTACCAGGACCACTGAGTATAGACTTTTGACCTCCAGAATTACAAGAGAATAAATTCGTATCTAGACACCAGACAGAATACAAGAAAAATAAATTTATTAAAGCAGCAATAGGAAAAGAAAACATGTGGGTAAATAGTAAGTAGATAACTGTCATTGGAATGAATGAGGAAATGAACAAATAAAGAGAACTCTCGATAAAAAAGGGAAAGACCCAGGTTCAAGTTCCAATAGCCAGCTCGTTAAGCTGGGCCCCATCGTTTAGGCTCTCTGGAATTCCTCAGCGTGAAGAGCTGAGGGCATGGAGTCAGACCAATTAGGGTGCAAGGGCATTGGAGGTTACTTTAGGCTGTGCATCTTGGGGCAAGTGGTCACCCTCTCTGAGCCTATACCCATGTCTGTAAGTAAGCGTCATAAAATGACGCTACTGTGGTGGGGACTGACGGAGCTACAATCTAGTCACATTCAGTGAGACTCTGAGTGAGGCAAATGGGAAACTGTGGTCAAATAAAACTGTGACTAATGCTATTTCATGTGTGAATCTTGACATCAGGGAAATTCTCCAAATTAAAGAAAAGTCAAGGATTGCACAGTGGTAAAGCTGGTAAACTGTGAACTACTGGCTGCCTCATGGTGGGTCTGCTTCAGCAGCTGAACAGAAAAAAACACTGTCCTTTGAGAGAATCCATGCTGAATTATGCAAGCTAGCAACAATATAAATAACAAATTATGAGAGGTCTTCAGGAACACACCCCTAGAACAAAATACGACCAGCCTTTAATGCATGCAAAGCAATTAGCATGGGCCTGGAACACAGGAAGCTGTTACTCTGCTATTATTATATTAACTCAGTGATAAAAGCCTCAGGATAAACACATCCATGATGGAAAATGAAACAAACTCGAGCTTTCCCACGGGTCTAAGCTTTTCCTGGGCCTCCAGGTCCTGTCAGAGAAATCTCACAGTTGGAAAATCTGAGTCAGGTATGCTAGTAACAGCCCATATGACGAGGCTATAAATTTCCCAGCTCTTATCTGAAACACAGAGTCTGACTTAGGGAAGTGTTACCCCTTGTCTCACTAAGCTCATCTCACACACCCTCTTTTGCTCCCTTGAGCCATAGTTAGACTAGGGTTTGTGAGATGGCATGGACCTTCCTGGGACTGAGTGCCACCCAGCAATATTCTTCTTTCTCTTCTCTTCATTCCCATTCCTTAAACCCCAGAGGACAAAGCTGTGCCCCGTACATACTAGAAGCTCAATAAATAACTATTGAACGTATAAGTAAGTGATTTTATGGATCATACAAGCCACGTCTCTCTCCCATTTTCCAGACAATGAGCCACAGGCCAATTAGAACAAAGACTGAAAAATCCCTTCCACATAGCATTAATTCAATTTAATAACTGTCTCCTCCTCAGAGAGGAGAGCTAATTTCTCAAATCCAATAGGCTGGGTTATAGAGAGGAAAGAATTTTAAAACACATTTTAAAACCACATCTGTTTTTCTAAGGAGCTTCCAACTTCCCCAAATGAAATCTGAATGGTATGTGTCGACACCGCAGGCTTGGCTAATGAGTGCTGGGGAGACTAGAAAGGAGAGATCAAAGGTAAACAAGAGCCTGGATGAAACAGAACCATCCTGAGGAGATCGGGAAAGGCACGAGAGCAACACTGAATGATGTAGTTCTAACTGGAGCCTGGCGTTACCTGGGAGGAGGAACAAATGACTTCAGTTTGGGATTCACGGGACTCTTAGGCTGCACAGAACAACTTAGTGCAGAAGCCAGTCCTGTGTTTGACTTGGACCTCCTTTTTCTACCAAAGCACACACAGTACCTAGGAAAGATCCAGACCTAGGAGGACTTAAATCCTTATCCTGACTTTAGGTCACCACACATTGGGAAAAGGTGAGATTGTGTTCCTTGTGTAAAGACCACCCCTCAAGAAGAATCTAAACCCTCCCTGTAGAAATGGAAGTTAATGACTTTTTCCTATTGTCTTTTGGAACTAATTTTAATTCCTTCCCTGGTAAGAAGTCAATACTTTGCACTGTTTTCTCAGAGATGGAGAACAGTTGTTCCCCTTGTCATAAAGTCGCTTGTATGCTTCAAGGGTCAACTACTTAGGGCATAAATTTATTAAGGTTAAATCTGCTAGATTTCTTTTTTTTAATATTTTATTTATTTATTTGACAGAGAGAGAGAGAGAGAGAGAGAGATATCACAAGTAGGCAGAGAAGCAGGCAGAGAGAGAGGGGGAAGCAGACTCCTTGCTGTGCAGAGAGCCCGACATGGGGCTCGGTCCCAGGACCCTGAGATCATGTCCTGAGCCGAAGGCAGAGGCTTTAACCCACTGAGCCACCCATGTACCCCTCTGCTAGATTTCTTAACTTCATATAATACTGCGGCTTTTGGGGTACCTGGGTGGCTCAGTCAGTTAAGCCTCTGACTCTTGGTTTTGGTTCAGGGCAGGACCTCGGGGTCGTGAGACTGAGCCCCACAGTGGGGCTCCATGCTCATTGAGGTGTCTGCTTGAGATTCTTTCTCCCTTCTCCCT
The DNA here is from genome assembly GCA_028646535.1 of Procyon lotor. Taxonomy (NCBI): domain Eukaryota; kingdom Metazoa; phylum Chordata; class Mammalia; order Carnivora; family Procyonidae; genus Procyon; species Procyon lotor. The sequence continues at coordinate 83,228,852 of CM053605.1, read as the reverse complement.
CTGTCCCTCCTCTCTCTTTCTCTCTCTCTTTCCCAAATAAATAAATATTTAAAAAAATATTGTGACTTTTATTATCAGATTCCTTCAAATCTTCCTAAGAAGATGGGTTGTAGACCCCTGGTTCCATAAATTCAGGGAAAATTATGTGACACGATCTTTACCAGTGGGGTTTCTCTGCTTATCTCCCCAGACACACTTGCTTTTTAGCCAGCAAAACACTTGGACTGCCCAGTGGTTTCCACAAATGTCTGCCCATTTCCATTTCCATAGCCTTCTTGTCTGTGTGGCCAGCCTCAGTCATGCTCAGACTGGATGCCCTGCTTGCCACCCCGGCTGCTTTGCTAGTGTTAAAGAACCATGGGATGAAGACTCTCAGAAGACATAGACTGGTTACTTCATCTACCACTTACTATCCTTGGACTTCTTTAGACTCCACATTGCCCAAGGTTCAAGGTCATGCCCTTGAGCACAGCATGCAAGCATGACCTCATCTAGCTCTTCCATGTACCCTCAGTCTCACCATTGAGATTTTCATCTCACCAGGCCATTATTTACTTACCTTGAGCTTCTTATTCTCCATGAGTCTGCCATGCAATTCAAACACTGTATCTTCTTCTAGGCACCTCTCTGATTGCAACACCCTTCCTCCTGTTCCCTATACCCCAGGCCGCCAAGTGTCATACCTCTGAACTATACCAAATGTCATACTTCTAGAGGTATGATACTTAACTCCCTAGATAGAATGAGTCTCTCACCTCTGTGTTCCCAGAGAATCCTGCAGATATCTGCCTTATCGCCCTGACCACAGAGTACTACAGTACATTTATAGGTCTCTCTGTTTCATTATAAACTTACTTTTTGCACCTTCCTACGACCAAATCTACATTTTATTTCATAGTCACACTTCAAGAAATGAAGGAGATAAGTAAACATGTACATGATTCCTTAAGCAGAGGTGACTATATGGCCCCTAGCACTGGGGTCTGGACCATACTTGTCTATTCATCTCTACATTAGGGAGGACAGAGCTAAAGAAATGCAACAAAAACAAGCCAACTGGTACCCAGCCAAGAGTAAGAAATGTGGCATACCTGATAGACCACTATATTAACAGTTTCTTCTTTTTTCTGCTCTGGGGGCCCTTGACTCTGCAGTAGATTTCGTACTGTTTCTTCCATCCTGAGAAACAAACAAACAAACAAACAAACAAACACAAAATACATAAAGAATTTCTTTAAAGTAGGTTTGATTAACATAGGTTTTTTCCAGTAAGGAGAAAGATTTCTTCAGTATATTTCCTAAGCTGATACCTGGAAATCGATTTTCTCATCTCTCTCTTTCATCCCCTATATTAGGAGACTGTCACGAAGTCCTTTAAAATCATTCTTCAGAACGTCTCCGGGTTCTCTTTCTCTTTACCATTCAGGTCCCTATCCTTGGCCTCCTGCATCTGTTCTCACGCAAACATCTCCCAATATCCCACTTCCCTTTCAATCACTCCCTTTTAATTTGACACAATGTCACCACATTAATCTTCCTGAAATACCACTTTGATTTCTTTAAATCAATTTTCAAAGTTGACGAATATTACATGACTGAATTTTTGCTGTTAACACACTGTTATGTCTTTCCATGGTGGTCTTTCCATGTCAACACACAAAGATCTACTTTATTCTTTTCAGCTACTTCCTGGTATTTCATGATGTGAATGCACCATAAATTATCTAACCCTTCTTCTACTGATGAAACTTAAATTACTTCAAGATTTTTACTCTTTTAAAGAATAAACATCTCTACACATACATCATAGTACACATTAATTAGTATTTCTACAGGTTATATTGTAATATACATTTTATATTATAACCCTATCTTGTCTTACATACCTACTTCCAATGCCCATCCCCCATTGCCCAAAAGGAAAGAATAAAACAAACACATCCATTTCTATTTCTATTTCCGGAAGTTGTCTCTTGTTGTTACTACTTCTTGAAATACCAAACCCTTGCATCTTCTCATTTCCAACCATCTTTGAAAATCTACTTCAAGTTTTAGTACCTAAGAGACATCTTCATTGCCCTCCCCCATTTCTTTGTATCTGTATAGCCGTTTGCTCTATATCATTCATTCTATCACTTAAAAATTCCCCACTTTAATGCTCAAATATTTCATATATGTATGTTCTGTCTTCTGAAGTAAATTACAATATTTGGTAAAGAACCATGTCATAGATTTCTTATGTGTCTCCCTCAGTTATAGATAGAGTAGGGCCTCAGCAGATGTCATTATATGAATCCTTTGTTAATTCATTTTAAAAATTATTAGGTAGTTACTTTGTGCCGGGCACTGACCATGTATATTCTGTGTTTGAATGACCATGTCCTTGGGGCCCATCCATGAGGATAACCTGGACCAGGATTTTAGAGCAGGACACCTGAACTAAATTCAGTGAACACAGTGAGTGCTCTTTTGCCCAGAGCCTGAGTTGGCTGTTCTAGTCTCATTCTGAAGCATGTATTTAACTATTTTAAAAGACTTGAGGGAAAGCAGGCTGATCCAGCTTCTTTCTTTTACTAAGAGCTTCTAGCATGGTAAATTAAAGGCTTCAGGAGGCCAATGAATTCCATGAAGTCACAAGACCATTACAGTAACCAAAGGAGTATAGTTCAAAATGTCAACCTTTCTAATATGATAAAACTGCTTAGCAGCAGAGTGAAGAAATCGCAGATGATCTGGGCCAATCAAAATCTGGACTGTAACTGGGGAAATTCTGCCTCTACAGAGAGAAAGTCTGCCTTTATCCAAGACCCACTCAGGATTTCAGAAGACAGGGGACACCATTATGAGTGCTCAAATAATGCTTTGTGACTTACATTTATGTGAGCTACCTCCTTTGCATCCAGCCAGGAGAGCAAAATCTGTTCCCTGTATTTTCACGAGTCTTGAGTTATTAATGATAACAACAAAATTAAATAGTACTTTCAACCTGTCAATGAACACTCATCTATTAATCACTATAATGTACTTCTAAAAGATCATTACATCTATGTAGTGAATAAGAAAGCAGAGACACAGAAAGGTTAAAGCCTTCTTCACAGAGTCATTGTTAGTTGGGTAGATTAGGACTAAACCATTTTTTCCTGACTGTAAGAGAGCAGCCTCTTTACATTAGGCCTTATTTACATCTAGGAGATGATTTTATTTTATTTTTTTACTTTTCAAAGGTTTATTTATTTATTGTAGAGAGAGAGAGAGAGCACAAGTGGGAGGGGCAGAGGGAGAGGGAGAAAATCTGAAGCAGACTCTGCACTGAGCAAAAAACCCAATGCACGCATCGATCTAATGACCCTGAGATCACGACCCCAGCCAAAACCAAGGGTCAGATGCTTAACCCACTGTGCCACCCCAGGAACCCCCAGGAAATGATTTTAAATGAAGAAAAGTCTTAACTCTTAATGAAGAGTCACACTGGTGAACATCAATGGGATGCTGAACCCCAAAGGGCAAAAACACCATTTCTGACCTGGGAAGAGCTTAAGGTCTGGTAGAAAAGATAAACTAAATTTATATAAAAAAATAGGTGTGAAGAAGGCACAGATTCTGAAATATTAAGTGATCGGAGCCAATTTCTAATATTTGATTTCACTGTGTGAAAAAACAAAGACAATCTCTCCAATGGTAGTGGATTTTCCATGCTGTTTGCCAGATCTATCATCAACAAGAAAAGTAATGAGAATGGAGATGAGTTGCCCAAGATTAGGCAGTTTGTGCAGGACAGATCAAGGACTGGCCTCTGGTTTTCTAAATATTCATCTACTTTCTTCCCACTTCAGTAGAGAAGCTGCAGGTCTTTCTTATTTTAATCCAGTTTTCATTCACTGGTAAACATTTGGCTTAAATGTGTTCCAAATGTTAGACTCAGTTAAAATAAAATCTTGTCTTTTTTTTTAATAAGTTAAAATATAGTTCTGTCAGTGCATAACTTGCTGAATTATCTCTCCTGTATAATTAAAAGTTCTATGCACAAGTTGCTAGATCAAGAAGAAAAATATCTCTTCACCTTCCCCCATTCTTCTTGGCTTTATATTAAAAAAAGGGAAAAAGAAAAAAAAAAGAGTTGGGAAGGAAGTTGTTAGATTCGCAAGCAGCCAAGACCCACAGTAATACTGTGAACATTTTTTTTTCTGGCACTACTTCATGATTAATTAAAACCAATTACATTTCTAAGCTACAGCTTGGAACAGAGTTGCAGGGACCTATCCCAACCTTTGGTAAGAAATTAAATTGTCTCATCTTTTCATAACTGTTATGAATCTGGTCACAGAGAAAATATTTTGAACCTGATGAGAAGATATTATTATTTATTCCCTGATGACATCTTTTCTAAATTTTCATTTGGCAAACATCTCTATTTATTTGCCTGAAAATCAAAGACTGTGAAGCATTATCCATTGTCGTTTGACGCCCAATGACATTTTACTTCATTTTATTATTTTGATAGCTGATGTGTGAGGGTTTGCATTACCAGTCTTCACATAGAACAGTTCTGCAATCTGTTTTCCAAATGTGGCTAAAAATAAGACGATTCCTTTTTCCAGGCCAGGTCTAGGCAGAGATTTTCTTTTTTTTTTTTCTTTTCTCTCTTTCATTGTTTTTTTTTTTTTTTTTTTTTTTTTTTAACTGCTGGTTGGTTTAACAACACCCTTAATCAATGTCTTCCAGTTCTTTTTTATGTATTTATTTATTTTTGGTCTGAACTGTGACTAAGTCCTTTCCTCTCCTAAATACTGGTCAAGTGGCTGTCAACCAAAAATATATAGGCCAAAATTTTACTTGGAGAGATGTAGTAAGTTCTAATGTATAAGTGAATTATTTTTAAGAATCTAAGTCCTACACAAGTCAAAGAAAAGTAACTAAATCCATATGTCAATAGTGTATTTCAGATAGCACAGGTATAAATATACGAGTTTTTGCCTAATGACATGCTAGAAACTGATCAGAATGCTAGATTGAAGTGTTTTTTTGTGACTTCTATGATCAGATACTCAGTTTAGCATAACTTCATTTTTGAAGAAATAGAACAAAGTAAATGCAAAACAAGAAGCCACTCTCTCCAACTCAAACTGATAATTGATGGGGCTCTTTCAAATGAAAGCTGAACTGAATCCCATTTCAAGAAATATTCTGATGGGTGCTTGCTGATTAATCATATAATACATTAATAATGAAATTAACAATGAAATTACTCAATATCCCCTTATTGACTTTTCTGTGAGAGGTTGTAAGACCATAGCCCATTCATTTCTGCTTTGTTAATGATCTCTGAGTTTCTTTAGGTCCGTGGTTCTACCTTGTTTATTTTATCTCTAGCAACTGAGCATAGCTACTGTTACTGGATAGGTGGTCCGTAAATTCTTTTTGAGTGAATGAATGAATCTAATAGTTTCTTTCCTTATCCATTTCCTGGTTCCTTTTCATTTCCCCACAGACCTATATGTAAGTCTAAATGGCCAGAGAAAAGTAGTGACAAATGAGAGGCACCAGCAAGACTGGAGGGTAAGCCTTAAGCTGTGACACTTGAGGCTAAAATGCTGGCCTCCTAGTCATTCGCAAAACAAACCAACCATCTCCCAGAAATAATAACTCCTTGCTCTTTTTGTCACCCTGAATATGCGGTCCACAGTCAGTATGCTTCATCTGCAGCTCATTAGCTTAGAGGGCTGGAGCAGGACCCTAATTAGAACCCTAATGAGACCAGGGTTCTAGATTCAATTCCTAGCCTGGATACCCTTTAACATCATCAGACTCCTGGCTGACTAATCTCTGTGCAGGCAGTCCACTGCTCTGCTGCAGGGGCAGAAAGGATAGAATTATCTTAATGAAGAACATATTTTGCATGACCTCCCATATCATTTGCTTTCAATTTCTTTCTCCCATTCAACTCCCATTGCTTTGCTCAACAACCCATCCAACCTCCCCATTTTAATTGCACTGCAAAGCTTTCTCCAAGCTTCGGAGTGGAGAGAAAAGCCTACTAATTTTCAATTCTAACAGGGAACTGTTCCTGCGGAAACTTTGCTGGTTTAGTATAGGGTTCTGCCCAACTGAATCAACTCATTTCCTCAGAAAATGAGAGTTTCCTCGCTTTGAAGCTAGCACATCTAAGCATGTAAGCAGGGACAATCCCCAGGTCGGCAGCAACTCTGATGTTGTTAACCTGATCTCTGCTTATCCCTGCTGCAATGGTTAGGAACAGTAAATCTACAGCGAAGATAACTGAAAAGTGCCCTGAAACTGAAGCTCACTTTGGGATAAATGTTGGAGGGATGGAATCCCTTATTTCTTTCCAAGATGATATATATTTTTAATTCAGCACAAATTTTGCAAGAATAATACTGTTGCCCAAAAACCATAATGCTCTAATTCACTCATGGGGCTGCAACACCATTCATAAACAGATCGAAAGGTGCTAGTCCAATTTGAATTACTGCATCATATTCACTTCAGGGCCATGTGTATGTGAGCAGAAAGCGCTGTAAATTTTTCTGTAGGCAGGCTTCTGTTGATCCTCTATGGGAAGCTCACTGTATGGGGGGAGGCAGACATGGAGAAGGCAGGGAAGTGGAGATAGGCATTCAGGGAAGTCCCATTCTCCATGGGGAGTTGAAGGGAATACCCTGAATGTCAACAAGCGAATCTCAAATGTTTTTGCTTGAAGTGGTAGAACATGGAGTTGGATTTATGGGTTCATGTGATGAAAGAGTTCACACTCATCCAGAAAGAAAAAGAGACAGAGGGAGAACCCTATGTGTGCAAGTAAGTGCTAGAAAGAAGTATAGCTCGGTAGCTTCCACTGTCCTAGTTAACACTTTGAAGGCAAGGTTGGCACTATATCCCAAAAATCCCTAAGAGGTCTACAAAACAGGTCACTTCTCTTAATGGAGTAGAGATTTTAATTAATGTAGTAATTGTAAATTATTATGATCATGTTTTGTTATTACAAAATAGTTAACCATTCATATAACCACCCATGTCCAGTCTCATGAGCTCACCTACTTAACTTCTAAATCTAACCTTGTGATGTGTCCTAATAGAATTCTTTGAAATAATGAATTTTCACAAATAAAACCAGATTTAGTTCTTTTTTAAAAATTTTCTTAAGTAGTTCAAAGCACAAATGTTCTTTGAATCTGATATGGCTCAGAAAAGACTTTGGATTGCTGGGATAAGTCCTTTTAATATAAATGTGTTATTTAGGGGACAGATCTGTATAGTTCAGTATTCAAATGTTAGCGGAACTCTGAAGATAGCAGACAGTTCAATTTATTATCAGCACTCAATATTTATTCTTTTTGGCCACTATTGATATGAATAATAAAAAAATACTTGAATATAACATGAGAATAGTTACTGGATTTTAATCAGAGGCTATTCTGTTCTAGAAAACTATTGTAGCAATGTGGAGTGGCATTTTTCCCATTTCTTAAAATGAGAATTTTATCATTTTACCTTAGTCAAAGAAAAATACAGCATGGACCAGACAATCAGGATTTCTTTCTTAATATCCACTGGGCTCTTGGAAGTTTAAATATAGAAATATAATAATGTTAGATACTCAAAATGAGGTTCACCATGTTTCAGACCAGTTACATCTTTCTCTATGGTTGTAGCTGTCTCCTCATCAGATAGTTATAACTCAAAAGAATACACCAAACAGATAGACGATATTCTACTCTCTCATGCTTCAGGATCTGTTCGGTATTTGACCCAGAGAAAATTAATAATTGGGTGAAATGATTACACTTGGTTCTCACTGGCAAATTCATCTTGAATTTGATTCTCATTTTCCACACCTTAAAGACTATTTCTTTTTTTTTGGACCTTGACAAGTGTTAAGTCATTAAAGCTCACAGAGGCCAAACCAACACACTGGATATGAATAATGTACAAGGCAGAACAATAAGTAACTGGCAGCAATCTGTCACTTTCTTTTCTTTTTTTTTTTTTTAAAGATTTTATTTATTTGACAGAGAGAAACACAGCGAGAGAGGGAACACAAGCAGAGGGAATGGTAGCAGGAGAAGCAGGCTTCCTGCTGAGCAGGGAGCCCGATGTGGGGCTCGATCCCAGGACCCTGGGATCATGACCTGGGCCGAAGGCAGACGCTTAACGACTGAGCCACCCAGGCGCCCCACTTTCTTTTCTTTTCTTTTCTTCTTTTCTTTTTTCTTTTCTTTTCTTTTTTCTTTCTCTCTCTCTTTTCTTTCTCTCTTTCTCTCTTTCTTTCTTGAGTGTGTTGGAGAAGGGCAGGCAAATCCAACTGGCCATATTGGGATCAAACTATAATGTTAAATTTTCTGGACAAAATGGTTCAATCGAGGTAAAGAAATACATTATGAATCCACAAAACCAGCCTCTGTAGCCTCATGAAGACCAATGGTGCATTCTTCACTGGGCTTGCTCTTTAAATCACATAATTCTTGCGATGTTTGATCCACAGTATTTCAGAATCGCTTCTCTCGAGCAAGCAGATATTACAAAAGCATAGTATATGCAGAGAACTGATGTTATCAAATCCTCTCCCAACCTAACTCCCGTGGCATAAAACAGTCAGTATATCTCAGTCCTTGGCATTCCTTAAAGTGGCAGAGTTAGGTCTGGGGGCAGATAATCTTACCAGCTCTGTAACTTAGGAAAAATCACATATTCTGAGCTTCAGCATCCTTGTCTGCAAAATGGGTGTTTCATGCCAGTTCTCCTTATCCCAGAGAGATGTTAAGACAAAATGTAAAATGTTATATACATTGGTGCTTATTTTTACTGTGGTTTTAAAGATACTTTTTTCAGAAATCAAGACTCTTTGAATTAGAGATCTTTTGGCAGTGATATGAGAAGGGCAGGGAAAAGGCTCCTTGGGAAAAGTCAGCCAAGCAAGTTAAGACTTTACAGAGGGACCCAGTTTCTTTGTCTTTTTTCAGAAAGTGTAGTGAGAGAAGCACCTCTCCCCAATGTTTCAGGTAACAACAGCTTTGGAGGATAAGCTACTGTGTTGGTCATGATACGATAAGTTATGCTCGAGTAACAACCCCAACAGCTCTCTTACTTAAAAAATAAATTTCTTATTGTCACAAGGTCTGAGCACCTCAGCAGTCAACTATCCTCCAGGGGTTGAGTAGTTCAATGTCCTTGTTTCCCAGGACAGTCCAGTTTATCCCTATTGTGCTGGCATAATTGTTAATAGCACTTTTTTTTTTTACTCCCAAGATATCACGGTGAGATGCTAAGTATTATAATCTCCCTGATAATGGAATAACTCAAGTATTCAGGCTTCCCTACCTTTTCAACATGAAGCCTTCATCATAGCTGGGGAAAAAGAAACTGGAGGATGTTGTAGGGATCTTTACTGCCTCATTCCAGAGGCATCACTTTAGTTTGGAGATGATTGGCCAGAACTAGTCACATGGACCAACTAACTGCTAGGGTTGGTGGTAAATTTGGTTTTCTGAGAACCCAGCAAGGAGAAGAGAACCAGTTATCAGTGCTAATACTATGTCTTCCATAGTTGTATTGTCAGAATTGAAGACATAGATGGAACCACCTCCCAGTGACAGCCTACCTTGTCTGTGTGACTATACAAAGTTGTCTCTGGGTGACTCAGTGCCCAAACTCAAGAAAGACAGGAAACATCTTGTTGGTCTCTTCTTATTGGATGCTACTTTTCTCCCTCTGCTGGGCAACTGAGCTGTCACTATTGAAATTCCTTTCACTTCCCAGCTAGATATTGATTGTCACCCTTCTTTCATTCATGCCAAATTGATTGCCAGCCTATGCAATTAGTCTCTCTGAGCATTCTGAATGACCCACAAATGTGTTCCCTCTGATCAAGGAATCTTCAAACAAACACCTTCAAAGTCTGCTTTGCTTTGAAGAACACACTATCAAGTTTCAGCATGACAGTGGTTAGTCATGTTTTTGATGCGGCTTATTTTATAGTAAATATCTATCAACATGGAAAAACAGCCTGCACGTCCACAAAACGTTTGTAACCTTCCGAGTTTTATTGGCAAGAAAATGGAAGAGATGGTTTCTCGTGCTGTTAGTGGAGGGAGACATCTAATGTTTCACTACTCTTTACCCAATAGTCCTTGTTTAAAAATATCATCACAACTTAAGGTATGGCAACAACAGGCATGTTTGATTCTTAGAAATGCTGAACTGTAGAAACTTGTCAAGATTTGGCAGGTAAAAAGCAAAAACTGGGGAAAAGAAGTCAATTTAAAATCTGCTTCTATGCTAGATTAAAAACAAACAAAAAAGGAAGCATCAGAATAATATGCCTTTCATATTACTTCCCAGGGTAACATAACACTGGGATGTCATAAGAATGCTTTCTGTCAATCATCATATTCATCTAATATTTGGATAGGGATGTTTCTGCCAATTACCATAAGGAAAAAGGAGATTCACTGCTTCTTCTCCTTGCCTATCCAAGCATCCTTCAGGCTCCAGCTTAAGTCCCACTCCTCCTTTCCTGATAACTCTGGCCCATAGAAGTCTCTCCCTAGTCAACTGAAAAGTATTTTCCCTGGGACTTTCTTGGGGAAATCACCAAAGGTTCTCATCAGAAGTTCAGATTCCCAGGTCCACCTGAGACTCAATAAATCAGAATCTCTGGGAGTGGAGGCCAGGAATCTGTATCTTTTACAAGCATATTCTTGCACATTAACCTACGAGAATCTATGTCTTATTCTCATGTCTTCCCCAAACACTTACCCATATGCTAGCTGCACTGTTAAATATCATAAAAACAATTTCATGTCCAGGTTTCTTAGTTTTACAACTATTTTATTAGCTTGTTAGGAGTTCCAGTGTATATCTCATGTCTTTGTCTTTTTTATTTTTATTTTTCAAGATTTATTTACTTGAGAGAGCATTCGTGTGAGTGGGGGGAGAGGGTGAGAGAGAATCTCAAGCAGACTCATGATAAGTGTGGAGCCCAATGTAGGGCTCAATCACACAACCCTGAAATCATGACCTGAGCTGAAATCGAGAGTCGGATGCTCAACCGACTCAGCCACCCAGGTGCCACTCATGTCTTTTCCTATTACCCAAATCATGCTGTGGAGAAGCAATTTATCCTTGGTGGGTGAACTTCCCTTAATTGTGGAGTTACTTCATTTGGGGTATATAAAATGTCAAAAAATAAAGGGAAAAACATATTTAGATGAAACTAATTTTAATTCCAATGGCAGAAAACTTAAAAACAACACCTTTTGTGATATGAATGATTATTCCTTCATTTATTCATTCACTCATTTGTCACCTCATTAATTTATTACTTTATTTAATAATCATGCTTAAAATATGCTTTGCGCTCTAATTAGCAACTTGAGTAAAGAAAATTTGCCGAGTACAGGGCACAGTCAGACCACCAATCACCATACAGTGTAATCAGTGCCAGAAGAAAATGCCATGGAGGTAAAGAGGTAAAGAGACATAAGAGGATAAGAAAGGCTCTCTGGAGGTGTTGTTCCAGGTTAAACTTTAGGAAATGAATAAGATTTGGCTTGATAGAGAAGGAATTTTCAAACACAAATACTGATTTCATTTGTTGTTGTATATTGCTTATTGTGAGTTTTCTTTTTTTTTTTTTTTTAAGATTTTTATTTATTTATTTGACAGAGACATAGAGAGCACAAGTAAGCAGAGTGAAGGCAGAGTGAGAGAGAGAAGCAGGCTCTCCGCTGAGCGGGGAGCCCGATGTGGGGCTCGATTCCAGGACCCTGGGATCATGACCTGAGCCGAAGGCAGTCGCTTAACCAACTGAGCCAACCAGGCACCCCTATTGTGAGTTTTCTTAATGAGAAATATACTTAAAGTGTGTGCATAGTAGTCTATAGGTCTACTGAAAATAAGAGTGTTCCAGTTTAGTTTTATATAGGTATTAGTATTTTAATCAAATGCAAAGCATTTTAAATCACTGTTAGCCAAATCAGTTAAGGCTCTTCCAACTGAATTATGTACATTTAAAGTTACCCTCATTGAGTCATAGTAGTTTATTTAGTATGTTTCAAACAATGTCAACCAGAGCCTCTAGGTAATGCTTCCCGTCTCATTATGTTCCCTATACGTGTGTATTTTCTCCCAATAATTTGGGATATTTAGGTCTCCTCCGGTATTTAAAGTATGTCCTTCTTGGCCTGGGGTGTCTATGAGAAAACAGAGAATGGCCATATCAGAATATCTGTTGCTAAGAAAAAAAAAAAACAACTGCTCTGATAAAACTAATACCAATAACTGCAAAATTTCCCAGCCACAAGGTTGACATTAAATAAAAGCCAATTGTCTTCAAGTATTTCTTATCATACAAGTTTTTATACAGCACTTTTATTGCACATTCCTGCCCAGTGAAATAGATGTTGAAAAATACAGTGACTTCAGGCCAAAATAGCGTCCATTTATCCTTGAATTGTCAATGCTACAAAATGAAAGCAAGGTTACTTGGGGGGTGAGGGCAGAGAACCTATATATTGAAACTAACCTCAAAAAATAAATTTTCTTTGATAAGGAAAAGCACCAGAAAAAGAAGCACACTTTTCAGATTTAGTGTAAAAGAAAAAAAAAACAAAAAAAACAGAAACTAAGCAAAGATAAACACTCAGAATCTGCCAAGTGATAAAATTTTTGAAACGTAATTGATGAGCAATAATATAGTTCACCCTTGAACAACGCAGGGTCTAGGGGCACCAACTTCCCCCAGCATGCTTGAGAATCCACATATAACTTCGATTTTGCGTAAGTTAACTACTAATAGCCTACTGTTGACCAAAAGCCTTACCAATCACAAAAATAGTCAATTAACATGTTTTATATATTATAGGTATTATATACTGTATCCTTACAATAAAGTAAGCCAGAGGAAAGAATGTTATTAAGAAAATCACAAGGAATGGGGCGCCAGGGTGGCTTAGTGGGTAAAGCCTCTGCCTTTTGCTCAGGTTGTGGTCTCAGGGTCCCGGGATTGAGCCCTGCATCAGGTTCTCTGCTAGGCAGGGAGTCTGCTTCTCTCTCTCTCTCTCTCTCACTCTCTCTCTCTCTCTCTCCCTCTCCCCCTGCTTCTCTGCCCACTTGTGATCTCTCTCTGTCAAATAAATAAATAAAATCTTAAAAAAAAAATCACAAGGAAGAGAAAATACATCTACAGTACTGTACTGTATCAAAAACAAATCCATGTATAAGTGGACCCATACAGTTCAAATCCCTGTTGTTCATGGGTCATCTGTGTACTATGCTGATTTAACTACTAGAAAATACCATGACACCATGCAAAGATATATACAATGTTAACTGTCTTTTATCTTAAAGCTGTGCTGCCTTGAAATATTCAGATCTATGTCAAAGTCCTTATCCTGCTCCCTCCATACAAACACAAGAAACTGTAAGGGCCTTGGCTTCCTGTCCATCCATGTGGTTTTATTGTCATATTGGCAGAGACTATAAGCCTACACTAAACAAATGTCAAAAACCTAGTAATAAGCAGTAGCACATTAAACTTTCTTCCAATCATCCTTGCCTACCCCAGACAAAGAAGAGGAGCACACTTAATTGAGAAGTGCAGAGACTTCTTCCAGACTGGGAAGGAGAGGGAAAAGGCCCCTTCTGCAAAAGCCGGCTAACGTGGGTCCCCTAGGACTTAATTATCTCTCTCTTGTTAGGCTATAATAGGGACTCTAAAATATTATTGCAATTTTTCTACAGTCAAGAAATTGATTAGTAAAGTTGTGTAACTCAAATGTCAATGTTCTTTTTATGTATGAGTGTGGCCCACAACCACAGCCTTCAACTGAAAGTTGTCATTATCACCCAACAGTTAGTAAGGGTAGCTATTTGGGGCAGGAAGCACCTCAATACAGGAGGAAATCTGTATCCATACTGACTTGTGTTTTTAGTGGTGCTTATTTCCAGATTTTTTACATACATAGATTGGATGATTAGCACTCTGTGAAAAACAATGCTATTGTCCTTGCTTTGAAACAGTGTACTCTCAGGGGGAATTCAATATGTTCCTGATCACCTCAGTGGCAATGCCAATTAGGAAATTTACAGATGTGAAGGCGTCTGAGCCCTTTCTGCCATGGTTATGACCAGAACCCTGGATTACATCTTTTCCCACGTCTCCCGGACCTTTGCTCCCAGCCTGCCCTTTCGGCTGCTATTATGTCTCTCATTCCAAGAGTTCCTATTTTCTTCAAATGTCAAACAAATTAACATAAACTTTCTCCAAATGGAAACTTCTATTGTCCCCACTCTCTTTTTGTAATTTAACCATTGTCTTCTCTTTACCTTTTACCACCTGTAGTTTACCTATTCTGCACATTTTCCCCCACCAAATCTACTTCAACAATTGCCTTTAATCTGACTTTTGTCCTGACAGCCATGCTCAGGATGGTTTCTCATCATCAGTGGACCTGAAATCACCACATTTAATACTTGTTTCAGAATCGTTTGGGTTGAGCAACTTGTCTGCATTGGCCACCTCTTCCTTCTCAAAGTTTTGTTTCCATTACCTTTCTGAAGAGGTCGTTCAGGTGCCCTTCCTTCCTATCTGAACACTTCTCTTCTTCCTACTGGCATCTTCCTCTTCCATCACCAAAGATGGCCACACCTCATGGCCAGGATCTTAGTCTCTTGTTCTCCCTCTCTCACCTCCCTCTCTGTGTCCATCTTTCTCTCCAATCCCATCTATACCTCCTTCACTTCAGATTTCCAAATCTAAATCTCCAAGCCTATATCCGGCTTTCCAAGAGTCTACCAGCCATTCTCAACCTGATGCCCCACCAGAACCTAATGCACATTTGCCAGTCACTACAGCTTCCCTAGACTCTATGCCCTGTTCTGTCTTCTCTCTGGGACCCTGGGCAGCCTTGTCAGCCTCACTTATGCCTTCCCTGCTGGCTCAGCAGCAGGAAGCCTGGGAACTGCTTCTTCCTAGACTCTATTGCCAGCTTTCTGGTTTTGTGAATGAGGTGCACTCACAATATTTTGGAAGCTGAATGGCAGCATATGTTTTTCCTCCCCTGCCAACAGTGGCACAGACCGTGTGGGTATGCCACAGTTGGCTGGACTCTGCACTCTCTGTCTGTCACCTGTCTCCGGGCTGCACAGCTGCTGCAGTTCACACAGTTTCTCTACCTTTTGCAGCATCAGCAACCTCCTAACTGGACCACAAGTCCAGCTTGATCTTGACAGCTAATAGAAGCACCCTGACTTTTGCTCCTTGAAGCTTCTGTTTTTCTTGTAGGCAGCTACTTCTGTGAATTAAATCCCTCTGCACTGCAAGTAGACTGACAGGTCTCTTTTTCTGACTGATACTCGTATCATCATCCCTAGTCACTTGGAATGAAAGGTCTACAGCCTCTTTTCAACTGTCCCCTCCTTCCCACCTCTTCCCAAGTGCTGTCAATTCTTCCTCTTCACTACCCTCCTCTTTCCTTGACTAATGTCCCTGCCTAGACTAGGCTTCATTTCCTGTGCTTAAACTTCTCTGAAAGTCTTCTAACTAGTTATCCTATCCAGTTAGGCCCTTCACCATCCCCACCTGCCATTAGGTGGGGATGAATAATCTTCTTCAAACAATCATTCTTATTGTTTCAATAATTTAGTTGAAAACTTTGCATGCACTCATCCTTGCTGCCTACAGGACAATGAGTGAACCACAAAGCAAGGCATATAAAATACCTCCTTCTTCCTGTGGCCTTATTTCTCCCCTTTTCCTCTTCACGTACCATATATGCAGTCATTCCTGGCCATGTGGCATTCATCCTTGCAATATACCCCTTGCTTTCAAGCCTCCAGACCTACTCCTTATTATATTCTCTTCTATAATGTGACTCCCCTCTACTTCCAGCAAAGCTCTTCAAATCCTTGAAGAATCAGCTCAAATGTCACTGGAAATCCACATACCCGAATGAATTCCTGCAACACTTTGAACCTAACCTATATAGCTCATCAGACTCTTCCAATTTTTGCATCTCAACATGTGCTGTCTCTGCAGCACATCACAAGTACCACATAACTTTTATTTGAACTGTATTCTCTACACTAGGCTTAAATCTCTGGTTCGGCAAATTGTGAAAACCAGGAAAACATGGGGAATGAGTTATTGACCATGTCTGCAACCTAGACTAGATATTAAGATCTGGGTATGAAGGTCTTACTGAAATTGAAGACTTACCTATTCGATATTTAATGTTGTACTCCAGTGAACCTCCTAAATCTCTTTGCCAAACTACAGTTTCATTGCGACTACTGCTTGAAATTAGTGGGTCATGAGATCACAAACTTTTCTTATGTATAATTTTTCCATTTCAAGACTTTCTGATTTATAGGCAAGATTCTAAATGTTTAAATGCATATATGTGTAATATATAAATTATATAACATATAAATATGTTTATATGTATGTAAAAAGTAAAAAGTTGAACCATATGAAAGAAACTTGATATTTAATCATTTTTGATCTATAAAATGAGTTTTATATGGTTCAATCTAATAAATACATTAAAAGGATTTTTGTTGCATAGCTCCTTTTCACAACAGGGTTTGCTTTATGTAGGCATAATAAATGAGTACACTTAAAAACAGATACACCTCATGGGAAAGACCTTTGATAATGAAAACAATAATGACAAATACTTATTGTGCACTTACTATATACTATCCATTATGGTAAGAATGTTACATAAATTATTTCTTTCTCTCTCCTTTTGTTTTCTTATGATAACTCAGTTTTAATCACTAGTGGATAAGAGAAAAACTCATTGTTTGAAGTATCTGGTCAAGGTCACCTAGCTACTAAGCAGGGGAAGAATCTGAAATAAGGAAGTCTTATTCTAGAGATGCTACTTTTGACCATATTAAAAAAAAATGACTATTTTTCTCTTGGAGTCTTTTTGTTTCCTTGTTTTTTTCTGGTAGTAGCAGGAAGAAGAGTGAAGAGAAATAAAAGTTAAGGAAGAACTCAAATGTCACCTCCTCCTCAAACCATTCCTTGTCCCCTGGGGCTTTGATCTGTTTATTGTATTTCTCTATAGTCCTTTATCTTTTTTCCCCATATATTTGACTTAGCATATATTTCCTCCTCTCATGAATCTATATACATAATTAAAATTTCCAATTAAATTGTAAAGCTCTGATAGGACAGCAAGTATGTCTAATACACTTCATTTCGCAGAGCAATGGATAGTCACTTTTATTTCCATCCAAACACCATCCACCCATCCATCAATCAATACAGTAATTATTGGGTGTTAACACTTCTGAGTGCAAAGAACACTAAGATAAAAGACCCAGTCTTTACTCAAAAGGAGCTTACCACTGGTGCCTGGGTGGCTCAGCTGGTTAAGCATCTGCCTTTGGCTCAGGTCATGATCCCAGCATCCTGGGATCAAGCCCCTCATGGGGCTTCCTGCTCAGAGGGGAGCTTGCTTCTCCCTCTCCTCCTGCCTACAGCTCTGCCTATTTGTGCTCTCTATTACTCTGCCAAATAAATATATAAAATCTTAAAAAAAAAAAAAAAGGAGCTTACTACTATTTCATGGGGGCATGAACAAGTGTGTCAACACAAGCAGTGGTCCAGGTTACATACCATGAGAAAGCAGAGGGTGGCGAGGTGAGACATCCAGCAGTAGATGAGGAAGATACCTTACAGAGATTTAAAGAACTGGTACTGTTTGGGGGAAGCCTATAGAGGTAAAGGATGATTAGCCAATGGAAAAACTGAGAAAAACATGCCCATAAACAGGGAACAGTGTGTACAAAGGCACCAAAGAGCCTAGAATATTTGGGTCCCTGTAAGTGTTTGGTTTGGTGTGAAATAAGGAGATGGGGAAGAAAGTTGGGAGACAGAAAGGAAAAAGGAAGAAAATAAAATTTGCTCTTGAATTTACAAAAATTCATACAAGGGCTGTCTGGGTGGCTCAGTGGGTTAAAGCCTCTGCCTTTAGCTCACATTATGGTCTTGGGGCCCTGGGATTAACCCTGGCATTGGGCTCTCTGCTCAGCAGGGAGCCTGCTTCCCCTTCTCTCTCTGCCTGCCTCTCTGCCTACTTGTGATCTCTCTGTCAAATAGATAAATAAAATCTTAAAAAAAAATTTCATACAAAAGTGAAAGCAGTGGTCCCATGCCAACCAATAAAACCAGATAAACCCAGAGCATCTGTTCAGTGGCCAGACTGATGTCAATTACCTCAAGGCCCAGGCCTATACACAAGAGACCTTGGTGTATGAGAGGTAAAAGATGCACTATCACATGAAATCTGATGATTTAGAATGCATTTGGGAAAGGTGGAAATACAGCCACACAGATACAAAAAGCTGATGAAAACAAAGATGCTTCTATTTCTACCTGCTTTAGTAATAGAAGCTCTTTAAGCTGAACAAATGGTACATTCCACCAAAATCTGATGGAAACAAATCTTCACAGGCCTTCTGTATTAAGAAATAACTTAGCAGCCTTCCCCAGAGGTTTGGCATGTTCTTTGCCTAAATACAATATAATATAAAAAAAACTGGGGGCACCTGGGTGGCTCAGTGGGTTAAAGCCTCTGCCTTCAGCTCAGGTCATGGTCTCAGGATCCCAGGGTCCTGGGATGGAGCCCTGCATTGGGTTCTCTGCTCAGTGGGGAGCCTGCTTCTCCCTCTCTCTCTGCCTGCCTCTCTGCCTACTTGTGATCTTTCTCTCTGCCAAATAAATAAAAAAAATCTTTAAAAAAAACCCTGGTCTTTTGGAATTCTCAATTAAATAGTCTTAATGCTATAGAATAAAATATGGTCTGACTGCTATCCAAAATGAATCATAACAAACAAGAGGAGGTTTTCCAAGTCTGGACATGTTACTAACAACATTCAGTATATGGAAGGATTTTGTTATATTTCTTAGAAGTATGCATCTGGAAGGTTTAGGAAAAGGATACTGACTCTGGACAACAGAACAGAACTAATGGCCACATCCAAGGTGATCAGCTTCACAGAGAAGTCATCTGCTAATCTAACTAGGAAAATGTATTTTGACGGGAAACAAGGAGATACAGTAATGCAATATTTATGGATTGCAACTCAAGTGAAAACACCTTTTAATATGTAATCAAATGACATAACAAATTTATAATGCCTTTTCCATTTCATAAATTTGCATTGAATAATGACAAAGGACAAGGAAACTACCCCATTGTTAACTGATTGATATGCCATGTGAAATGTGTTCAATATTTATATTCTTTCCACACCAATCTTCCATTTTTATTTATATGATTATTTTCTGACAAACATAATATGAACAATGTCTGCAGAATTTTTATTAACAAAGTGCTAAGACAATACTGTCGTGCCTACATAAAACCATCTGCTAATGTCTGATGTCAAAACCTATTTATATATATTTTTTCCTCCCCATGTTTTCTGAAGGCAATCATTTCCTATTAAATTAATCCTCACCACCTTCAAGGCATTTGAGCATTCTTCTGGCATTTCACATTCTTTGGGAAACCCCTGGGTATTCAGATTCATTATGGAAATACCTAAAACCAAAGCAGGGTCAGGGTTTGGGAGTGTAATATACCTTTCCTTTCCTAATGTAGAACCAGAGGGCTATGCACAAATACAGTATTTCATTTTGCAATTAAGTTCAGGTGAATTATTCAAACTTCAAAATGTGAAATATGCCATGGTTACCATTATTCAAACCCCAGTAATTCTTTTTTTTTTTCAAATGGAAACATAGCTGAAGGTGCCCGATTAGTAATGAACAGAGAAAGGCACAGCATTCTTGCCTGCATATCCTAAAGAAAAATTTTTTGAACAATTTAAATCTTCCTCATTTTACTAGACTGTAAAATCATTCCCCTGACAAATCCTCATCTCTGAGACTTTTTGGTGCAAGTTTCTCCCCTCCCCCCTGCCCTCATCTCCACACTGTGGGAGCAGTAACACTGAAAAAAAGCTTCCTGGGCTGAAGCAGAAACTCCAGAATATAACTTTATTATCAAAATCATGCTTTGCAATGGGTACTACCTGTCACCTACCTCTTAATTTCTCAGTGTCATCCAAGACAGTTAAAAAAAAATGTAAGAGCAGCAAATCAAAACTCTTAAAGAAAGGCAAAAAAGGGCAAGGTGGAGAGTCTTTTAAACCTTCCTGAGTTCAAGCTCTCCAGGATGCTCTCCTTGACCTCTCATATCTTGCTGATTTTTTGAACCTAGCAACTCCTCAAGCATTTGTGGTCCATAACACTATTCTATCACTCACATCTTGTCTTCTAGTGTTCCCAGCAATTGTCCTGGGTGTGTGTCCTGCTGATATCCCAGCCCAGACAGAATGTGGTCATCTAACTTTCATTCCCCATGTCACCTGGGAGAGCACAGGGTCCTCCTACCCAGACAGTGGCTACCAATCGAGTTGATGTAGGAAGCCACACAGAAGCAGCCTGAGCTCTTAGAGGCACACTGACCTGTTTTCATTCTGTTTTAGAGGTAAGCCTCATCCATCAGACTATCTGCATGTTGGCTATTAGGGTGTTACCTTCCTCAAGAGACAACACATTATTTGCATAAGGACCATGATGAAGAGGCAGAAGTGCCAAATGGCTGGTACTACTAACTCTGGTTCCAGAAAGCCAGACTTTGACTTCTGCTAGATTTAATAGCTCAGCATCTCAGTGTCCTCACCTCTAGGACAGGACAAATTCTACATCTTATAGAAGGTGTGAAGATGACAAGAGTTTAAAGGATATAAAGCACCTAAAACTATACAAGTGCTCATGTTTCTCATGTTTCCATTAGCATGTTGTCATTTGCTCTGGGGTCTAGAACAATTAGCAAAAGCCCTTGAAAGACAGACTCCTAAGGCTCTTTTTCATTTTGCTTTTTTGTCAGTATTCAGAGACAGGAAGAACACAAATCTTTAGCTACAGCAACTAAAGGGAAATTTTATCTTAAAAAGAAACCAACTCATGGTTGGCATTATACCAAGCCACAGAAGAGTCCTATAAACTGTGAGGAGCGAAGGGTATCTAAAGGGCTTCCAACCCACTAGCCTGGTTGATTTTCAGGAGTCCCCCATGGGGTTTCACTTACAAGCTTAAATTATTGTCTACTAAAATACAAAGACTCTTGGAAGGAAAACCCATTAATGAAGGAAATGGGCCTAGCCATAGGAATGAAGATAAACCTGAGGTGTGACCTTTTTCTTTTGTTTTTCTACTATGCTGTATGATAGCATGGAATTCACTTAACATCCCTTTTAGCCAAGTATAAAGTACAGATACTTTATTGAGTTGCAATTCAGAGTGGAAATCCTGTAAGGAAACCACACAGTAAAGTGCCTGGTATAGGAAGGTACTCAATATGTTGCAGTTCCCATTTATTTTTATTATTTTAACTCACTGTGAGTAGTTTACCAGATTATTCTGAAGCAAATAGTAACTGATAGTGAAAGGTAGCAGAATATGCCACCACAGTTTATAACTGTGGGAACTCAAGATGAACCACCCCAAAATATAGTGCTTTGGTATACTGATTATGCTGAGTTGTAGGCGCATGAAAAATGGCAAAATCAGGAAGAGGTTTTCTCTGAACTCCTCTTATCTGTCCAAAGACAGATCTTCTAGAAGCAACTCAATTGTCATCAGTTCCCTGTGTGGGAGTCTCATCAGCCACAGAAGACTGACGCTCAGTGCAGCGGGGGAGACTAGAAGCCCACACCACACCCAACCAACTTTGTCACACTATCATACCTCTCATCAATTCTTCTAAGTGTCCCTTCACCTTTCCTAAAAAAATCACTTAGTCTCTCCTAAGACCTCTACATCCTTCCTGCCCTTTCCCTAGTAAGATGATATTCAATTCTGAATTCTAAAGCCACTTCTTTGCGTTACTCATTTTCCCTGGGTATCTCCCATGCAGACACAAGGTATACATGTTAATAAACTTTCATTCGTTTTTCTCTGATCAATCTGCCTTTTATATAAGAACTTTATTACAGAAAGGTAGAGGGAAAGTTGTTTTTCCTCCTATACAATAAGATAATTTGATAGAGGAGACAGAGAAGAAAAGGAGAGGGTACAGACCCAAAGTGTGGGAGAATCGTAGCAGCAAAAGGCTAGTATAAGCAGAAGACACTACAGTTGAAGCAAACTTCCCCTGCTCTGAATGCCAGGGCCTGACCTGCATGTGACTTTGTCTCTCCCTTCACACTGTTTCACACCTTAATTAAAGCTTCTTAATTAAGTTTAGGACAAGAGTCCTTTGAAAATTCAGCCCTTGACTCTGATTATTCCTTGACCTCACATCCCTAGAAAAGAGTAATGAAACCACACAAGACTGAGCACAAGGCACATGGGTCATCCCCACACTGACAGGAACACTGGACTCAACTCCATAGTGCCCTGGGTGTACCTAATCATACTCAAATAGTTGGGGAAGTTGCCTAGACTCAACACCTAAAAGAAGGAAGCTTCACATTTGAAAACACAGCTAATTATAGATAAAATCACAATGGGATAAGGATAAAAAATGTAATCATCTCTGAAACGTGGGATAATTACTATCAAAAACAAATCCTCCACATCGATCTCCAGGTTTACCCTTTTTTTTAGTGAAGTTGAAAACACCTGCCTGGGTCAGACCCTGCACACTGCTAAGGGAGCTGTGCTAGATATCAACCACTTGCTTTCTTGTCCTGGCTCTGTCACTAACCAGTTATGTGGCCTTGGCTGAGTGATGAGTTTCTGTCCTTCTGTTTCCTCATATTAAAATTGGCCTGTCATAAAATAGTTGCTCAATAAATGTTACATCCTGGCTAATTAAAACTGAAGTTATTTGTTAATTCAACAAATATTTATTAGGCATTTAGCACATATTTAGCATTGGCCAAGACATTGGGGCAATCAAAGAAGACTTTGAAGGAGTCCATCTTTGTTCAATTGATAGTAGGAAGGTTGCTAAGAAACACAACATAAAGAACATTAAAGAATAGCTACAGAGTTTGGCCTAGATCCTACAGCTAGATGAGAAACAATGAGTGTTTTAGAGAAGAAAACTACTTAATCAAAGAGGTGTTTATGGGAGCTGAGTCTTGTGATCAGCTAGAGAATAAGGACCACTTGGTCCAGATAGAGGATGAGCTGGGTGGAGATTACAGTAGGAAACAGGAGAAGAAAAATAAAGAAATGTATAAAAGAGACACTTTCTGGAGTCAACAGGACTCAGAAATAACTACACAAATGAATAAAAATGAAGGAAAGCCAGAAGGGACTGCACGGGTTTGGGTGGGATCCCACAGAAGAATTTTAAGAAGGGAAGCTAGTTGGGGTCTAGGACAGAGTGAGTTTGTTTTTAAATCTTCATTTATTCTATTAAAAGCATTTTGCCCTTTGAAAACCAAAATCTTGAGAGAGTAGAACTTGTTCCAAATAACAATGTTGTGACTACATGCAATAATGCACAAAGCACAAGCTAGGCAGAAGGCAGTTTGTATGAACAATTCTGCCTCAAGGGGTCAGGGACATCATCACCACAAAAGGTAAAATCTGAGTGGGTTTGTGAAAAGTGGAGAGGCATTCAGTAAACAGACAAGAGAGGAAGGCTATTCCAAGAAGAGACAGCGCATAAACAAGGATGCGAAGGCAGAAAATGGTACAGTCATGATATCAGAAAATCATGCTGATTGTACCTGGATGGGCAGTGTCAATGGCTGCCTATGCTTGGTAATGGTTCATATGCCAAAATAACTTCCCCCTCTACCTTGGAGTGCACACTAGATCTCCATCCAACACATTCCCTTAACTAGGTCCTTGTGAAATAAACAGTTCAGACCAGCCTTCTGCTACTTGTGAGGGAAAACAGATCAGCTAGCTGTGACAAGAGCAAATATTTTTGATGCATTATGCATTTTAATGTTTCAGAAATTTCTTCTTAAAGAAGAAATAGGTCACAGGATGCAGAGATTTACTGGAAAGAAGCATGGACATATCTGATGCCTAGAAATCTGGGTTCCCTAGCAAGGAATGAATCTGAGGAACAGCAGGAAGAAATTGGATACAGTGGGCCTAGAGACAAGGGAAACCCATAAGTGAATAAACAGATTCCCTAGAAGGGAAAGAGGAAAGGAAGAAAGGTATTCTTTTGCCTACTTCAGATTTTTCATGGGGTTGAAGATATGCTAGAATGTTTATATCTAAAGCCTTGATGAAAAATTTGTCTAATATATTTTTAAAGGATTTATTTTTTATTTTATTTTATTCTTAAGATTTTATTTATCTATTTGACAGAGAGAGAGAGAGAGCAGAAGTAGGCAGAGCAGCAGGAAGAGGGAGAAGGAGAAGCAGGCTTTCCAGTGAGCAGGGAGCCTGATGTGGGACTCGATCCCAGGACCCTGGGATCATGACCTGAGTCAAAGGCAGTCGCTTAACCAACTGAGCCACCCAGGTACCCTGTCTAATATATTTCTTTTTTTTTTTTTTTAATATATTTCTATTTATGAATGTCTCTCTCTCTCTCTCTCTCTCTCTATATATATATATATATACACACACACATTTACATATATATGCATGTATATACATCTAAAACATATGTATGTTTTATGTACATGCACACCTGTACATGATACTTACCCATGGATTTTATTTGCTATTATGCAAATTTTAGTTCTTGAGCAAAATAAAGGGCAACGGTATACATGCTTCTGAGATGAACCCCAAAGATCCTTGAATCCTGGTATCTATATGAGGATGATGTCTATTTCCCTTGAGGATAGGCTGGATTTAGTGACTTGCTTCTAACTAACAACATACAGCCAACTCAACGGGATGTCACTTTGGTGATTATGTTACAAAAGTTTGTGACTTCCACCCTCCTGGCAAACTCCCTGTATTGCCTTCCCTATTTGCATCCTTTGGTGAAGTAAGCTACCATGTTTAAAAGGCCCATGTAGCAAGGAACTGCGAGCTGCCAATGGCCAAGCTGCAGCAACAAAGTGAACCCTATCAATACCAAGTGCTCTTAGAAGATAGTCTGTCCCCAGTCGACCCTGGAGGTGAAGGCAGCTCCAGGGCAGATGCCTTCAGTACAGCTTGTGGGAGACCCTGCAGGCAGCTAAGCCATGCCCAGATTCCAGACTCACAGAATTTGTGACTGTGTATGACGTTTTAAGGTAATTAAGTTTTGAGGTAATTTCTTACAGGGCAATAGACTACCTGCATAAGGGCCAAGTGTTAAAATATATCCTCTTTATTCAAACAAGGAAAACTGTAAAGTTTTCCCCATATTGACTATGGCCAGAGAAAGTTTCCTAGACATATGTATATTTTTCTCATATATATATGTGTGTGTATATACATACACACACACACACACACACACACACACACACACACACACACACACACATATATATTCTATTGTAAGTTATTTACATTTCTTCATCCTATTCCCATTTCTTTGTTTCTCCTTTAATTATAAGGTTTGGTTGCAAGCCTACCATCTTCTTTATAATCAGTGAGGAACTTCTTTCCAATGCAGATCTTATACTGAGGACTACCTCTCTTTGATATATTCATTGTGCATCTTTTATATTTGAACCATATATAGATGTATTAATTGCTTCTCACTGACATGACTGTAAACTATATGAGAGCATGAAGGATATCCAATCACAGAGTGTAAAGATCTATGACCCAAACAGAATTGCTTGTACTTCATAGCTCTTCAATGCATATTTGGAATTAATTTTGCAGATATAGTACAAGTACTTCATAGTTCTTCCATGCATATTTGGGACTAATTTTGCAAATATACTACAAGCTCTTTCATAGCAAGTTCAAAGGACTCTTGAAAGTAACTTACACAAAAGAGAAATCGGTGAAATGTCTTCATTTACTATCCAAATTTGAAATAAATAAGTCATATAAAAGCATACTTTCCCTTTATATATGTTTCAGCAGAATATAAGCTAAGAATGATAACCACTGGACCTGCATATGTTATCAAAATAAAATAATTCAAAGGGAAGTTATACTCATACCTCATAGTGCTATCTAAATATATGGTGCTCATTATGCAATAAAATAATAGACCTTAATAAGCAAATATAAACTACAGCATTTTATTTAATTCTGAAAATTTAGAGTTAACTTATCTTTTACTAAGGATAAACAAAACATTTTTTGAAGATTTTGAAAAACTCATTTACTTGTATTTAGCACAGCAAATTTGGAAGAAAGTTAGACACTTATTTTAAACAATTATAATTTCCCAATATTGAAAACAACAGCTGTGGAAGAAAGTAATTAACATGATTTACTATATAATCATTCTATCATTATATGCTATTTAGAAATACAGTAGCAAAAATGAGTGGCTTTCTTGCTTGTGCTCATAAAAAACCCTGTTTTCTCAATCTTCTTATATATCAACTGTACTTTAAAAGCAGTTTTGTTCATTTATGAGGAAACATTTTATGATACATTTCCTTGCATTTTGTAACTCATTCCCCATTGCCAGGTACAGCTGTTTAGTATGTGTGCCTAGCTGCGCATACCATGGGACAAATAGATCCAGCACACATCTTCCTGGAGTGATAATGTATTTGACTACGTGCCACAGAAAAGATGATGATGTGTCTGAAAAGATAACTGAGTCTTCTACTTGCCTATTTCTGACTATGCTTTTAGGTAATGAAAAGAATGATAATGCCAGGTGAATTAGTCCAATTACCACCCTAGAGAAGGGGACAAAGAAAATGAGTTCTCTCCCTTCACTTTACCATCCTTATTACCATCCAATTTTCTCCAACTTATTCCTCCCACTGCCTTTTGTGGTTGCAGTATGATGTAGCAAAAAGATTTAAAAACAGGCAAATATCCAAAGCATTTTCCTACATTGGGTAAAATGTTTCTCAGTGTCCGTAGCTCCAAAAATAACTGAATGCTGGCTATCTATAGCATAAAGCTATTAATTAACCAGCGAATCATCTATTGGATATATGTTTATTTTCCCTTCAAGGCTAATTATGATTTTTGAGAGAGCAAAGATTTACAGTTTGTATGTTTCCAGAAACAGAAAACAAAGATCATGTCATTCAATGAAACATGACAATATGTTAGAAAGAATATGTGCAATCGATGGTGAACAAGGTACTACTTCAAATTTCTCATTGGTTCAGTGTCTGTGAGAGTTATGATACGCTGTCAGTAAACTCTGTGGGATGCTATGCATAGAAGTGAGTTTTAAAGGAGAACCTGACACTTAGTTAATTATGGCATGAACACTCCACTAACAGGTTAGCCAGGAGTAGGCCTAAAAAAGGTAAGACCGAGAGGAGACAACGCAGAACTTCCTGAGTAACTGTAGTTCAGAATTAAGGTAACAGAAGATTTCCTAGCAGTATCTGTTAGCGATATTTCCACTGGAGCCACAACAGAACCAAGTTCATTCTTAAACTCTAGGGATGATGGTCACCGGGGTCTGCCCAGTGATGACAGCACATTGTCTCATCATGGTGATCTAAAACCACAGCTGACTACATCTGTTCTATTTTTGTTAAAGAACACAATCAGGAATCATTGCAGACTCACTTTCCAGAAACTCTCCCTGCCTTGAGAAAAAGAGGTGGCATTACAGAACAAGATAAGTATGACAAAGAGTTCAAGATTTCCAAAAACCAACTGCCTTTCAACCTGAAGGATATTTTGTTGCTGTCCTGAAAAAAAAATGACAACTTCTTCAGAGGGAAAAGATGCAGCTTTCTTTAAAGGCATTTTAACTTGCCTTATTAGATTCTATTTTTAGTCTCAGACATTTTAAATCAAAGGAGGATTTGTTTGGGAGGCTGTCATGGCTTTGGGAAGGCCAGTGCTGCAGAAGGCTCCAGGGGAACTATCCTTGGTGCTGACTGCACCAGGGATCTAGCCATACCTCTAAGCATCCATCCTGTCTCTTCTGCCCTCCCCTACTCCTTTCTAATTCACCAGGCAGCTACCATGGAAGTTCACTGCACTGTGGCCCACCAGCTAGCTGTGAATCATGCTGTTGAATGTGGGTAAGAGACACAACGCCTTGGGACTAAATGCACTTGGAAGAGAAGGCATTCAGTAATAGTTAGCAGAGCTCTCCTCTCAAGTGATAATGGTGACTCCCTAGGTTTACTTCTCCCTTGAGCTAGTGACCATGAAAATGACTTGTGACATCAAAACTACCCTAAGTATTGAGATGTGAATGTTCTACTCAGATCAGTTCACACACATCACCTAGCATGTAATACCACAAACCATATCACAAACACCCTCAAGTTTCTATTTCACTCAGTGCAACTCCCAGTTTAAAAGATTATAGAGTATAGGCACTAAACACGACAATTTACTGGCACTTATATTCTAGACCCTTTTGTAAGTGCTTTGCATGTGGTAACTCATACAATTTTCAAGATAATAATCTCTAGGAGTAGCTGTCATCATTATCACTCACTCATGTACCCCTCCTAAATTAGTTGAAGCAAATGAGACAGACAAGTTAAGTGACTATCTCAAGGTCACACAGACTATAAGTGGTACAGTGGAATATACATTGAGGTGGTTTGGCTCTCATATCCAGTATCCAAACTCTTTCACGTCCCTGCCAGCTATATAGGGAGCTTGTACAGGGGATTCTTGTCTTAAAAGGAGGGCTGGACTAAAACACTTTGAATCCTTCCAGTTTGAAATTTTTTGTGATTGTAAGAGGAGTTTTGCTTTTCATTTTTGCTTAAACAAATGATCTTTTCCAAAAATGTATATCATATGTTAACGTACAATTTACCCACATAATAATTATAATTTGTTTAAAAAGTACTTATTTTTTGCTCAATTGCTTATTCAGAATTTTCAGTTCTATATTGTTTATAAAATATTATATGTATAGTATTACATTGAGTCTGTACTTGTATGTAAAATTTATTGATCTTAGGATAAAATTCCTAGAGGGAATTATTTAACATATCTCCGAATATCTTTTCCTATGGACCCAGAAAATTTAATAATATAAATTACTATAATTTCCAATATGTCTATTCCTATATGAACAAAGCCAAAATATTCTCAATAAGTTATTTTTTTCCAGAAAACTATTAACTTCCAATTCAATCAAGCAAACTAAAGAAAATCTTTGGTAACTGTTTTCCTAAAATGAACCAGATACTTGAAAGTTTCACAGGTATGATCTGAATATAATTTTCCCAAGAACATTTAGAACAGTCACTATAACTATCAATTGCTGAGTATATATAATTTCCTGTCATTTTTCTAATTTATTTAGTAGACACTGTTAGTACCATAACTAACAGTTATTTATATCCATACAAGATTTCCCTTCCTGGATTGCTATGAACTTAGAAACTTTACAACCAAGTTGATTAACAATGTGTCTGAGATACAAATAAACTAATTATGAGTGAGAAGTGGAATTCTCTCCAAAAAAAATGAGCGCAATTTAGTGTACAAATTCTGAGGCATTTGTTTTCACTACCACAAAATCTTTTGATTCTTTTTTATATTTTCAGCTATGTCCTAGGAAGTTGAACTCATCACATCAGTGAATTTCATACACATTTAATAACAATTTCAGCAGCTGTAACATTAACTATAGTAATGACAATGATGAATATTTTACCTCAGCTACTGTGCTAAGTATGTCACATGTGACATATAATTATGACATTTTCATTTGTCACAACTTTCAGAAGTAGGCATTATTGTCCCTATTTGAATACTATCCTATAAAGGTTGCAGAGAGAAAGTAACTTGCCCCAGGCAGTTAGAAGGTAGAGGAACAAGAATTCAAACCCAGGTCTGTATGACCCAGAGTAACACTAATCATTACCTTAATTATGTAAGGCAGAAGGGAGAAGTTTATTCAGGGAAGGAAAAGTTATCACCGGATAGAAACATAATCATCACATCCAGCTATTATAGGCTGTCTTAGTTATATCCAGCTATAACAAAATACCACAGGGTGACTTATAAACAACAAACATTTATTTCTCGAGTTCTGGAGACTGGAAAGTCCAAGATTGAGGTGCCAACAGATTTGGCATCTAGTGAGGACTGGCTTCCTAATTCACAGATGGCCACCTTTCCACTGTGTACTACATGATAGAAGGGAGCAAAGAGCTCTCTAGGACCTTCCCATGACAGCATCAATCCCATTCACAAGGGCTCCCTGCTCATATCCTAATTAAACCCCAAAGGCCCTACCTCTAAATGCCATCGCAATGGAGATTAGGTGTTCAACACTGAATTCTGGGATAACACAAACATTCAGTCTATACACGAGGCCTTACACATCTAAAAAGTCCACATCTAAAAGTAGAAATGCTAACCAGTGTAGTATGAGTTGACACGAAGAAGGTTGAATCAGTCAGTACTTATTGAGTATCTACTAGGTGGCTTTCAGTAGTAAATAGCTTCTCGGTGGCACTTGCCCCATCAAAGCCTGAGTGTCTGCTGCTGCCAAACTGCCCCCATGACATACTAGGCTGCTCAAGGGGAAGCAGAAAGAGAAAGTGGGGCAGTGTACACACAGCTGGAAAATGTTACTCACTGTCCATTCCTGTTTGTTTTCCTGCTTCAAATAAGCCATAATCAACTTTGGAAACCCACTGGACAAGAAGAAATGTTAACAAGGATTTTTCTGGTTATATAGCTAACCCCGTTAGAAAACAAAATATCCCTGAGGGCCTGGTGAGATTGGCTGCCCAAATCAAGAAAATCCTCTTAGTTATGTACGCAGCTGTCAATGCAAACAGGAACTTGCAGACCCTGTTAGTCAAATCCCCCTCCTGCACAGAAACAGTGTTTCAGAAATGTGTTTCCTGGTATCCACATGCAGAAATGGGTTCTGTGCTACAGATCATGTTTCAGTGAAGAAAATAAGAACTTTTATCGCTGACAAATTTTCTCATCAAATCACAGAATCAGAGAATTGATTCTGAGATAGGAATGACCTTGGGGGTTACAGAAAGATGGCTAATAATGGAGCACTGGGGGTGGTGGCTATTCTTAGGATGATGGATGAGCGCCTGGACACCAGATTCCCCAACCAGAGTTCCACACTCAGTGTCTGTAGGGACCAGGCAGGCAACGCAGGTCGAGGGGCTGGCCAGGGGAGCAATCCAGCCTCATCTCTATCTGATTCAGGCCTGTTATGCAGAGCTCACCCTGTGTCAAAAGATCATCCAGTGCTTTGAAGAAGATACAAATCCAGACTTTACAGGTCCCTTCATGTTTTAAAATCAGGGAGGGGATCTGTGGGCTCCCCTGGGCTGCCAACATCATCTCTGACCCAGAGGACAGGCAGAAAATTCAAGATAAGTACAGAATATTCTGACTGGCCATTTGGATGAGGCCTGGTTAATATGTGGAAATTCTGATAAGATATAAAAGTTGAGCATTAGTTATTTTTATTATAAAAACCTAAGTGCAGCAGACACTCAGGCATAAAGTAAGCCTTGAGGATAGAGGAGTCAAGGATATCAACACACATACTTTGAGCTAAAACACACCCCCCACACACACACAGGCTTTGTAAAAGACCCCAAACTGTGCTTTTATGCATTTATTTTTTTGTGCCCATTTGGATGTCACAGGATCACAATAGCAGTTTCCAAATATTTCTATCAATAAAGCTACCATATCCGACACCCTGTGGGAGCGGGCAACTTATTTTGAGCATCAGTGCCAGGCCAAGTCCAGTTCTGTGGAGGGCACGTTCCAAAGAAGGGGAGTAGGTGTTAGTTGATGTCTTGGCCAACAGGAGAGTGGAAAAATCATGTAATTTTCATTTCCTGTGGTCATTTTTGACCATAAACTAAGTTGCTTAAAACAATAGAAATGTAAGTGCTCATAGCCGTGGTGCCCGGAAGTCCAAAATCAAAGTGTCAGCAGATCATGCTCCTTCGGCTCTAGGAAAGATCTGTTCTTTGCCTCCCTCAGTTTCTAGTGACCCTCAGCATTCCCTCGCTGTGACCACAGCTCTCTCTCTGCTTGTCTTCACATTGCCTTCTCTGTCTTTTCTTCTGTGCATTTCTCTTACAAGTATACCCGTGATTACATGTAGGTAATTCAGGATAAGCTTTTTCTTTCAAGATCCTTAACTTAATCACATCCTTTGCCATATAAAGTAATATTCACTCTTTTGTGTGAGTTAATATAAGGTGTGAGTTAATAGAAAATATATATTGGTGTCTGACCCCAGGTCCTGGCAGGGAGCTCCTCAAACCCTGGTAAATTTCCAAGCAATAGGAACACTAGGAACATCATTTTTTCTATGGAGGCCACTCTAAATGAGTTCTTGAATTGGGCTGGTCACCAGAAAGACTAAACCATGATTAGAAGCTTGGAATTTTCAGCCCCACACTCCATTTTCCAGAAAGAGAGACTAGAAATGGAGCTAATAATCAAATGTACGTGAAGAAGCCTCTATAAAATCCCAGTATGGGGAGTTCAGAGAGCTTCCAGGTAGGTAAATGCATTCACATGCTAGGTGGTGATGCACCCCAACTCCACGGGGATGGCAACTTCTGCACTGGGGGTCCACACTGACCTTGTCCTATCTTTTCACCTGCCTATTCATCTCTATTTTTTATCATATCCTTTAATAAGCTGGTAAACATAAGTAAGTGCTTCACTGAGTTCTGTAGGTCCCTCTAGAAAATAAGTCAAACCTGAAAAAGAGGTCATGGGAACTTCTGATTTGTAGCCAAATGGGTACAGATGGGTAACCTGGAAACCCTCCTCTTACAAATAGCAGCTGAAGTAGGGTGGCAGCAATCTTACGGGACTGAGCCCTTAACTTGTGGGAATTGATGAGAATATTGACGTCGAATTAGATTATAAGACACCCAGCTGGTAATGCAGAGACTTGCTTGGTAGGGGGAAGATCTCTACACACTGGTGATGAGAAGTGTCAGAAGTGAAGTCTTCTGTGTGAGTAGTAAAGGAGGCATACAGGGAAGAAACACATAGTAGGGAAGAACTGAGTTATTTACTACACAGAAAGGAAAAGTCTGAGGTTTTTTTGTTTTTTTTTTTCTTTACATAAAGTGATACCTAAAGGTTCTGAGGACCGGGCATAAGGATTTCTTTTAGGGAGCCACCACTCAGTCACTGTAAGAGGTAATGGGGCAGGTAGCAGAGATTGTGAAAGGTCTCCAGAAACCTAGAGCCCCATCATAGGATCTCAATTCTGGGAAACCTGAAGGACTTAAAGGATTTCAATAAATGAATTCAGGTAGATGAGATCAAGAAGTGGTCACTGGGATAAGGGAACCCTGACAGGATCTGGGAGAGATGGTGTGGGCAACAGACAGCTTAGGAGTCCCATCCACAGCCTATTTCCATGTGCCTAGACCGGAGGGGTCTAAGAACAATGGGGAAGACTCAGTCTGACCGCAGGGTTTTAGGCATCTCAGCGCAGGTTCCAGATCAGCTGACCTGCCAGTTGGCAGTTAGAATATTGCTTATAAAACCAATACCGCTGAGAAGCACATTCAGTGATGTATTATAAACCTCAGGAGATGGAGCGCGCGTGGGTGGGTTAAAGCCTCTGCCTTTAGCTCAGGTCATGATATCAGGGTCCTGGGATAGAGCCCTGCATCAGGCTCTCTGCCTAGCGGGGAGCCTGCTTCCCCCTCTCCCTCTGCCTACTTGTGATCTCTCTCTCTGTCAAATAAATAAACAAAATCTTTAAAACAAACAAACAAAAACCCCAGGAGTTCCCCCTTTGCAGAGATTATTTTGAGGGCTGAAATTCTACAGAGCAAGTCAAGGCAAATTCTCCCAACTTACTTTAACTATTTAACTTTTACAAGTAAAGGGACAGTTTAAGTCATTTTCAAGTAATCATCAATCCATCCACATAGCTCTTATTTTTCTCTTAACATCAGAACCCCTGATTTTGAACTTAAGGAAATGCTCCAACTGCCTCAATATTGTTTGTAACTAAATTCTATTATAATTCTGCATATGCAATTGTATGG
The DNA here is from genome assembly GCA_028646535.1 of Procyon lotor. Lineage (NCBI taxonomy): Eukaryota > Metazoa > Chordata > Mammalia > Carnivora > Procyonidae > Procyon > Procyon lotor. The sequence goes on along the minus strand of CM053605.1, from coordinate 83,194,787 downwards.
CAAAAGTTAGCCCTGACCTAGGAGTTCAGATACCCTGAGACTAGGAACACATCATCCCACCACCTGTATATAAACACACTAAACTTTTGAGCAGCCCCTCCAGGGCCAAGTCTGGACCACGCAGTGCTGATCCCAGAGCCAGGCCCCGTTATCAGAGGCTGCTAAGGACATGTCCCTTGGTATGAGGTAGCCACCAGCGAACCCCAGACACTAGCACCATAAGGCACAAAGTTTGCAGGACCAGGAGCAAGTTCAGTATGCACACTCCTCAGAGAGAGCGTTCAGGATAAAAAACTGGTCTATGGACAGCTTTATTGTGATTTTTTTAGATTTTTTTTCAACTAATGATTTCTAGACAAGTTACTCAACACTTAATAAAAATTTAGAAAAAAAACAGAACTATGTCAGTGAAATTCTAAGTGGAAATAACAGAGGAGAAACCACTCCATCTGTGAAACTGTGTCTTAAGGAATATCTGGAAAGAAATCTAATTCTATTGCTTTTCTGAACAATTTACATTCTCTGAGACCATAGTACTAACCTTTGCAGACATAAATTGGGATAGGACATTGTTAAGTGTGGATATCGGGGCTCCAGCTCCAGAGTTTCTCATTCTGATTCAACAAATAATTCTGCTATAGGTGGTCCAGGAACCGCACTTTGAAAAATACTTCCCTAAGGTAAATGGGTACTAAAAAATTAACAATAATTATTTGAGAAAAATCTATTCATAACAGGAGAATAATTCATATTAATGTACCATAAATTGAAGCTGTTGACCAAACACATCAGCTCAGGGATTTTAGACAACATTTAAAAATTTATTTTGTAAACATATTTTGAATTTGGAGGATCCTTGATTTGGTTTTATTCCTTTCAAACACTGCTTTTAAAACATATATCCCCTTTACTCAGAGGGATTAACATCTTGAACAATTACAAAGGAGAAATATATTAAATATTTTATCCATTCAAAAGCATATCTAGCCTATCTCAATTAAGAGAATTGATAATTAACTAAAATGTGTTATAATATTCTTCAACCTTCAACTTTTGTCCCATAAAAATCTACCTGGTAAGGCACAGTCTATACAGTTTTCCTGTTCTTCTCATTGGTTCTTGTGTCTTTACACTCCTCCAATATTTCTCACATCCTGCACTATGGTATACTTATTTATGGAGGTCTAGACTACATCTTTTGGAATTAGGTTCATAATACTCTTCATTCTGTATATGGCTTCAGAACACTGCCTTGTACAAGACCAGTATCAATAAAAGTTTATTGAATTGTTAAGTGGGAAGTATATATGTTCTTCCTAATAGCAGCATAATAATATACTCCATTTTGTGTGCTCATATGTGTATTTTTTTAAAAAGATCGATTCAAGTCTGCCAATTTGGTTTGAGAAGCAAATTGTTCTCTAAAGAAGGGAAAATAAAAATGTATATAGGATACTGCCAACTTTTGAAAGAACAATGAAGGTTAATGTGGAAGGACATCTCATCTCAGGCATTCAGGTGTGATCAGACAGCAATGAGTTCCTTTACAAATGAGAATTGACTGGGGCGTCTGGGTGGCTCAGTGGGTTTAGCCTCTGCCTTCAGCTCAGGTCATGATCTCAGGGTCCTGGGATTGAGACTCGCATCGGGCTCTCTGCTCAGTAGGGAGCCTGCCCACCCCCTCTCTCTCCCTGCCTCTTTGCCTACTTGTGATCTCTCTCTTTCTCTCTGTCAAATAAAAAACAAACAAACAAACAAAAAAAGAGAATTGACTCAGATCCATTTGAAGAGGGAGAGTTCTGAAAAGATGGGCTGGTCTACCTTTCAGACTCAAGCTATATGGGCAACACTACTGGTAACATGCAATTTCTCTATTTCTCCAGGCCATGCAAATTTAATTAAAAGATATTGAATTTTCTCCTAGATAATTTCTGAGCTATTCATTCAAATTTGAGTAGATAAGAGGTTCAGAATGGCCTGAGTGCAATGACAAATGTTAACCTATGCAAGAGCAACATCCTAAGAAGAGTGATAATTTTATAAAATACCCCAAAAAAGGTTTGCATATTTCAGAGTCTTCAGTGGCGTACAAATGTACATTCCATATATATAACTCACATGTGAGAGTTGGATCTCACAACTGTGAGATCTGGAAAAAAGATGCTCTTTATCTCTCTCTGAATTGATCTGGAAGTAAAGTTGGAGAAAGAAAAGACAAACTGTATAAGGAGTGCTAAGGGCTCAATAAGACATCTCTTACACATATTTGACCTAGAACTGGAGAAAACCAAACCTTCCTGCTGTAATAAATCACAGAACAAGAAATCAAAAAGCCCATCACTGTAACAGGAATGACTGTCCATTTTAACAAAGACTGGCAATGGCTAATTCAGATACAGCTTTGACGATAGAGTTAATAGCAAGAATTTTGCAAATAGTTTTTACTTATTGCATTAACTCTAGAAATATTCATAACAGGATTCCCCCCCATCATTTACAACTACTCATTAGGCAGATAATTTAATATGTTTATGCAATAGAAATATGTAAATAGATCCATGTTTACAGCATTGAAGTTGTCATCATTCTAAAGTCTATAAACAGAAGTTATCTTCTTATTTGAGCTGACATTCAACTCAGTTCCATTTGAAAAAAGATTGCCTTGCTTCATCTGCTAAATGAACTCCTAAAAACTGACATAAGACAAAAATATGCACCTCAGGAAAGAATCTGTGCTTGATCAAACATCTGACCTATACACTCAAGCACTAAACATATACAGGCCTTTAGTTTTGTATGGTTTAAAAATTGCAAACACTAACTCTTCTAAATAGAACATTCTTAGGCTCATGAGCAAGAAAGAAATAAATAACACCCTAATAGATATTACCTATAAAGGAAGAAATTAAGTTTTTATCAGAAATGATTTTATAACAAAAATTCTCATTTAACATTATTGTTCGTATTGTAGTTTTATTCTATGAATGGTAAACACACCAAAAGATATCATATATTCCACTGATTTGCTTCTGTTTTTATGCGTGCTTGGTAATTTCATAAAAAAAAATCTGATAGTTAACTATGATCAGTTTTTGGAATGCAACTTAGCTTTTTTGTTTTTATTTTTTATTTTATTTTACTTAAAAATCAATTGATTAACATACAGCGTATTATTAGATTCAGAGGTAGAATTTAGTGATTCAACAGTTGTATAGAAAACACCCAGTGCTCATTATATCAAGTGCCCTTTCTAATGCCCATCACCCAGTTACCCCTTCCTCCACCCACCTTCCCTCCAGCAACTCTTAGTTTGTTTTCAATGATTAAAAGTCTCTATGGTTTGTCTCCCTCTCTGATTTTGACTTACTTTTTGTTACAAAAAAACAATCATGAAATCTAAATTTATGGGCAAGTTTTCTTTCCACTGATTTTCAAGGTTCTATATGAATTTAATAGCCCTAACACAATGAAATGCTAAGGTATAGAAAGCACCCAGACCAATGTCTGGAAGAGTGAGCAATTAATTGCTTGGTGCAATACTAAGTGGCTGCTGGAAAGAAAGTGGGAGTGGTGGGAGGAAGTGATACAGGCAAGTAGTATATTTCTTTCTTAGCCTACATGTTGATTGGTTTAAGATGCTCTTCCAAAAGAAAGGTGAACAGACAATAAAATAATTCCTACATGAAACCAAACAATTATTTAGTGAAAAATAAAGTAAATACAATCATTCTTTTAAAACATATCTGATAGGTTACTGGATATGACAAACTTACCTTTCTTTTAAAATTGCTTTCCTATTAGCATACTAAAATTTGTATTTATAATAGGGATAGTGTAACTATTCTGTAAACTAGTCTAGATGTGTGTGTGTGTGAGAGAAAACACATATGTATGCTTTTTCTTCTCTCTCATAATTAAGGATTAATGTTAAGGACTTGATGAATCTTCCAGATTCATCCAAGTTGAAACTTCCCATTGGCATTATTTAATTTAATCACAACTAAATAAATGAGTGAAAATCAGCATTTCTTTAGCCTAGTCTACCTAATTCATATAATATTCTTTTGTAGTGGAAAAATCCTAGAATTTGTATAGATACAAATAATTGTATAAGATCATCAAATATGTCAAAAATTCTAAAGAAATGCATCTCATAATTTTAAGATTATTTTTTCTGAAAAAATAACTTTACATTAAGGTAAAATAAGATTATAGTCATTTGTATTTACTATTTTTGTATTATTTTCTGTATTCTTGAAGCTCTGGCAACTGAGTCCTTGCTGACCAAAGAGAGACTTCCTAGGTTTAGCTAATGCCTATAGATAAGAAACTATTACCCTTCTGATCATGCCTTTCATATGCAAACCAACCAATCCAGATACCATACTTCAAACCACCTCTTCCATGTGGTTCTTAGCCTATAGGAGATAATGTTCTGTTCCTCTGCCGTAATCACCAAATGCCTGGGTACAGACAACTAGAGAGCCCCTACAGGAGAGCTCACTGAAATTACTTAAAATAGTCAGTCCTAAACCTGCTTACCACCCTGACTTCCTTGTCCTAAGGAAATCACATTAAAGGCTCCTACCCATGCTTTCCTCACTCTTCTGCCTCCAGACCAAGCCTGGTGCTTCCTGAAGTGGCCCTGGATGGCAGTTTATGCCTCCTGTTTCTAGGTGTCTATAAACAGTGTTTTCTTCACTATATTTATCTCTGTTTCTGTGTCTTTTACCATATATGATTACAACAAACCCCAAGTACATTCTACAATACCATTCATTAGGTAATTAAATATAGTAACCTTGGAGGAACACAACTGTTAGAAGTGAGAGACACAACACTCCCTCCTACATCAAAGAAAGTTGTTTAGGAATTTCAGTTGTAGGATCCACGCTCACGCTGCAGGCATCACGACAAGTTGTAAGAGAGCATGGGATGGGCTTCTAGAGTAACTGTGTGGAGAGGCTGACTTCTCATGGGTAGGATTCCCCATCTGAGGTCCACTGGGAGTGGACAGAGAATCCCAGTGAACCCTGATGATGTTTCTGTTGGGGTTTAACATTTTATATCACATATTGGCCTGTGAAGAAGAGTTAGAACAGTTTGCCATGGCACTAACTTGACTTTTGGTAGAGAAACAAAGAAGAAGAGATTAAAAAAAAGACCTGAGTTTAATCAGTGCTGAGTATTTATACTCCTGTTTACGCATTCCATAATCACATTTGGCTTCTTTATGAGTAAATTATATATAATTATATATTGTGTTAAATACTTCCTTCAAATTTCTAGCAATTGCAAACTAAAAAAAATAGAGTTTAACAAAAATAAAATTTGTCTGAAAGAATGACCCAAGTGTTGCACAAGAATTAACATTGTTTAACCAGAAAGGTTGTTAACTACCTACCTAGAATTTCTCACATGATGCCCAGCTCAGAGGACATATCTAAGAAATGCTTGTCCTGTGCTTCTCTTATCCATCTTTGAGGGCAAAAACAGTATCTCATATTGTATTCTCTTATGTACCTCCTTGCATTTGTCTCAGCTCAATGCTTAGCACACAGCTTGGAATTCTATAATCATCTTTTTGATAGACTAGAAGATAGGTTGATTCAATGATACCTATACTAGTATGCATGAAATAATATATGAAAATATAGTTCCTGTCCAAATGGAATATTAATTCTCCTTAATGATTCAAAAGCTTTAGAAAAGAGAGCCAGGAAACAGACTCATATACATATGAAAACTTGGCATTTGACAGAAGTGTCATTGCAGACCAAAGGGAAAAAGATAGGCTACTGAATAAATGGAACTAGGAAATTATCTGTAATTAGATATTTACCTTATACCTTAAATAAGAATCAATATATAGAGTATAGGATAGCATCTTTATGAATTTGGAGTAGGAAATATTTCTTAAACAATACCCCAGAAGTACAAATAACGAAGAAAAAGCTTGACAAATGTAACTGCATTAAAATAAAGTATTCTGTTCATCAAAAGGTGTAAACAAAACTTTTAATAGGTCACAGAATAAAAGAAAATATTTGTGATCCACAAAGTCAGAAAAAGATTGGTAACCCATACACCAATGAGAAGACAAACAACCCCATGGAAATTTAAGCAAAGCACATGTCAGGGACTTCACAAAAAGGGACCTTTATGTAAATGGCTGATAAATGTATAAAAAGATGCTCAGTTCCGTTAAAAAAAAAAATCCCAGTGAACCCTGATGATGTTTCTGTTGGGGTTTAACATTTTATATCACATATTGGCCTGTGTGATATAAAATGTGATATAAAAAAAACAACCATTTTACCCGTTAAAAATGGGTAAATTCAAATTAAAACCACAATGAATACTATTTCACAAATGTAAGATTCAAAAAATAAATGGCAAAATAAAAATTTGGCAGGAAGTGGAGCTTTAGGAATTGAAAGCACTCCTAGTCGGAGTGTAAACTGATGTAACCAGTCTGTATAGAAATCTGGCAAGATCTAGTAAGGTCAAGAATGGTCATGCCAAACAACCCAATAATTTCACTGCTCCCTGTCTTCATGCCCCTAAAGAAGCTCTTTCACATGTACTCAAGGAGACATGACCAAAAAAATTCACCACAGTGCTTTCTGCAAGAGCCCAAAGAAAATACTGATAATGGGGGCTCATTTATAGAATGGAATACTACACAGCAGATAAAAGCAGCATACTAGGAACATGAAAAAACCTCACAATGAAAATGTTGAATTTAAAAAAAAGTAGCAGAATACATACAATATGTCACCACTTTTGTAAGGTTTTATAAGAGGAAAACTGGTAGGAACAGATACTACACTTGATATTAGCCATTATTTTAGGCATTTACTTAGGCCACTTATTTATCTCTTCAATTATTTATCTCAGTATGGATTCGTGGATATTTATTTTATTCTTTGAGTTACAATGGAGTATTATCATTTATTTTAGGGCTCAGATTTGTTCCAGATTTTTCCACTAGGAGCTCCTTCAAGTTGGCTCCTGTGTGGCCCATCAGTCTTGAAGCACTTCCTTATTCCTGGCTCCACAAGATATTTTGTATTTTCTCAGCCTCAGATTTGGCATCAACCATTTTCTGAAGGACTCCTGATTCCTTCAACTGGAAAATGGTACTTAGAACCAAAGGGTCCATAGGTGTGCTCCTGCTTGTAAAATGTCCTTGTTTCTAGGTCCTTCCAGCAGAAAAAGCTAGGAAATATATGTGTGACTGCTAACATAGGCATATATACACACCTTTACTTACTTCTATACCTAGTTCTAAAAAGCCTGATTATTTTTACTTGGGGTATTGTTAAATTTATAAATTAATGCTATTTTAATAACAATTTCTTTCCATTTGTTCAAGTCTACTTTTGTGTATTTATTAGACATTTTAACATTTATCTTCATGTAGAAAAAAATAAATGGAAAATAATAGTATATATGAGCTTGGGACACCTAAACACGTACCAAAAGTAAAAAAGGTATGAATGGGATTAATAGACAATGCATTTAATATTTTGTTAACTCTAAAATTAGGAAGGAGAATTAGATCAAAAAGTAATACATGACCATTACTTCTTTTGTAATATTCTATTTTTTTAAGATGTATTTATTTTAGAGAGAGACAGTGGGGGAAAGAGGGAGACAGGGAGCAGGGTGAGGGGGATTCCACAACCCTGAGATCACGACCTGAGCCAAAACCAAGTCAGATGCTCAACAGACTGCACCATCCAGGCACTCCACCACCACCTTTTTTTTAAGATTTATTTATTTATTTGAGTGAGAGTGAAATTTTCTATTTTTTAATCTGAATACTGAGAAGTGTTTATTCTTTCTATAATTTTGAACCGAAATAATATTTGATCTTTAAAAAGTCTAAATGAAAAAATTAAATATATTTTTATAAATAATTTTTTTAAGATTTTATTTATTTATTCATGAGAGACAGAGAGAGAGAGAGGGAGAGAGGCAGAGGCAGAGGGAGAAGGAGGCTCCCTGCTCAGCATGCAGGACTCAATCCCAGGACTCTGGGATCATGACCTGAGCTGAAGGCAGACGCTCAATCATCTGAGCCACCCAGGCGCCCATAAATAATTTTTCTTAAGATTTAAATTCTTCTAAGAACTTTTAAATTCTTACAACAAATGAATGCTTCAAAAATAGAGGCCCTCCAATAAAGTTTTAAATTTCACTAAAGAGAGAAACTACTTAGCCTCTTAGACATTGTTGAAAAACCACATAGGGCAACTGGTATACTATTTCGAAATTTTTAATTGGTTTCAGATTTTTTAATTGATTTCTTCAGGAAGAAAAAATGGAAATATCAATGTGATTTTTCTCCAGAAGGGAAATAACATGAAAGTTTGGAAGAGTATGTTGCTCTTTCTGTTGGAGTTGATGTTACAAGCTTCCCTGTACCTGACTTGCTTGGTATTGCCTCCATCTCCACAATCCAAGTTAATTGGCAAACTGCCTTATCAAAATAACTCATGCCAAAAATAATTTTTTTTTTCTCAGTGATTTGCCCTTTGTCCTCTCTTTGGCAACAAAGACCCATTTAAAGCACACTAGTCCGCGTTTGTTCTCAGTAAATTCAATTACATTTCCTTCTGGCTACTTCAGCTGGCCATGCTGATTGTAAATTATACCCTGCCCACATCTTCCTATCTAATTTTCATGCCCTCAATGTGAATGTGATGTGTATGCTTTGTTTTTTTTCCACTCCAAAGTTCTTCAGCAAGGACCAAATTGTAAACAGTGCTGTGCTAGGCACTTTTCTTTTCTTTTCTTTTTTTCTTTTTTCTTTTATTTATTTATTTAGGCAATTTTCAAAAAACCTCTTTAGGGACAGACTCTCAGCAGCCCTCTGCACCTCAGTCCTTAAGAAGCCTCATTCCAGCTCAGGCCCAAACCTTTGCTTTCTCACAAACTTTCTATATTCACCAAAGCTGCCAAGTTTGGTCGAAAAACCAAAAACCTGAAAAATCTCCCTATGAAGTAAATCCAATCTTGTGTAAGTTTGAAAAAGTCAGTATACAATATGCTGAATTATGAACTCCCAAAGAATTTTTTTCTATGGATAACTGAAATGGGAAACTTCAAGAAATCTCTGCTATCGTTTTCAAAATAATTATTTTAACTTTAAACATGTAAGAACTCCTCTGCTCCCACCCTCCTTCAATTGCCTGGATGATAATGATGTAATTGCTCTTATAATTACAAAGGACTTCAATTCAATTTAATTTTAATTATTTAAAATTTGTAAACACTCCAGGAAAACCTCATTAAGCTGGCTGAACCAGTTTGTTTGGAAGGGGGACCAAGGAGTCATCAGTTACAATTATTCACATTACAACCTCCATTCACTCACACTAACCATGCTGATTAACCAGTAATCATACTCACTTGGGGTGAACAGTGCTGGCAAAGCTTGTGGCTGCTTTTAAAAAATCATTTGCAAATCTGCATATATAAATGAACCCCCACATTCAAAAGCAGCTAGAAGAACTTTGCCTTGCATGCACATTGGAGGGTAAATAGAAAGATCCTTACAAAACATGAGCAATTAAAACTATTTATTTGTAAAATGGGTGTCTGGGAGTCCCTACTAAGTCAGGTTCGCCTTGTTTACTCTAATATGATTTGCACAGCTGCCTCAGTTAGAGTGCATCACTGTGTTGGGAGTCAATCGGGGGACTGTGAGCCTAAGCCCTGGCACGAGGGCTGTGTTTAGAATCAAAGTGCCCTGTAGTGTGAGGGGAAGAGAGTGCTTCATGACCTATACGGAAACCCAGCTCAGACAGAAGCTGGGATTCACCTTCTAGCTTCTCTGAGTCTCTTCTTAAGACGATCCAAACACAAGTAGCCACCTCACAGAGTCTTGTGGAGAATTAAATGTGCCTGGGAAATAGAAGGTATGCTATACATATAGCTGATAGCATTAAAAATGTTGAAACTAGGGGCGCCTGGGTGGCTCAGTAGGTTAAGCCTCTGCCTTCGGCTCAGGTCATGATCTCAGGGTCCAGGGATCGAGCCCCGCATCAGGCTCTCTGCTCAGCAGGGAGCCTGCTTCCCCTCTCTCTGCCTGCCTCTCTGCCTACTTGTGATCTCTCTCTGTCAAATAAATAAATAAAATCTTGAAAAAAAAAATGCTGAAACTAAGCATTAACCTTCAGTTATTTCATGCACAGCTACTAACATTCTGGTGATTGATGTGTGAATATATTTTAACTAAAAAGAACTCAACTTTTCAGAAGCCTTCATTGATTTACTCAATCATGAGAACTATAATAATTAGTGAATGAAGACTATATGTGTTACACAAACACCACACGTGGATAATTTGCAGGATTAATAAGATGTCCTATAACAGGAATTTTCTGGACAATAGGAGGATTCCTGAATGAACATGTTTATTAGGAAAATTAAAATCCCACCTGGTGATATAACACTCAAATTGTCACATTTACCCAGACCTATTCTCATCTATTATTAAAATTTTGGCACTTCCTGCAGAGACGTGGCTAGAAACAGAATAATAACAGTAATTGTTCTTACTGCTCACCTTCACAAAGGGCTTTTAGATTTCTAAAATAATTTTAATATCCACTGTTTGAGCTTGTCCCCACAACAATCTGCAGATTTTGAGCATGAGCAGTTTTTATACAAGTGCCCCAATCAGTGCTCTAAGTGGTAGAAAGATTGGTTTATAGCTGGTTTTACTTCCCTTTGGAATAAACTGGCACACTACACGCTGGCCAGGAGGTTCTCTTCCTTACTGGAAATTCCCATTCCTCCCAGCCCCATGGACAAGCCTTGTACTTGTCCCTGCAGGACTCTGCCATGCTTTGGTCAGTTAACCTAAATCCCAGGCCATCTTTCAATGTTTGACTTGAAGGAACCTCACCCAGGAGTCCTCGATAGCCATCATACCCAATGGCCAGGACTGATGCTAAGTATAGATATAGTATATCTATACTATAGATATAGCGTATAGATATAGATATAGAGTATAGATATAAAATTGGCCCCCCAAAGTTCCAAAATGGAGACAAAAGCAATATGGTAGTCCCCATTTATCTACAGTTTCATTTTCCATGTTTTCAGTTCCCTGGGGTCAGCTGCAGTCCAGAAGCATAGGGTCCTTCTTCCGGCATATTGTCAGAAGGTCAGTCGTAGGCTAGTGCTGCGTCACAATGCCTTCATCATTCACCTCATTTCACCACATAGGCATTTTATCATCTCACATCACCTCAAGAAGGGTGAGTTCAATACGATTAGGTATTTTGAGAGAAAGAGAGACCACATTCTTATAACTTTTTTTTTGAAAGATTATATATATTTAACAGAGAGATATATATTTAACAGACTGCTCCATTGGCTGGAGCAGTTCCAAGCACAAGTAGCAGAGTGGCAGGCAGAGGGAGAGGGAGAAGCAGGCTCTCTGCTGAGCAGGGAGCCTGACATGGGGCTCGATCCCAGTACCCTGGGATCGTGACCTGAGCCAAAGGCAGCCGCTTAACTGAATGAGCCACCCAGGCGCCCCTCATATAACTTTTATTACAATGTATTGTTCTATTTTATTATTATTAACCCATTATTGTGTCTCATTTATAAATTAAACTTTATCAGGGTGCCTGGGTGGCTCTGTCTTTAAGTGTCTGCCTTTGGATCAGGTTATGATCCTGTGGTTCTGGGGTCTAACCCTGCATCAGGCTCCCTGTACAGCCGGAAGCCTGCTCTTCCCTCTCCCACTCTCCCTGCTTGAGTTCCCTCTCTGTCTCTCTCTCTCTCTCTGTCAAATAAATAAGTAATCTTTTAAAAAAAGAAATTAAATTTTATCATAGAAGAAAACACCATTAATAGGGTTTAGTATTCTCCATGATTTTACTGGGCATTCACTGGGGATCTTGGAACACATCCTTGGTAGGTAAGGGGAGATGAGCGTATTCATAAATAAGTCTATCAATTTAGACCGATGGGATGAGACCCAATAAGAAAGACAACTAATACATTCCATTGAGTTGAGATGAGTTGGTCACTGCCTGGTCTGCTGGGCTTTCCTATCTCTGAACACCACTGCTCTTATGGTAGAAACCTGCTGGATTTCTCAGCTTCTTCCATATACTTTATATCTCTTCAGTTGGAGTGTAAGGCACTTGAGGGGAGGGATTGGGTGTCATTTTTCTTGTAGATGCCCCAGCTTTTTCCATAGTCTTTGTTACAAAATTAGGGCTGAATAGAGATAAATTACTGAATTGTAAGTAGAAGATTCGGTGAGCACGAAGGGGAAGAAGATTTATGTATGAGAAAGCAGCTTTTATTATTATTTTTTTTTTTAAAGGAAGGAATAGTAATGGTATGCTGGTGAGGAAAAAAGAAGGATGGTTTTATATGGGAGAGTTTATTTAGGTAGGAAAAAAAATGAATGTATAACCTTTGTACCATTTGAAATCTGCATTCCACTGGCTAATACAAAGTATTTCTATTTCATTTGTAAAATGAAAACCATGCAAAGATGATAACACACTTTGCACTAAATCTATTCGGAAAAGGAACAACAAAATTTTCCTCAATTCATTCAGTTCATCCTGGAATATAATACACAAAATTGTAATTCAAAGCACATTATCTATGCTGCTATTTATTTTCTGAAACATTAGTCCAGGAATATTATTCTACATTTTTATATTAAAATATGTCCCATAAGAGTCATGCATTTATTCTCAGGGGGACTGGTCTGAGTAAGTTTTGTAAAATGTTGACTAACTATTTGAGTGATGAACTGAACCAAAGATCATTTATATTCATTTATCACCGAACAGACTTTGATAGTTGAAAATATTTGTTAACTATTCCTTGCCTCAATTCTATCACCAAAAAGAAAGTGACATAGAAGTGGTTGCTTGTGAAATTCCCTGAGATTCTCTGATGGAAACACTATTGGAATCATTAAAACTTAGTGAACCTTGGGAATTTGAATCCTTTAATACTCTAAAGGTAAAGTAATCAGATTAATGGATTTTTTTTTCTTAGTTAATCTTGTCAAGAGTCTAGGTTGTTCAAGATCAGATGTTTCCCTCTTCTCTATTGAAAAAAAAAAAAACTGACTTGAGGCTTTGAGTAGAGAAATAAAAGCCAGCTTCCTAATTATTCCCTCTGTGTGGTCCTCTGAGACTATAGCTGATCTGAGGTTAAACTTATTCTTTAGCTAATTAAACTCCTTTTTTGTTTTTAATTAAGCAGCCCTAACGACCTTCTTTTACGGACAGCTGGCCTCACTATAATCAGAATAAGTTTCTTATATTTAACATGGGTAGGTGAGGGATGACCGAAAAGGTCTGAAGCAACTACATTTACTTTTACCGGATTTAACCCTCAGGTCACATGTAGTGAGGAAGGGGACAGGGAAGTGGGCTGGAGTAGTTCCAAGACCAAACTGGTCAAAACCAAACAAGCTCTGGGCTTGGCAAGTCCTGGGGACCCGGGAGGGATGTTCTGCCAGCACTCACAGCATGCCAAACCAGGTCTGCAGCCCATACCCTGAGCACCTCAAAGCATTAAGAGAGACCAGATGTATGGCTTAAAGCCCATGATGAAACTGCCAGTCCATTATTTTATAATGTGCAGTGAATATCTAAAGGAATCAAGTCCTTTGCTCACCTCCCAAGGTGATTGAATTGTGTTTTAAAATATTCAAATGTACCTCCTCTAAGTTACCATCAAAAATTTTTTTTTGAAAATGAGCTCTAGAAAATGGTAGGCTTTCAGTATGCATTTGTTGAATAGTGGATAGATGAATATAAATGAATAAATGAAAAAGCTAAAAGATCATTTATGGACCTGATTCCATAGCCTCATTTCATAGATGAGAAAGATGAGGTCTAGAAAGATTAAATGAAATACCCAAGCTCCAAAATATATTTTTTCTTTTCTTTTTTTTTAAGGTTTTATTTATTCATCTGAGAGAGAGAGAGAGAGAGAGAGCACAAGAAGGGGGAGAGGCAGAGGGAGAGGGAGAAGAAGGCTCCTCACTGAGCAGGGAGCCCTATGTGGGACTTGATCCCAGAACCTCGGGATCATGACCTGAGCTTAAGGCAGATGACCGATGAGCCACCCAAGTGCCCCAAAATATTTTTTTTCAATAAAAATGAAATCTTCTTACTGAAGACCTACTAGGTGTCAAGAAACCTGGGGCTACAAAAATGAGGAAAGCTGTTAGTCTCCAGAGGAGCACATCCCCTTATAGAATGTTTGAGACATTTATCATTGCTTGCCAGCAGCTGTGCAGGTTCCAGGTTCATAAGTCAGAGGCTGAAAACCTTGTTTTTACTTTTTATCAATGACAAAATAAACAGATCATTAAACTAAGTCAGCTTCTTATTTCTCTGAACCCTGGGCAGTAGTCAAATTAGGATTTCACAGACTAATCATGTACCAGATCCTCCCTTCATCTGGAGCCAAGATGGTGGGCAGTGATTATGAGGACCAAGGACTGGTATTCCATCTTCCTAGAAAGTGATACTAAGGTAGAGGCAGGGGTGGACAAGACGAGTGAAAAATGGAGGGTTTGCTCTTAAGTATTTACATTTTATTTGAAAAAAAAATCTGTTTTCTTCCCTAAACTGATGAACAATTAATGTAAAACATTCAGTACAATTACGTTAAGCTAAGTCTCTTCCGAAGAGTGAAAGAAAAGATGCAAGAAGGCAGTGCTTAAACAGAATGTCAGAGAGAAACAGAATTAAAATAAAAGAATTCCACTATTTTGACATGCTCCCTGGTGTGGGCAGTGAGAAATAGGGAAGAATATAGATAATATAGAAGAGAAAAGGAGGAAAAAAAGCACAGTCTCGAGACAATTTTTATTTCCTATTCACCTGAGCTATAATTTTCAGTGATAAACCAATCACCTGTGGTCCCACCTTCCTTTGGTTATCTGACAAACCATTCTTCAGGCTCTGTCTCTGCTCCAGTACTAGGAGAGGTTTTCTTCTAGAGTGGCTAAATCTAACAATCTATTCCTCCCCAGGCTATAATTTTTCAAGACCAAAATGACGCTGTCCAGAAAGCAAGATGGTGTCTATGTGAGAAATTTGATGGCTGGCTAGAAGTTTGCCATCCATGGTCTAGTGATCCAAGAACCTCAGAAAAATCAAACACTGCCTGAGTGGCAAATACTAACTCATATTCGAAGAAGGTCCTTGATACGTACTTGCCAACTATTCTCATCACAGCTATACTTCCAGCTTCTTGAATTTACAGTAAAATTTTCCTTTCTGAAATATAGCTTGGCTATGGAAATAAAATTTTAATTATATAAATTTGCAAGGTGACCTTTAAAAAAATCAAAGGTTAACTTTCTTTACTCTCTAAATCCTACTGTGCCATGCACGACCATGTAAATCAGCACTAGTCTAATCTGTTTCCCCTATGATTTTTACTCTCTTTGGCAGATTTCCATTTTGTTTTTTCAAGTCTAAGTTGCTTACAGGGAGGGTAAGATTTCAAAGCAAGCTTCAATTCCTGGTGTCTTCGTGTAACTTTGGTTTTAGTTACTAAGGAAACACTTCTTTGCTGTGCCACAGTATAAGTCCTTTAATTCCTCCTTCTCCTAATTCTTAAGTAATCCATTTAAACTGCAAAAGCAATACTATGAGAGCATTCCATAAAACACATAGCTTGCAACCCAATATATGCAGAAGCATTTATGATTTAACTTCAAAATTTCTTATTAATTGCCATTAGAAATTCAAATCCAAATAGTCCATGCAGGGTAACCAGATGAATAGAGGCAGTATATGGCAGATAAAGCTAGCACATGTATCACAATCCTGTAGTGTTTATCAGAATAAAGGAAGATGGCAAAGTCAAGTTAGAGGCTGGCAGAAAATTTAAGGCTAAACCTATCCGAGCTTGCAAGAAAATACAGACAGCATTTAATTATATACTAAATCTAAAATGTTTGTTCCAAAATGTTTACTGAGGAACTCAATTATTCCTTTCCTGTTTAGTCAACGTTTGTTGACTAAGATCATACCTTGTTCAATAAAGTACCAGGAATACAATGATATGTTATATCCCCGTCCAGGAGAGGAGAAAACATATACAGAAATAACCCAGAACAAAGCAAAATATGTTAAGAGCTAAAGAAAGGCACAATGTGCTAGGACAGTTGGGTAGGACGTGTTGGGAGAAGCCCTAATGTAAAGAGAGACATTCAAGCTGGGCCCTGTCACCAGTGGACCATGCCAAGATGGTGGCTGTGAAAACAGGTATTCCAAGCAATAGTGCCAGCCCTGTGTGTGCTACCTGGTATTGATATAATGTCAAGTTGGCCCACTGTCCTAGAGGAAGTGGACAGATGAAGCCACAACCAGGCCAAGAAATTTGAGTTTTGAACTTCAATACAATGATGATGGGTAGAATTTCAGGTGTTTTTAGTAAGGCTAGAGATATAAAAGTTCAGAGAGCAAATTCAAAAGTAGAAAATATTCTTCATGAGGTAGGATGACACACTCCCACTCTTATCAAATGTAACTTGAGGTTTTCCCACCAATTAGACCTCCAGGAGACCACCATGATTCATCATTCACCGAAATCATGAGTCATGCATTGACATTTATTAAAGCTTTGGTCTGTCAGCAGGTAAGAATTTTTATCTCATCATATCGAAATAAAAACTGTCTACAAAGCATCCCAACTAAAATCTTAAACTGATACTTTTTTACTTTTTTTTTTTTTTTGGTCTGAGACCTCTGAATCATTTCTACTGATCTACCTCCTGAAAGTCTATTTTGAAAATAATGCTTTTACTGGAATCAACCATTATAATTCAAAGAATTAAGTGGAGAGACAGAAGTGAGGACTGGGGTTAACAAAAAGGGCCAAATTAGGGGAAAGCAGTGCTCATTTAAGACTCCTGGGTTAATGCTAAAATCAGGGAGAATACTGATCCAAGAGTCACTAGGGAATTCTAATCCAATCAGCCAAAAAGGGAAATGTGAATGAGTCATCCAACCAAAAGAGTGAAAAACAAATATCAAAGGTGATACAAGAATGAACAGAAGGTTTTAGAAAACAGCAAAGGGCCTGAAGTAGTTCATTTTTACTTTAAGGTATGGAATGTGGTAGGTCCGCCATACTGAAAAGGCCAGAGAAGGCTATGCTGCCAAATACCAGTTTATTTAAACTGTAAGGAATAAAGATGCCACGTATATAGAATCTAACAAAAAATAATGTCAAAATAAAACAAAACAGATGTAGTAGCTATAGTCCATTTAAGCTCTGAAATGCACATGCTAAAGATAAAATGATAATGCTGGGTGGCATTTATTGCATTATTTAATCTATTTACCAGTTATTCTCTCTCTAGATCTCACAATAGCCAGATGCAGAGCTGCAGAAAAACATGAATTCCAGCAATGCTACCTTTTTTTTTTTTTTCCTTTTTTTGTGAGGGATTCAAAAGTTCAAATGGTCTTTCTGGAATTTGCCATCTGGCCCATCTGTTCTTGAGGTTCACCTGCATCTCTTAATAGAGGGATGGTTCATTATACCGTAAGCTTTAATTAAAGGACAGTAAATATTTTCTTCTTAAGATCACTTGTAATATCTTAAGTTATTAAGATGCTATTAAGCAATAGATGATAGATAGATAGGTAGACAGACAGACAGACAACAGACTAATGATAGACAGATAGACAAGCAGGTAAGTAGGCATATATGTAGGGAGATAGATCCTATTTTCTTTGCCCATCCTGCAATCTGTCCCTCCCCCTGTTTTGCTATTTTTCCATTAATCTGATCCCTCTTGAGTTTCCAACATGAACCTCTATTCCAGGCAGGAGAATTTCATGACTGAATCTTCTGTCTGGTGTGGATTCTTTTATTTGTACCATTTTATGATCTCATCATCTGGGTTATTTATTTAGTTAGTTTTTCTATGACTTCAGAATCTCTCTATCTCTCAGTGGCCAACTCATTTCTGGCCTCTTTATGAAAACTTTCTGAAAGGCAGCGTTTCTTCTCTGGTTTCTTACACTATTATCCTCACTATAACAATTTAAATCTATCATATGCTAGTTTCAAATTGTTCTACTACATAATTCCACATTCGTCTATAACTCTCCATTGTATCTAGAATGATATCTGGTATCATTCAAAAATACTTATTAACAGATAAATTCTAAAATTTCCTTTTTTCAAAAAATTAAGGGCTAAGTAAAGAACCTGATTTGTTTCCCTTAGATGCTAAACTTTAAAATGTCTATGTTGCTTTTCATTTTCAGTGAAGCTTTCTTACAATGGTATGTCAAATCCTAAATATCTTTAGGTGTGGGAATTGTGCCTAACTAAATAGGACCGGGGTAAAAACTACATGGACATCTTTTACTCTTTAAGTCAACCAGCACTTCTTAAATGCATACTACCAATGACAAGCAGAAAATCTTTCCCTTATATTTTCTTATGAAGATGAGTATGCACATTTGACAAAAGCCTAACCTTTTTGAAGAAAGACCTACTTTCAGGCAATTTTGTTTGAATTTTTTTTCCAATTGTTCCTAGGAACAATTGTCTGTCTGTGGTTCCAAAGCTAAAGAGTAACAAGGATAGTTACTCTACATTGCTCAAATCCGCAGATTTTGGATTCTAAAATGATGATGAGAGGAAGGGGAAAGTCCCCTCACCAATCAAATCAGCTGAAATAATCTAGTGACTACCATGACGAATGACACGTATTACAGCCAGACAACCCTACCTTCCCAGAACAGGGTGAGACGCCAAAATTGTTAACTCCAAAAAAAAAAAATGCATTAAAAAAAAAAAGCTCATCTATTCTACCATGGGACTAAGAAAAATCAGCCCAAGAACTAAACTTCAAACTACTTAAGGAATTACACTTAATAGCATAAATTTTAAGAATCAAAACTGTGATAAGATTATAGTATCTTTGTATATGTAAAAACAAGTTCTTTTCTTTTGTACTCACAGACACAAACAATAGTAGCAGGTGATGGGCATGTTCTAGGGAAGAAAAATATCAAACTTTAACAGAAGGCCCTTTTTGGGAAGAGTTGATTTCAAAAGGAAAAGTGCTATTCTGAAATAGTCCTAGAGAATACACCTATCATGACAGATTGCTGTAGAGCAAAAACCCCAGCTTTTTCAAAACTCCAGATATCACCAAATATGAACAGCACTAAAGGAAAAAGTTCTCAGTGTCACTATATTTTATGGCTGTATGTTCCTGTATACATTTTCGTGGACTAGATTGATCAAAATATAAGAGACTGTCTTCCTTCCCGCTCTCTAGCTGTCCCTGAAATCTACTTTGCTGCCAGCCATAATCCTTCCCCATTTTTATTTAAAAGCCATCAAGAGTCTAAAGTAGTAAAATTGAATGGAGATTTCAAACATGGACCAATTTTCCTTTCTTACGACCTATGAAGATAAACGTGCACACAATGGTAAGGAATATAAGCTTTGCCTAAGACATACACTAAAATAAAGAGACATCACTCTTCTTTCTGGAGAGAACTGAAGATTTATTAGAAGACAGCATATGGGGCAGTCTTTCAAATATCTTATATAATTTCTTTTGTGACATTCTCTCCTTCAGTGACTTCATCATCCCGGCTTCTTTTCACTCTCCTTGCTAGATCTGGAGACTTCTCACAATTCTGATGACTAACCCAACCTCAGAAAACTATGGGGATTGCCTGTACTCTTGCCTGTGAAATTGCAATTAAAAAAAGGGACTGCATCTATAACAACCATGGAGATGGGAAAAGCAAAACCAGCTTCCGTGTTCATGAATGCCAAAATTCTCAGGAAAACTACTTTTTAAAATGTTTGCTTTATTAAGACTGTCAAGAAATTGGATTTTCATTGGAGTAAATTCAAATTCAACCACTGTATCTGAGTGCTACGCCAGGCACTACACTTGAGGCATTTGTATATATTAGCTCATTTAATCCTCAAAACCTTCTTAAGAGAGATTTAATCTGCATTCATAGTTAAGAACCTGACACTCAGAGAAATGAGCCATCCTGCCCAAATCACAGAACCAAATGAAGAGCACAACTAGGACATGGACTGAGGTTTTAAGTACTAAGAAAGAATAGAATTAGAGTAACACATTGCTGGAACTTCCAAATCTCTTCTTTGAATTTGTTGGAGAAAATAAAAATGAGGGAGGACAAAAAGATTATTCAGAGCAAGAAAGAAATCAAGCTTATAATTGATGAAGGTCTTTCTCTTCTTATAGGACTGAACCTTTACTATTAGTAGCTGGTGGCTTCTGAGCCACAACAATTGCTCCATTTTAAGCAAACACCACCTAAAGCTGTTCCACCTTAAGCCCCTCACCACCTAAACACTGTTCTCCATCTTTCAACTATTAAGTGTAATGCCCCTTGATAAGTTCACATAAAAACATTTACCTTAACTCATGTCTATCATGCAAAATATCATTCAAATCTTGCTGTGCTTCTTCTTTTCTAAAATCCTTCTGATGAATATTAAAGATAAGATGTAAAAAATGCTAGTTATAGAATAAGTCACATGTTATAAATAAATCCTAGGTATTACGCTTTTGCAGGGAATTATAAAAGCTAGGGCAAACCTTTAAAAATAAATTTAATGTTCAACTTCCACCTCTGTGGCAAAGACAAAAGGACCAATTATTTACACTTGGTGTTATTTTGAGCTCTGGTCAAATAGGAAATACAGACCAAAGAAAAAGTTAATGTATCACTTTATGAGACCAGGACCTATATCTTCCGTTAAATGAGAGATGAGGCAAAGCTCTCTGCTCTCTGGCAACATCAGCTGGGCCAGTTAAGTGTATTATTATGCAGATGTGCAGTAGAGCTATTAAAGTGGATTTTCAAAAGAATAGGACAATGACTGTTACTAAAGTACCAAAGAGAAAAGTATAAAAGCACAACTTGAGATATGGAGACTCAGCCTCATCTTGAGGAAATGAACACTTCTATGTCCTTCAAATGAGCTACTCAATAATTGTGAAAAACAAAGCAAATCTTTCAGATAGAAATTCATCAGTCATTCTGCTTCTTTTTGCAGAAGTACTTAAGTATGTGATCTGGTGGATGGCTTGAGATAACTGTAAGAGCAGGGCTATAGATTTAAAAATATATTTAAAAGATAGTTCACATTGAATTTTATTTCTGGAGAGATTAATGTTCTACAAAGTTGGGTTAACTAAAATGCTATGTGAAATAATTTTCTTGGTGAATCAATCTTTATAGTTCAATTGCTTGCAAGGTTTACACAGAAATCCATATAAAACCAAAAGAAGATTGAGTAGAAAGCACCCATAAATTGACTCACATCGGAGAAAAAAAAAAAACAGACTATATTCCCTGTATATTTATATCTAAATAACAGAGTAAGGATTTGGATATATCAGATACATTGTAATTGGTCCAATCTCTCCTGGGTGCTCTCCTCTTCCTACTTCAGAGTAGGAAACACTAGGACAGGCAGGCAAAATCCGCTTCTATAAAAGGCAGTAGCTGTACATATTATTCCAGACAAGCAAAGCAAGGTTAATGCAATTCCCCAAGAGAGACATCAGAGTGACTCTGGATTAATTAATCACAGCAGGAAGAAGCTGAGTTGCCAGAGAGGTTGCTAAGTTGCCCCTATAGAATGGACCAAGAGGCACTTGCTTCCTCAGGAATGAAATGGAAATGTGATTCCCAATGTCAAACTTTGGATTTATAATCGATAATTCTATTGTCAGATCATTTACAACAAATGTGTTTATTCAGCTGGATTGACAGGAAACTCAATTTATTATCTGTGAGCTGTTTGAAGTTATATATATATGCTGCCAGCATGCATTTATATGTGCCGAAATCCATCTGCAGTTTCTCTTTTTCTGGTAGGAAGGGTTCATATAGCTTACCAAAGAGCCTGACCAGATCATAAATCAAAGGGAAATAATTTCTGATAACTGAATATGAGTTTCCTCTAAAGCTTTTATGTGACGAAAGTCTGGGAACTCTGTGACTAGCACAGAAGAAAACCCATCCCCCTCATATCAATTGCTGGCCTCTTTGTTCTAGAATGTACAACCATAATCCGTAGGCTCCTTGCAGTGCTTTAATTCACATTTGCCCTTAGAGGCTGGAAGGCCTCTGTAGCTTAACTTTCTCTCTTCACTGCTCTCCTCACATCCAATAGAAGCCAGCAAAGAAAGTTACCACCAACTTTTGACTCCTGCCCAAGATACGTTTTCAATCTTTTTAGAAGTAGAAAAACTGAAATGGCCTAATTTCTATATTTTTGTGAGGGGAAACTGCCTGCTGACAGCTGAGAATCAGGAAAAAGCCTTGAAGATCTGTTATATGACCAACTACAGGAAGTATGAGAATAAGAAACACCCAGCCAACCTGTTGCTCCTTTGGAACTGTCCATGGTAACGGCCAGCAATGAGAACTTCCCAGGTGCCTGGTACCATCAGAGCAAATTCGGCCCCAGTGACCCATGAGTTAAAAATTCCTATTGTGTTTCCCGCCTAACAGGGATGCTGAGGGAAGGCAGGAGAAGATGCTGACACCAACTGATGCTGCCCTACCTTATGCAGTCTGCATTGGAGCCTGGATTTTCATTGCTAGCTATAAAACCATAAACGAAATGCCATCCGGGAACTGAACTGGATATAAACAAATATGCAATGCTTTACCAAGTTGCATTCAAAGCCCCCCCGCCCAAACAATAGTGATTACAACTAGAAGATAAAGCTTTAAGTACACTGATATTTTAAGTGCCATGTTTTGTTTCATTACAGCTTTGCCTATGAGAAGAAATCTCTCTAAAATGGTCTTCTAACAATATAAAAATCACATATGTGCCAGAAAGAACGCTGAACTGAAAACCAAATTTGCTTCTAAGTAGATAATGCTACTTTCCCATGATTATACAACTGAAAGAACAGATTAAGAAAAACTGTTACAGAGTTTCTCTTTTACTGCAGCAAAACCATTCCAAAGAAAAGATAAACCCAGGGAACAATTACAAATGTTGTAAGAAAAGCCTAAGAAAGCTTGGTAAATAAGGAAGTTTTAAATTACTATGCACATAAAAATAAATGTTACTGTCCATCACTGTTCTGGGTAGGATATGCTTTGCATAAGGGATACTTAGTTGCTAGAAGGAAGAGCACCGAGGATTGTTATCCAAACTCCATACTGTTTACCAAAGAATTACTTTGCCTTCTAATCTGTCTCTCTGACCATAACCATTTAGTAACCCCATCCATGGCTTTTCCTTTTATTTCAAATTCTGCCAGAACTTAGAAGTTCACTGAAGTAAGTGCACTGGCCCATCTGAGGATGTGGCGACACAAACAGCCTCTTTAGCTCGTGACTAAAATCAGGGTGCTCCACAGGATTTTGCAGACAATGTTTTTACTGAGCAGCAACAGCTACACTGGATTAAAATGATTAGGACCCTGAACAGTCATTTAGCTTCATTTTCTTGCTGGAAGCAGTCATTGCCCAAAAATTATTAGAAGAATGTTCTCTCATCTCCAGCCCCCACAGTAAGCGAAAAGGAAACATCTCATAAATCTATATTCTAACAGTCATACTTGTAATTTTTAGAAAGCTTGAATGGTAAAGAAAAAACAAAACAAAGCAAAACAAAAAAAAAGCTATGAAAAACCCATTCCTGTCTTTTTCTTCTTCAACTGAATTATTCTCTCTTATAAGATACTTTATCGTATGGAGGGAAATCAAAATATAATTCAGAGGGAGGATGGTACAGCTGAAAAGTTACAGACAGGGCGTCAGGACACCTGTCTAAGTACCTGAGGCAGCCTTGTTACCTCAGCCAAGCCACTGAGAGGACAGGCTCCTCAAAGTTGCAGGAGAGTCTTGTTTGGTTTTTCACATGTACTCAGGTGACAATATGAGGTAACTTATGAGATAATGAATGTTTGGCAGGAAATTGCTTATAATGATATAATACCCAGCTCATGTAGATACTATTGTTTGATTTCTTTTCCATTCATTTTAATGTGAATGGATAGCTCTGTTCACCCTTCATGTCAAATGTTTGAATAAAAAAATCTTTGAGGGTGTTTATATATGTATCCTTGTGTATGCGTGTATTTTTTTCATATGCTTCATTAAGATAATTAGAACTGAGGAAAGCATAATTGATAACTAAAAAATTTAGTACAAATAAAACAAGAGAAATTTGGAGCTTTAGTACATCAATAGGGTGAAAGACAAATTAAAGTCTTAATTACCAAATTGTAGAAGCTATTTAAAAATTATGATTCATGTTAAAAGAACTCACAATTGAAACAGACTTGTCATCATATTTCTTTTTGTTTTCAATAAGTGTTCCTCTTTCTTATCGTACAGAAAACTGTCTTCTTTTTTATCCTTTAAATGCTCCTTACAATGCCATAATTAAATTCAAATCCATCACAAAAAGTATAAACTAAGTTCTCCGGATGAATCAGAGTCATAAGATAGATATTACCAATGGAGTCCACAAAAGCAGAGAGATTACATTTCTTTCCAAGTTATCCTACACACATTCTCTGTCTCCCTGCTCCCTCTCTGTCACCCACTCACACACTGGTTTACACATATACATACTTGTGTACACTCATAAATGGAAAACACTGCAGTTTTTGGAATGTTGTGTGCTATATATTCCATTATGCTGAATGAGACAAACTCATTTCCCATGCACTTAAAAGGAAATGTCATTCCCCCTTCACATGTAAAATCCTATTTTATATTTATTATGGTCTCAGTAACATCAGAATACTCTGCAATAATTTTTGCAATGGTTGGGGTAGGAGTGAGTACAGGGAGGGAATAGGAAATATTAAAATCAGAGCTAGCCTCTATCAGGAAAGATGTCTCCTTGGTATTGGGCACTCTAGTGGAATCCAGATTTTTCCAGAGCGATTAGCTCAACTTAAGTGAAAGAGTGGGAAGTTTTACTTTTTTTTTTTTTTTTTGGAAGTTTTACTTTTAAACCATTTTTGACTTAGCAGTTACTCCAATTAAGTATTTTCCTGAGACTGGAGGGAAAAGAACACCCAAATTCAAGCAAAATGGAGGGAATAAATGCTGTTTTTGCATCTAATATTCAATATGGTCTTCACGGTGTGACATCATCATTTTGTTACAAGACTTAGAAGTTCCCCATCTATATTCTGGGATTTTATGATCTCTCATGTAAGCTCCAGTTTTATATGTTCAATAACTTATAAGATATTTTAACTAAGACATGCTAATGTCACCTAAACTTACTATATTTAAAACAGGAGCGGGGTGCCTGGGTGGCTCAGTCATTAAGTGTCTGCCTTCGGCTAAGGTATTGATCCCAGGATTCTGGGATCGAGTTCTGCATTGGGCTCCCTGCTCAGCAGTAAGCCTGCTTCTCCCTTTCCCACTCCCCCTGCCTGTGTTCCCTCTCTCTCTCTCTGTCAAAAAAAACCAAAAAACAAAAAACAAAACAGGAGACAGTGTTTCTCAGTCTGCCCTCAAGAAAATAGGCAACTAAAATTAGGATTATTGAGGCATGAGGTTTGCCGGAGTCTAGCCTCTAAGAGAAGAATAAAAGGAATCCAGAATCACGTCAAAATGGGAGGAACACAGCTGATCAGGTTTTAGAGCTGGCCTTAGCAGGGGAGCCAGAAAGAGAGTGCACAGTGTGTGAAGGTGCTGGCAATCCCGGCCTAGTCCGGGAGATGCTGATATCTCCAGTAGGGTGGGTGGGAGGTCTAAACACCAGGAGACACTCAAAGTCAAATGGGAGGTGACACATTCAATTCAAAGAAGAATGCTTCCCAATAGCTGGAAGTCTAAGAACAAGTTTCAGCCTGACGAGAGGCTGAGTAGGACCAGTTAGGCTGCTAGGGCCCTAGCAAAATGATCACAGGGCATCATTTTGGGCTCTGTTCATTGAGGAGCTGCTGAAGATTACTGCCCTAGGAAACAGATTCTGAGACAAAGATAAACATACAAGAAATTTATCGGAAGTGAGTGCTCAACAGTAGGACTGAGAAAAAGTCACTCTGAAGCTAGAATAATCCCATAGACTTGCCACTGATTAGGGGGATGTGACCAGGCCTTTATGTCCCTCATTGGATGTGAGCTGACCCTGAGAAGAATCATGAACTTGGGCAGGATGTCTTTCTTCAGCTGATGGAGATTCCCAGAGAGGGATGCAGCAGAGAGCTATCTTCCACTCACACTCCCAGTAGCTGCAGGAAAGACGAGGAAGTCCTGATGGGGAAGGTCTGGGTAATGCATCTTAGCAGCCATTAAAGGTGCTCAGCTGGCAACCGAGGTAGATGCCTGCTGGGAAAGGTGTGGTTTAGGGTCATCTGAATCTCTGTGGGCACACCAGTGCTGAGGGCCCATTCAGATATACAAAGTCTATCACTTTGGTAGCAGCAAGACAGAGCTAGGCAGGCCCTCCCCACTTCCCTTCAGAACCACTCCAAAATTATCTTGTTAAAATATAAAACCTCCTAGACTTTGGATGATCAACTATTATATATCATCTGTGTTGCTCTAGTCACAGTAATAGTATTAAGATGACCATGGCCTGAGTACATGGTTGGAGGTTTGAAGAAAGAAAGTACAGCGAATGGCAATGAGCAATGCCATTCTGTTCAAACTGAAGATCCCAAGCAAATGTAGCAAGAGGCTCCATCTAGACATTGGTCCATAAATCAATTCCCTGATCAATATAGGGACTGTTAGAACAGTCACTCCAACTCCAGGTCTGAAAGACCAACAAAATGATGAAAAGGCAAAACCACTCCTTGAGGTATTATCTGACCTCATGCAAGTCACTGGTGCCTGGATGAGGACTGAAATAGTGGGCCGCACAGAGGGGTCTGCACCATGATCCTATCCACCTGCTCACTGGTGACTTATCTAGCAACCAAGGTATCTGAAATATGCTTCAGGCACACCTAAAGATTTCAGAATACAGATAACCAAGAAAGCCTCTTTTCTTAAGGTTCAGCCAACAAATTTGTAACTAAACAAAGGATACACCGTGAATGAACCTTAAGCTGGTTAGGGATGAATGCAGGTATGAACTAAATCCCAAGTTCGAAATCAGGAATTCTATGGTTGTGGATTATAGCTTTCTTCTGCTTACTCAGTCAGATAAAAAATGTAAATGGTGACACTGGGGCACAAAAGTGTGCCCCAAGGAGTAAACGATACAGATTTCAGGGGCCAACATTACACAATAAGGTATTTACGATTCATGGAGAAGCTAAAGATTGGATGCCTTGAGATCTTTCTATATTAATCCCTTCCAGCCTAAGTAGAAAATAACTTATATATGTAAAGCACTGGGAAATAAAACTCTGTTATTCTATTTATTTTATTTTAGTACCTTGATAAGGCCCCCTTCCTAAACTGTTTCCTTCTTTGGGGTATCTTGGGCCCCCTACATATTCCAAATCTACTCTGTCTATTCCCCAGCTGCCCAGAGAGGACCCTAAAGAAGATTAACATTTCGATGCGGATGTCATCCGATGCTCTAGACTTTTTCTTCTCATTTCCAACCAAAATACTTTATTTCATTTCCCCAAGGACAACCTCCCTATTAAGCAATTGATGAAATCATAAAAATTAAGGCAATGATTGCTGTTACTTGGGTTGCCAAGTAACAATGAGTTGCCCATCCCAGATATAGACAGAGAGTGAAGTTTTATTCATCAGCCTTTTAAGTCCTATAAATACACAGCAAAGTATAGAAAAATGACAATATTATGGTAAGACCATAAGGAAACCATGGTAGTTTCCTTCCAGCCCCATAAGACGGTGAGGTTGTTAAGGCTGGGTAAAATGGAAATAGTTTATAAGGCAGTTGTTTGAAAGTGACTGCATAAATGAGGGCAGACAAAAGGTACACATAATTTATAGATAATAATAGATTAACAATTTAAAGTAACGGTAGGAACCAAAGCCCAGCACCTTACAATTGCAAAAGTCACTCAATAAATATTTATAAATTTCATTGATTCATTCTACAAATATATGCTACATTTGTAATCTATCATTTGCTATTCAATAGGCACATTTAATTATGTATTCCAAAATGATAATTTATGGCTGAAATTTCAACAGCTAAGGTAGGTATGTGGGAAAGCATATTTGGACAGAGAAACATTTGCAATGTAATTAATATCACCTTGCATATATGGTTCTAGAACTAGAGACAAACCAACATGGCAAATTCTTAGACTGACATTTACATATGGAGCTTGTCAGTGAGGAAAAATAAAAGGGACATTTCAGCATGAGTTTATGATTACCTTTTTTTTGTTTTTAAAGATTTTATTTATTTGACAGAGAGAAACACAGCGAGAGAGGGAACACAAGCAGAGGAAACGGTAGCGGGAGAAGCAGGCTTCCTGCCGAGCAGGGAGCCCGATGCGGGGTTCGATCCCAGAACCCTGGGATCATGACCTGAGCCGAAGGCAGACGCTTAACGACTGAGCCACCCAGGTGCCCTGAGTTTATGATTACCTTTTATGAAACTTGGTATGAGAACATTGTCTCCTTAATGAAAAATACAATTTGGAACTCTTAAGGCTGTAAGGAGAAATACTACGTAAGGATAATGAATGGAAACTAAGGACAGAATAAATTAAAACAGGATGATATAGACAATGAAATATACCTTGCCCACTAAGCCAACAGATCCTTCTTATCCCAACTCCAGATCAATTTTTAGGTAGTTCTGGTGCTAAGGAAGGAATCGTAGTACCCACTCCCTAGAAGAGACCACTAACTACACATTAGAAGAGAGCAAGGAAATTTTTCCTCCATCATCTTCCTAGCCCTATGTAAGGACTAGGACCTTCATGAGATACATAGAGTAAGGACCTTCCTTAGTCCTATGTAAGGACTAACTGCCAGTCTCCATTTCCTACAGAGGGCCAGCCTTTTGCCAAAATTCATGAAGTCAGAAATGTCTGCCATCTTGCCCCCATTCCTGACTACACAGGAACTCTGGGTACCTTAAGAAATGAATGGTTCTTTTTCAAGTCACTGCTACTGGAGGTCTCAGCATAATAAGTCAAAGAAAAATTTATGCAATAACCGCCAAATTCATACACACATAGGCCGTAGGGTAAATTGGAGAGGTATGTGTACAGACATCCATACACAACCACTTGTATATGCAGAAACAGTGTATTTCATAAAAGATGTACTTGATATATATTTTTCAAAAAGTTTGCTTTTATAGGAACTATGTGACCATCCAACCCCAAGAATACTTATCAATCTTAATGATTTAGTGGTTTAAATGTACATGAAAAGTCACCCTAGCTAATTATAATTCTAAGAGAGTTGATCTCACATCCATTAATTGCATTGGGGCAAACTAATGAAATAAAACTGTAAGCAGAAGAAAGACAAAAGATGACACTAAAGAAGCAAAGGAACATAACTATTTCCAGGAAGTTTTAACTATAGACTAATAATTTTGATAGGGAACAACAGAAGAGTTAAAATGTGTGCACTGCAGAAAAAGAAAGCACTGTCAGAGTAAAACAGACATAAGAACCCCTATATTTATTGCAGCGTTATATACAATAGCCAAAGGTAAAAAAGCAACTTCAGTGTCCATTGACAGATAAATAGATAAAAAGATACAATATATATAGCATACACACACACACACACACACACACACACACACTGGAATGTTACTCATTCATAAAAAAAGAATGAAATCTTGCCATTGGTGACAACATGGATGGATCTAGAGATAATCATGCTAAGTGAAGTAAGTCAGACCAAGAAAGACAGATATCATGGATTTCACTTATATGTGGAATCTAAAACAAACAAAACAAATGAACAAACAAACAAAAAATAAAAAAACAGAAACAGACTCGTATAGAGAACAACTGGCGGTTGCCGGAGGGGAAGGGGATGAGAGATGGGAAAAAATAGGTGAAAGATATTAAGAGGTACAAAATTCCAGCTACAAAATAAGTAACTCACCAAAATGAAAAGTAGTCATAGCAAACATAGCCAATAATACTGTATGTCAAATACACTTCAGTTAAAAAAAAATAAAATGTTTTTTAAAAGAGTAAGACCTATAATCAAATTAGAGTGCCCCACGTACCAGGATTGGTGGAATGCCTATAGAAGAAGCTATCACTCCTTATATTTTCCTTGCTAGCCAAATTCTACTTAACAGAAGTCAGAGAAAATTCATGAGGCTGGGTGGTCCTCTGATTTGCTAAGATGCTCTGAATATAGAACCATAGGAGGCTTATTATTCTTTCTCAGTGTTCTTAAGCAGAAAATAAAATCCAACCCTCTTGCCAATGATCTTAATGATATACTAGTTGACTTCTGAAATTCAGCAAAAAATATTAATATATTCCAGGATACCATATACTTTGAAAGGGAGAAAAATAGAGAATGAACATTTCCCGAGAACCTCCTCTATAAAGAAGGAATAGCACAATGGATAAAAGGAGAGGCTCAGAGTCAGACTGTTTCAGTTCTCACCTCTGCTATTCATGAGTTCAATCATAGAGTGCTCTATGTATCTCATGAAGTAGTACAACTGCAGAGCATGGTAAGTGCTCATTACAGGTTAGCTATTGTTTTGTTACTCTGGGCTGGGCCCTTTCTTACATGCCCATGTTCTCTCTTGCTTCAGATACTTGCTATTCTTTCATATTTATCAGACTCTTCTAATTCCCCTCATCTTTCTCCCTCCTGCCTTCCCTTATTCTTTCCTCTCATTTCATCACATCTAGGGAGCACTGCCTGACCTCTTTAGATCAGCACAGGAGCCCCCACACTTCCACCTGACTATGAACACCAACCATGTGTCTAACTGCAAACAACTTGAAAGCACCATCCATCCCCTGGGTTCAGCCCAATGTCAGGCACTGACAAAGACTCCACACTTCCTGGACTAAGATATTCCTTCACTGAATCCTTATGATAGCCCTACAAAATAGAATCACTACTATATCCATCTTATAGTTGAAATATATGAGGAACACAAGAATGAAAGGTTTGAAGTAAAGATTCAAGGAATACATTACCAGTAAAAGCAGGTTCCAGGATTTGAAGAAAAATCTGTCTGAATCCATAGCTCATGCTTTTTCCTGAATCTACCCTCCATATGAATACGACATTACAGATTTAATGAGAGATTCATTTACAAAAGTGAATCTGTGTCTAGAATGACAAGTGAAGCAAACAAGTTGGGTATAAATTATCAGCCTGGTTTCACTAAGGGAGATGTGCCATCTAAATATCATTTTTAGAACAGTGTGGTTCCTGGACCAGGAGCATCAGCATAATGTGGGAACTTGTTACAAATGCAAATCATTGGACAGCACCCCAGAACCACTGAATCAGAAATTCTGTGGTAGACTCTAGCAATCTGTATTTAATAAGTCCTCCATTGGATCTGAATGCTCGAGTTTGAGGAGCCACCTTCTTCCAGGTGTGTTCATTCATTGATAGGTACTCTCTAGCTAATGGGCACAATCGACGTGGAAATGGGATGTTTGCTCAAGTCCATCCCAGTGATATAGGTCTGTAAGTTTTCCAGTTAGTCACAAGCCAACAACATTGTCAAACTTTCAATTGAAGTCCTCAATTCAGTGAAATATATTAGGAGCATTTAACAACTTTTTTTCTTGGAAAGATGATGTCATTAATTATTATTAAGAGGCACTTTTAAAATAGAGTTTTGTTTTTCAAGAATCCCAACATTCTACTCATTCCAGATCATTAGGTTCTGAATTATGGCACATTAAGTGTCATTTTTAATTCACTGGTGAATATTTATTGAGCAACTGTGAGCCAGGATTGTTCTACAAAATGGGATATAATGCCAACTAAATAATGTCCATGCCCACAAGCAGTTTATGGTTAAAAACATTCTAACGGCAAGCCAGTATAGCAATCGATGGTATTTCAAATGCAAATTTTTGCTTGTGAAAAAAATTAAACACGCTTAAAAAATTAAATTATCAAGTCATGTTCAAGAACCATTAGGTCTGCAGCATTTTAAGAATCATTATAAAACTGACGGAAACCTCCAAATACTTACTTAAAAACCCCATTAGGGCTTCCAATTCTAAGATGCAGCTGGCATATGATATATCCAGCCCATTGATCACAATGGAGGGAAAAAAAATTGAATAGGACACATACAGCGTGTACTTGAGAACTCTGAAAAGTTAAGAAAGAGCAGGGGGATTGGGAAGGTCAGAACTCAAAGGATAACTTGTAAGGCAATGAATTTCTTGTTTCTTTTGTCCTTCTATATTTTCTGGCCTAGACCTGAGAACAGCCCAAATTCTCAAACTGTAGAGCCAGCATGAGCAGAAAAATATCCAAGAGAAACCATCACTTTTTGCCCAGAAGACAAAGGAGGAGGACATGAGTCAGCAAGTATGCATAAAAATCCCTCCCTTCGGGTATGTGCTATGGTAAGTGCTGTGAAATGTGTAAGCCTGATGATTCACAGACATGTACCCCTGGGGCAAATAATACATTCTATGTTAATAAAAAAATATATTAAAAAAAATCCCTCTCCTCTCTTCCTCTTCCTTCCTAGCCCCATCCCCTTTCTTTCCTATTCATTCCCCAGCCACATACTAAGTAGAGTGCTGCTGATGAAGATGCACTTTTGCCAGAGCAGCAAGCATTCACATACTTAAAACCCTGAGAGAAAATCTCTGTGACTTCTCTGAAAAGAGGGTGTTCATGATTGGATGAGTATAAAGAGATTCCCCATTTTTTTTTTCTTCCTATTTTGTAACAAAGGTTGGCCCATTTGTGGAAAGCAGGCAACAGGGCAAGTAGGTTAAAATCCCACTTTGTGGTCAGAACCAGGGAAGGGGACACCCTGAGAATGAGAATGTACTGGGAAAATCACAGGAAGAAGGTGGAGAAAATGTATACCTATTATACCCAGTAAAAAGTCCTTGGCTCGCTCCCAAGATACACATAATTAGAACTGGCCTAAAGCCGCATATCAAGCAAGAGCTTTGACAAACTCGAATATAAACTACTGCCCAAGTCCTACTACCCAAGTCTCAGATGGATGCCAGCTGGGCGCTTGGTCTAAAGAGAACTACAAAGGCTCTGAGAGCTGCTAGTACCACAGAAGGAGGAAAGAGGGGACTCATGTTAGTCTAGTCAGGTTGACTGCTTACTAGAAAAAAAAAGAATCAACATTTATCAAAAGATTTTAACAGAACACAAAGTCTTATAATGTATGAATCAAAATGCCCAATATAATCCAAAATTATTCAGCATACAAAAATGAGAAGAATTTAACTCTCAAGGGAATAAAATGACTAGGAAGCATTCCTAAAATGATGCTGTTAAAATTATCAGCCAAAGAATTTAAAACATCTCTTATAATCATGCTCCACAAAATAAGGATACTTTTTTCTCATATTAAGGTTTTTATTGTTTTAAAGAAAAGCACTCAGGATGAATGAAAAGCTAGAATTTTTGTGAAGAAAAAAAATTATATAATGGCCCAAAAGGAAATTTTAGAAATTAAAGATATGATAAATTAAAATTAAAATTCACTGTACAGGTTTAATAGCAGAATGGCAGAAGAAGGATCTGAGAACTTGAAGACAGATTAATAAAAACTATTTTAATTAGGGGCATCTGAGTGGTTCAGTGGGTTAAGCCTCTGCCTTCAGCTAGGGTTGTGATCTTAGAGTCCTGGGAGCAAGCCCCACATTAGGCTCTCTGCTCAGCAGGGAGCCTGCTTCCCTCTCTCTCTCTGCCTGTCTCTCTGCCTACTTGTGATTTCTCTCTCTGTCAAATAAATAGACAAACTCTTAAAAAGAATTATTTTAATTAAACAAGGACAAAAGAAATACATAGAGACCAATGGAACAATATCCAAATATCTAACATTTATACTGAACAATGAACTTGAATGTTGAACATTGAAGTCATGGGGAAAAAGGAGAAAGAAAATGGAAGAGAAATAAATATTTGAAGAAATAATGGCTGAAAACTTCTCAAATTTGATTGAAGACATAAACTGGCAGGTTTAAGAAGCTCAGTGAAAAACAAACATTAAAAAACCAAGAATAAAGAAAAAAATCTTGAAAGCAGTTAGAAGAAAATAACCCATTATGTATATGAATGATTCCAAAATTTGAATAAAATGTAGATTTCTAATCAGAAACCATGGAGGTCAGAAGATAGTGGAACTGTATTTTTAAAGTGCGTTAAGGAAGGCATGTGATGTGATGAGCACTGGGTATTATATGCAGCTGATGAATTATTGAACACTACATCTGAAACTAATGATGTATTATATGTTGGCTAATTAAATTTAAATAAAATATAAATAGAGTGTTTAAAAAAATAACTGAAAGAAAATAATTCTGTCACCCTAGAAGTCTTTATCTACAGAAAATATCCCTCAGGAATGAAGGTAAAACAAAGGCATTCTCAGACAAAGGAAGACTAGGAATTCATGGGCAGCACAACTGTTCTAAGAGAGATTCTAAAAAAGTTTTCCAGGAAGAAGGGAGATGATGCCAGAAGGAAATCTGGGATTTTAAGAAAGAAGAAAGAGCAACTGAAATGGTAAATACCTGGGTAAATATGTTATTTTTCTTCTTTTAATTTCTTTAAAATATGCATGACTATTGAAAGTGAAAAAAGAAAACATTGTCTAGTGGGGTTTTCAGTTAAGGTACATGTAATACATGTAATAACTACATAAGGGGGGAGGTAAAGAGACTTATATTACTGAAGATTTCTATGTTCTACTTAGAGAGGTAACGTATTAAGTCTGAATATATTTTGGAAAATTAGGTATGCATATTGTGATCATTGGAGTTATCACTATAAAAATCTATACAGGAACATATTTGGAAAACAACTGATAAATTTTAAAAAAATTCAAACAATCCAGAAGAAAGCAGAAGACACGAAGAGAGAGAAACAAAACAAAAAACACAAGATCGGGAACACACAAAACTAATAATAAAATGGAAGACTTAAATCATTGGAAGAACTAAATCCAAATCAATAATTATATTAAAATAACCACAATAGTAGAAAGCAGATTATCAGATTAGATAGCAAAACAATATCCAATTTTGCATTGTCTACATGAATTCACTTTAAATGTAGTGATAATGAAAAGCTCAAAGTAAAATGATGGAAAAGTACATACCTGTAAACACTAAGCAAAGGAAAGCTAGGTAAATATAATATCAGACAAGATAGATTTCTGAGCAAGGAAAATTACCAGATAAATTACCAGATAAAGAGGGCTATAATACAATGGTATTAGTGTCAATTCACCAAGAAGACTTAACCATTCTAAATGTGTATCTAACTAAAAAAAAATAGCTTCAAAATACATACAGCAGAAAGTGATAGAAAAACAAAATAGATAAATTCAGAATTACAGTTAGAAATTGCAACAGTTCCAGTTGATAGGCTAAGAAAACAGAAAATCACTAAAAAAACATATGAACAACACTATCAACCAACTGGACGTATTTGGCATTTCCAGACCACTCTAACCAACAAAGGCAGACTATACATTTGTGTTAAGTGCACATGGAATAGTCACCAAGATAGCTCATCTCCTTTGTCATAAAACAATCCTTAACAACTTTAAAATAATCAAAATCATAAAAATGTTTTCTAATAACAAAATAAAGTTAGAAATTAATAACAAAAATATCTAAAATTTCTAAATATTTGGAAATTAAATAATATACTTTTAAGTAATCCATCAACCAAAGAGGGTATCTTTCTCAAGGGACATTAGAAAATATTTTATACTGGGGCACCTGGGTGGCTCAGTAAGTTAAAGCCTCTGCCTTT
>CM053605.1:83133827-83158366 GCA_028646535.1 Procyon lotor | reverse complement strand
TCAGTGAAAGAGAATAGAATCAAAAAAAAAAAAAGAAAAAGAAAAAACCAATACAAAGAAGTGACTACAGAAGAATAGCATGAGGAAGCATTTTTGGGTTGACAGAATTTTTTAATTTCCCAATTACGTTATTTACACAATTTTGTGCATTTATTAATATTAATGAAACTATATAAAAATAGATTCCATGTATGTAATTTAAAAAATCCACTTGGTGTTTTGTTTCCTTAACCTCTATATATTCTACATATTGTGTAATTCAAAGCATGGACTTTCTAAATGACATTTTTTTCGTATATATGCTGCTTAAACGAGCATTAAATGACATTTTTTTAAATTTTCTTTTTTTTTTTTTAAAGATTTTATTTATTTGACAGTGAGAAACACAGCGAGAGAGGGAACACAAGCAGAGGGAATGGTAACGGGAGAAGCAGGCTTCTTGCCGAGCAGGGAGCCCTATGCGGGGCTCGATCCCAGGACCCCGGGATCATGACCTGAGCCAAAGGCAGACGCTTAACGACTGAGCCACCCAGGCTCCCCTAAATGACATTTTTTTTATAACCACATGATGATTAATCCTGCATAATGGAAAAGAAAAAACAATGTTGACTGTAAAGGCAAACTTAACACTCTACTTACATGGTTATTGTTTCAATTAGGAAGTATTCAGCAACAGTGGTTTATACAACTTACAAGATTATTTTGCACTCACCTAAAAGAAGGCTAGAGGTGGACAGTCCAAAGCTCCCAGAACTACTTGGATGATAGAGCCTCAAGTTTACACTACCTATTGGTCTGCTCTGTCATCCTTAGAGTGCAACTGCTTCCACCTTGAGGTCAGCCATGGTCATAGGATAAATGTAGGTGTTACAGCCATCAGGTTCACAAAAAGGAAGCAGAAAGAGCAAAGGAAGTAGAGAAAGGAAAAGAGTAGCTGTCAGCTGAGTAAGCCACATTAAAGAGGATTCCTTCAAGCTCCATGAACAAATTCCACCCTATATACCACTATCTTTCTGCAAAGGAGCCTGGGAAATGTAGTTTTTAAAAGCTGCAGTCATGGTCATCCTCTCTAATACAGAAGTCTTGTATAGAAGACTTGTAAAGAAGAAAGGGAAGAATATCTTACATAGGAGAAAGCGAAGAATAAATATTAGGTAGACAAACAGCAGTCTATGTATTTAAACAACTAGTCAGAGACGTGGTACTAGTGGTTTGGGGAATCTTATGTTAGAAAAGCAGTTCAAGTCAGTGGATTTCAACAAGAAATGAAAACAGAGAACAGTGAATCCCATTCACATATTTGTAAAGCTAGAACCATACTTGTAATCCTTGGGAAAGGCAGGAAGATGTAACAGTTATTAACAACACAGTTGTTTGAACATACACTGACGGGTGTCCCATTCCTCAAAATTATAGAATCATTCTACCTTAGGGTTTTAGGATTAATGTGTCTGAGCTGAATCCAACTGGAATTAACCATGGACATTTTTTCTCCTTCTTGTTGAACCAGAAAAAGAGAAGCAGAGAGACATGTGTTTTTAGGCTGATCCTTCCTTCTTCATGCAAGGAATTTGCTTGCTGACCCTGTTCCAGAAGCGTGGATGCATGTGGTGATGAAAGGGCATTTCACAACTTCACACATTCCAGATGGTGACTCTTGAGACAGAATTCTTTCTGGTAAAGGCTAGAAAAAGAAACTTCTCACTACTTACTGCTGCTAGCATTTTGTTTCCTGCCAACACAAAAACAAGCCCTGATGATAGGACAAAATGTTTTCTCCAAATGTAATTGTGTCCTTGGAAATGCAGTGGTATAGAAAACATGAGGGGAGGGGATGCTGGAGGGAAGACAGCTCCATTGGAGGCTCAGCTTTGCCACTAACTAGCTATTAAAATTCGTGCATGTTATTTCTTTTTAGCTTCTGTTACTCTGGATAAGCTTTTGCACACTGAACGAAGATTCTCAACATCTTCATCAATAAAATGAAAGGCAGAGTAGAGTGACTTTTCCAGGAGTCACAAACAGAATATGAGCCCAGGTCTGACTTCCAGACTGTGCAGTCTTGCCAACTGCATGATGACTTTATGTCTGAGATGCCCATGGTCTTCTCCCAATCTCTTCTGCTGCTATGCAGACAAAGGAAGGCTGAAAAGTAAAACAGGAGACCACCATGCTGCCCCCAGCTCTGCCACTAAGTAAGCATGTAATCTTGGGCTCAGTCTCCTCTGCTGTAAAACAAGAAGGCTATCCTAGACAAGACAGCACTGAAACCACACACACACATATATATATATACATATATATATATATATATATATATATATATTTTTTTTTTTTTTTTAAAGATTTTATTTATTTGACAGAAATACAGTGAGAGAGGGAACACAAGCAGAGGGAATGGTAGAGGGAGAAGCAGGCTTCCTGCGGAGCAGGGAGCCTGATCCGGGGTTCAATCCCAGGACCCTGGGATCATGACCTGAGCCGAAGGCAGACGCTTAACGACTGAGCCACCCAGGCGCTCCAACACCACATATATTTTTGATCCTGAACTTCATCAGATATTTTATTTTGCAGCAGGAAATATCCTTGGACCAACTTTTGGGAAATGTGATCTGTACCTCTTGACTTTTAAAGTCATGACACACATGGAAAATAAAGATGAGAATTCTATATTAGCATAAATGGAAGAGAA
Organism: Procyon lotor; assembly: GCA_028646535.1. NCBI lineage: Eukaryota > Metazoa > Chordata > Mammalia > Carnivora > Procyonidae > Procyon > Procyon lotor. The sequence goes on along the minus strand of CM053605.1, from coordinate 83,155,674 downwards.
TGCTTAAGGCAGGGATGTGAATCCACCTGGTGCCCTGATGGCCAATGGGCAGTCAGTGCCTTGGTACATTCTAGCTGCCACACATGAGTTGGGAAGCTGGAGACTGAACATCAGCTCAGATTTTTAATTGCATTTTGTAGCATTCTGGAACCTTCCGTTTTATGGTTCTTATAAGAGCCAGCTCAGAGTAGGACAACCCTTCGAGGCTGACAGAGGAAGAGAGATAAGCCTCTCATCAGCTCACTCTCCTACTCCTAATCCATCACCCCAAAAACTATCCCAGACAAATGGAGAAAACTATAAAATAACATCCTTCTTGAACACAGATGTACAAATTTAGATTGCATTTTGATCATAGATTTCCTTCTCTTATAACTTCTCTTCCCCCTAAACATATTTACTGTCCTTTTCAACCTGATTTCACCTGGTAAGGACTTTGGCCAATGAAAACACTATGGAATATATTGGTCTCTTGGCCCAAGGGATAGTCCTGTTCTGGCCCAGTCAAAATTAGATCAACTTGTGCACAGAGATGACAGAAGAGAAACAGCAGGCTTTTCACATTTGATTTAAGGCAAGAAGGAGATGGAAGACATGGAATGATAATCTGGAGTAACCAGGTTTTTAGTAACTAGAAAGTTCAAATCACTAGATTATTACTTTATTCTTTCCCTGAACTAAGCAAGCATTTAGAAAAAAGACACACAACAAAAACTCACTGACATCAGGGATTTATTCAGCAAAGCAATTTCCAGAGGCTATCCTGGAATCATTTCACATTCAGCTCAATATTCTGTATCTTCCACATCTATATCTTTTGTCCTATACGATGATAATTGATGGTCAGCATTACAGCCCTAAGGTCCTACAACACACTGAATCATCAAAGGGAGATTCAATTACATTCATAAGACTGGATGTGTCACGGCAGCAAGGGGGACTGGGAGATTGAGAAGGGTTGAAACAAAGGATTTTCTGGTTAACCCTTACTAAGTCAAAATGAAATGAAAAAGATTCAATTCTATGCAATATGCTGGTCGATGGAGAAAGATTTTATTATTTGAATGTGCATAAACACGAGCATTTACAATCTCTCAGCCAACTCAGCAACAATTTTACTGGAATAAGATTTTGGCCCAGCATAAAGTCAACTAGACTTCTTTTTATGGGGCCCATGGTTTATTGTGACTTTGCGTAATTAAAAATTTATCTTAGATTTCCTTATTACATTTAAATATCTTTCCATGTAATTAAAATTATTCTACAATATCATTTTTTTAAAGATTTTATTTATTTGTTTATTTGACAGAGAGAGAGGTCACAAGTAGGTAGAGAGGCAGACAGAAAGAGAAGGGGAAGCAGGCTCCCTGCTGAGCAGAGAGCCCGATGTGGGGCTCAATCCCAAGACCCTGAGATCATGACCTGAGCCAAAGGCAGAGGCTTGAACCCACTGAGTCACCCAGGGGCCTCTACAATATCATTTTTAATGGTTGCAAAATATTCTATCATATAGGAAAAGCAGAGTGTAATTGCTCATCATTGTTGAATATAAGATTTGTTACTTATTCTTCATTGTGATCAACAAGGCTGTAATTGACAACCTGTAGTTCAATCTTTGTTCACTTCTATCGTGACCCAACACCTAGCACAGCACTTGGCACAGTGGAGATCTTCAGTAAGTAATGATTTCTTCAGTATACTTTCTAGAGTATTCTCTTCTAGAAGAGAATTGATAGATACAAGACTATGGATGTATTTATGACATGTCAAAGTGCTTTCAGAAATTTTGGAACAATTTATACTCCTGACAGCACTGTGTGAGGATGCCCAGAATAAATATTACTTTTAAACAAACCACCACCACCAAAGTATTCACTTGATTATCATAGTCTGAGTAACCATTAAAACATTACTGGGGATGTTTTGGACACCTGTCAGGGAAACTCTGACATGCCGTTTTCTCCTTGGATTGGTAAATATGATGTGTGTCCCATACGGTTTACACTGTCCTAAGTCAGTCACTCTAACGTTAATGGCGTGCTCCATAAGAGAGGATTTCCTATGCTTTAAATCAGGGCCTGGCAGAAATCTCACCTGCTGCCGGTTTTGTAAAGAAAATGTTATTGGAACAGAGCCATGCCCACCGACGTACCTGTTGTCCACAGCTGCTTCTGCATTTCTGTGGTACACTAGCAGAGCATAGCAGCTGAGACAGAGACCGTCTGGTCTGCAAAGCCCCAAATATTTCCCATGCAACCCTTTACAGAGAATGTTGAATGTTTGTCAACTCCTTCCTGAAAGCCCTAAATAAGCCTTTGCTATTTAATTTTTTGCATTTTTTAAATGAAACTAATGGTACACCCATAAAAAAATCAGCTAAGAAGCATTTATTGAACACTATGAAGCATGCTAACTACTCTTAAAGAACTGATAATTGTGGCGACAAAGCAAATAGACATGTGAGAATTAGAGTCCAAAAGGGCATGACAGCATTGGAAGGGAATCCTGGAATGAAGAGGATAAATACAGAAACATTTCAAAGGAGGAAGAGAAAAGGTGGAATTGGAAAGTTACCTAATTCCACTGACAGAACTTGATTTAGGCCATGCATTACAAGAGCTTGGGCTGTGAAAGGAGAAGGGGTAGACTGTTCCAGAATCAGGAGCATTAGCAGAAGCAGACGGGATGGGGCTCCATGCATAATGCGGGTGACCAGAGCACTGAGCATTTTATATTTAAAGGAAACCCAGGGTACATCTTTTACTTATGGAAAGATTCCTTTATTAAGCAATTGTTTATTGTACAATTCCCCTTTTTACCTCATTATACCAAACTTTGATCTCTCCTTCCAATTCTAATCAACAAGCTTTTTTTTCCTCCAAAAATATGAATACCAATGCAAAAACTGCAGTGAAATATCAGAAAATTGGGGGAAAATAGGACCTGCAAACAATACAGAAAAACACAAAAGAAGGACCCACAAGCTGATCTCCACCTCTTAATATTTACCAACCCCCCTATTTAACAACGCAGCTTTCCGAATCTGCCAAAAATACAATTTTCTACAATTCTACAAGCATTTTCTACAATACTTATTTTCTAGCTCCCTTCATCCACTCTAACACAAATGCCACTGTAAAATTAATGCCTTTATTCTTGTTGTTTACAAATTTTAAGATTCAAAATGCTTTTTAAAACTTGCAAAGAAAGATACATTTATAGCGTGATCATTATTATTCAACAAATCTTCACTGCAAACCACGATCTCTTTAATGCTACTGGCAAGTGGAAATGAATAATGACATGAAATATATTCTCTTTCTCAACCTCTTGTATGTGAAGACACAGGGGTAAGGGGATGACCTTTTAGGGAAAGTGCGGTGTGTGGGAGAAACTTTTTAGAGAGAAGATTTCATAGCCATTTTAGGTGAAGGAAAGGTTAGTGAATAAATGTATCAAAAATGCCACTGCAGAATTTTTGATCCCAATATAAAAGGTTGTAAGTGTTATTCTCAGAACACACTATTCTGCACTGTATCACTGCTTCAGTCCATTATCCTTACGTTAATATACATCTGACCTATGGTATGTGTTACACACTCGTGTAGGTTTCAATCACAGAAGCAACACACTCAAGACTAAAGGCTTTCTATGAAAGGAGTGAAGAAGTCCTAGCATTCTGAGTGTGCCAAAGAGGGAGGCCATTGGTGATTTTTTCACCAGTATTCAGAATATCCATTAGTAAGGCTGATGGGATGGAGAAGAGATGCCCAGTTCACCCTATCTTCTCCTGGGCTGGGACCTCTTCCCCGTTTCCGAGGCTGGCACTGGAGTGTCCATCTTTCTTATTCCCTTTTCAATGTCCTAGTTCAGTTAGGAGCTCCACTTCTTTGAGAAACAGTGGGCTGAGAGTCTACCGGGCTCTTCTTTGGATGCAAGAGTAACCAGAACCAGTACGCCCCCCCTCCCAGCAAGACCTATCCCTGGTGTCAGGTTATGGAAGTTGAAACATTTTGAGTTAATGACTCCTGTGAGCCTTAATGGCCTACTGTTTAATTGTGTAATTATAGACAGTTAAAAATGCATGATATGTAGTGGAGAGAAAATAGTTGGTGCTTCGGGAGCCATTATGGATTACAGTTTATGAAAATTTAAAGCGATGCAATATTTCTATGGACTTGGCTGCACTGACTTCCCATGTAAACACTGGGTCCTTCTCTGTGGCCATTGTTCCTCCCCAGAAGCCAAGAAAGGCAGATGAGGAGCCAGAGAAATATCACAGAGACTGCATATTTAGAGAGACAGAACATTTTTTGAGTGCTCTGCTTCACAATACCCTTTAAGTTTCTGTGTCTCAGTGATCTTATTTATAAAAAAATGTTAAGAAAACCCAGGTAATGGCATTTTAATAACTATTTGATAGTTGCTCAGATTCTTCTATAAGAGGCTTATAGGGACTTCTTTTTATGATCACTTGCATATTAGGACCAAAAAAAAAAAAAAAAAAGCCCACACTGTATTAGTCAGCATTCTCTAGAGAAACAGAACCAATAGCGTTCTATATAAGAGGGTATGGACTATAGTGATTGGCTCCCATGGTTACAGAGGCCAAAAAGACCCATCATCTGCTGTATGCAAACTAGAGAATAGGGGAGCCAGTGGTGTAATTCAGACTGAGTCCAAAGGCCTGGGGATGGGCATGGCGGGCAGAGAAGAGCTGCTAGTGTAAGTCTGGGAGTCCGAAGGGCTGAGAACCCGGTGTTTCTATGTCCAAGGGCAGAAAAACATGGGTGTCCCAGGTCAAGAAGAGAGAGAGAATTCAACTTTCCTCTGCTCTTTGTTCCACTGGGATCTCAGTGAATTCTGTTCTACTGGGCATTCAATGGGATGCCCATAGATGGCAGTGAGGATGGATGGATATTCTTTACTAAGTAGTCATTCAAATGCTAAGCTGTTCCCAAACGCCCTCACAACACACCCAGGAATAATTTTTTTACCAGCTATCTGGGTGTCCCCTAGCCCAATCAAATAGACATAGAAGATTAACTATCATGCACATACCAAGGCAAAAGTACCTTAGATGCCTCTGAGGATAAAAGCATTGCATTAGCGACTATTTATAGGCTACCTTGCTGTCTTAAAGGTTAGGCCTACTGAGGGTCTTTCCAAACACAGAACCATCCAGCCTACAGGTAGCAATGGACCTAGTCAGCAGGGGTACGCTGGGGATTGAGGAAGAAATTACAAAAGCCACAATAAATGGTTATGTTATCACTAAAACTTAACATTTGGCAAACACCTGATGCTGAGATTGTATTCAGTGAGGGTTCCTGTATATAGATCCTATAGGAACTAGGATTGGCCCCAGTTTTCATAAACCTCAGTCAAGGGTAATGCATTGAAATGCACTGAAATGCACCTTACCAGATGGGGTTATTGCAGGGGGAGTGGGGTAGGAGGAAGGTTCTGACGACCAAAGGATGGACTGATTCCTGCATACAAACGGTGCCTCAGAGTGAGAAAGCAATTCTCACTTTTCTTCCATCCTTCCTCCTTTCTTCCCTTCCTCTATTAGTCCATTTGTTTTTTTCATTTTTTCCCTCACTCACTGAGTCACCAAAATAAGATCTCACTATGTGTCGGAGACTCATGCCAAGTGCTAGCTAGGAGCACAGAGCTCATCTTTGATCTTAGTTCTTAAAGATTCAAGTCAACTGACAAAGAAAAGAAAAAGAACTTTCTAACTACCGGAAATACATGAAAGAACAATTCTAAGAACTTCAGAGGATCTTTTGCAACTGTCTGTAGGAGTCAGAGATGACCTCTAAAAGGACATGACATTTGAGGTCATGTTTGAAGGATGAATGGGAGTTTCTGAGCGCAGAAATTGGAAAAGACCTCCCTGGCTGAGAGAGCTGCATTCAACAACACACAGCACCTTGAAGAACGGAGTGCATGAGCAAACTAGCAGGACAGTAAGGTTGGGTAAGTCAGGTAAGAAAAAAGAAGTGAGGGAGAGGAAAATGATGAGAAGCAGGCATATGACTAGGAACAGCCAAGAACATCACATTAAAGAGAACTAAATGTATCTGGAATGAATGGAAGGCACAGTTTTACCCTTGACCCTGATGTCACCATCTAGTGTAATGACATCATAGAAAGACACATGGTATACACAGAAAACATGTACTGGGCCTTGACAAAATATTAAGGATATTTAGAGTCAGACACATCTGCTTTCAAATCTGTATTGTATTTACTAACTGCAGAGCAGGTTGCTGAAACCCCCAGAATCTTGATTTCCAGATCTGTAAAACACAGATAATACGTACTTTGTGGGGTTCATTTCAAGAATAAATGGGATGGCCATGAGAAAATGCTTAGCAAAGTGTCTTCACTCGGCTCTGAATTTCTTTCTTGCCTTACCAGCCTGAAACATATCTAAATGGTGCCTGCCTCTGAGCCTTGATTCCAGAAGATCAATCTCACTCTGTCCTTCAAGTAAAATAAATACATAATCGAATAAAGATTTCCACCCTCAAAAGTCACCTCTTTCAAGAGGCCCACGACCACCATGCATGACCTCAGCATCACTAAACATCAGCAACTAGTGTCCCACATGCTTAGATGATGCCCTCAGGCACTTCTCTACATGTTCCCTCACAAATTTCAGGCATTTTTCACACAGACATACCTCATCTCCCTTGTAGGTAGAGGGATGACTTTGAATATTCATAAAAAATTTAAATATAAGTCTTGACAGGAGCTGACAAAGTTTTCCCATGAAAAGCCAGATATTAAATATTTTAGGCTCTGTGGGTCACATAGGTCTCTGTCACATATTCTTCTTTCTATAAACGCCTCCTTAAAAATGTTAGAAATACATTCTTCACTAGTTGACCGTTCAAAAATAGGCGAGAGAAGGGAGCAATGGGGAAGATTTGGGCTGTAGGCTATGGTCTGGGTAACCCTGGATTAGTACAATAATGTAATAGTAGCTGATAGCGCTCACAATACTAGTTGCAGAGGAGTGCTGTAAAGTATCACTACTGTAAACTCTGAAAGTGCACGAACCTCACTTAATAAGCACTCAGCATCTACCATTTTCAGCAAATTTAGAGATGATGCAGCATTTAACAGAGAACTGCAAAGCAGTAACTCTCTAGGTTGCCTTTGATGGGAGAGAAATTTTGTTTTGTTTTTTTAAAGGGATGAATGTTTTTATTTATTTATTTATTTTTACTAACAGATAATGTATTATTTGTTTCAGGGGCACAGGTCTGTGATTCAGCAGTCTTACCCAATTCACAGCACTCACCATAGCACACACCCTCCCCGATATCTATCCTCCAGCCACCCCACTTCTCCTACTGCCCTCCCCTCCAGCAGCCCTCAATTTGTTTTCTGAGATTAAGTATCTCTTACAGTTTCTCTCCCTCTCTGGTTTCATGTTGTTTCCTTTTTCCCTCACTTCCCTTATGATCCTCTGTCTTGTATCTCAAATTCCTCATATCAGTGAGATCATATGGTATTTGTCTTTCTCTGATTGACTAATTTTGCTTAGCATAATACCCTCCAGCAGTTCTAGCCATGTCATTGCAAATGGCAAGATTTCATTTTTTTGATGGCTGCATAATATTCCATTGTGTATATATACCACATCTTCTTTATCCATTAACGTGTTGTTGAACATCTAGGTTCTTTCCACAATTTGGCTATTGTGGACATTACTGCTATAAACATTGGGGTGCACATGTCCCTTCAGATAACTGCATTTGTATTTTTAGGGTAAATAGAAGGGAGAGAAACTTGGTATTTCTCTGGGAGAAACCTAGAGAAATAGTAGGACTACCAAGTTTTTAACACACTGAATAAGATATAGAAATATATACTAATACACACACACACACACACATACACACAAATGACAATGAAAGAAAATACATGAAATTTTTAACAGTAATGATAGGATTTAGGGGAGGTTAATATTTTTTTAATACTGTGAGAATTTTGGGTCATATTAAATAAAGCCACTTATTCCTTCTTGTCTAATCTTGAAGTCAACAAAGGAGTAAGTCAGGTAAAGGCAAAGTCTAACAAGAACTTTGTCGTTATAGGCGCATGTTTTAGGTCTTTAGGTGGCGAGGCTCACTAATTACTTCGCTCTTGTTTTAGATCCACTGTTCCATCCTTGGCAGTCCTCTGCTATAGGGACAGCAATAGCACAACAGAAGGAAGACTAGGATATACCACAAATGAGAATCAGAAGCAGATGTCACCCCTTTCCCCATGGAGTATGTGAGGATAAAGGGAGCCAGTATCAGTACTCTCTTGAGAATAAATGTCCCCACTGGATAATAAATGTCCCCACACTCCTTTGCATTTTCCCACAGATAAGAGCCAACCCAGCAAGCATACTAACGCCATAGAGATTGAATAATCAACACTTGCTACCAGAACCTTCTTCTCTCAGTTTCTCGTTAGAGAATTGACTAACTAGAGAACTCTACATGCACAATCTGAAATGAAGATATAGTTCATTTTTTATAGTCAGCCCAGCACCAAGCCTGTTGCTAATTCCTATACCACCTTCTTCTCTAACTTTAAAAAAGCAATGCCTGTGCTTCTCGACTCGTGGGGGCATTTTTAACTTAGTATAATCTGCCTCTCAGGCACACCTCACTCATGATTTTGCAGAAACCTTATGACATTTCTACAGACTCCAGCATTTAGTTGTTGTTTTCCTACTTCCCAGACTTGCTTGATTTGTAAAGTGATGTCTCACAGCTCTGGCTCAAGGTCTTCATCTGCAAGTTGTAGGAGCTGAACTAGGAATGTCTATTGAAATCCTCTTCGATCATTCTTTGTCATTTACTGAACCACAAACTACATGCCTGTGCTCTCCACTCATTGGGCATATCGTTGTTGACAGGAGAAACTCTTGGTTCTTGAGAGGCTTTCATTCAGGGGAGGAAGAATCTGAACAAACTGCTCTACTGTGATTATTATTTGATGCCAAGATCTAGTCCATTTTCTTTTTTTTTTTTTTTTATTTTTTTTTTTTTTTGCCAAGGACAGAAGTAGCAAGATTGTGTGTGTGAGATAGAGAGAGAGAACAAGCGCACAAGCAGGGGGAGAAGCACGCAGAAGGAGAAGCAAACTTCCTACTGAGCAAGGAACCTGATGTGGGACATTCAATCCCAGGTCCCCAGGATCATGACCAGAGCTGAAGGCAGGTGCTTAACTGACTGAGCCACCCTGGGACTCTGCAGTCCATTTTCCTTTGAAGTCAAATGAAATACCACATTAAAATAATTTTATATCCATTATTTACATTGTTTTGATCATACTTGTTTCATAATGATTGAAGAATATGATAACCAACTTTTAATCTGTGTGTCAGCTTGAGGAATGATTCCTAAAAGGCACTAGATACGTGGTGGGGTCAGGAAACACTAGGAAAAGGAGAGAGCTTTGAGATGATTCTAGAAGGGAACCTTTTGTGTTTCCATCATCATCTGTGATACAGGAATTTATTTATTAGACAACAATGTTATCACATTGGCATCTCTTGGATACATTAAAAAAAAAAATCTAGAAAGTTACTTTTCAAGAACCAGAGTGCAAGAAGTAGAACCAAGGAGAATTCTTGGCCACACAATTTGTTAAAAACTTCATCTAGAGATCTATTAATCTCTGAGTTTAATTAAAAGTCTGAGTGAACAAACTGCTATTTTATCTGATGCTCAGTTTCATTTGGTTTTCCTTCTGATACCAAGAGAGGCTCTGCTCAAATTTTTCTTACCTACTTACTTTCATTTACCCTTGTAAATGAGTTTAGACCTAATGTGTGACACCCCCCCCCACCCTGGGCCATTCTATAACTAAACTAAATTACTAGTAAAATTTGCAAATCTAGTGACAAGGCAATCCAAAGACCAAAAAGAACAGTCTAAAAAAAAAATTGCTGTTTCTCTTTTTTGATCAATCCTTAGGATTAAAGGCAGAATTTATTGATAAAGACAGAGAAGTAATCCTCTGATAGAGTGAGATGGTGTATCAGTGTTCTCCATACTCATTCAATTAATAGACTTCACTGTATGCAAACACTGATAAGTGGATGAAATGTGTTGCTTCTTAATGATCTAATCTGTATTCTAACAGGATGGAGGCTCTGCTACACAAACATTTTGCTTGGTTATTTCTCCCAAACATTTATGCCTTGGAGTTCACAAGCTATTTATTTTGAACAGTGTGGTTTGATGCACATCTCTGCTGTTAATAGCTCTGCAAACATTTTACAATGAAAATATCACACAACTGGAACTAATCTCATTATTTTAAATATTAATAATTCTTACAGCAACAGAAGATCATTAAAACCCAGAATGGTAGTACACAGATGTTTAACGTAGATATTCAAGAGCTCCTTGCCCAGTCACTCCTTCTGTCAGCAAATATTTATTGAGCGACTACTCTGTTCCAGGCACTGTGCTGTTTGTATGTATTTCTAATAAAACAGACAAGGTTCTTTTCCTCATGGAGCTGCCATTCCAGTGGGAGAGAGACCACTCAGTTTAAAAAACCAGTCAAAGCATATTTACAAATTTGTGTAAATATTATAAGAACTATATTTTTCTTCACCATAATCTCCCTTAAACACTCCTCTTCTTAATTCCCATCTCACTATCAAAAGCCCAGATCTATTTGTTAGTTTGTGTCAAAGTTCTGCTGCTTCCTTGTTTTTCTTCCCTAATTCAAAAGTTCACTGCAGATTCTTTTTGCCTTGATCTGATGTGAAAATGTTAAGAACTTGGTTCCAAGAATTCCACGTCAATAGTCTGAAATGACGATAATTATAGTTCACGCTTTAGAGTTAGCACAGGACCTGAACAAAGCCTGTTGCTAATTCCTACAACACCTTTTCCTGTAACGTTATAAAAGCATTATAACCTCTCTTTGACTCATGGGGACATTAATTCAATAAAATCTGCCTATCAGGTGTACCTCACTCACAGCTTCGCAGAAACCTTACGACATTTCTATGAACTCCAGCATTCAGTTTCTGTTCTCCTACTTGCCTGCCTTGCCTAACCTGTCCCTCATACATGGAGTAGATTTCTTCTGTCTGTCAAGACTCTCACATCTCTTCTTTTTAAATAAAGTTCGAGGTATCTGTCCCCTCCTAAGCCTATGCAGAGAGGCTCTCCTGCTCTCTCTTTGCACCAGCCCTACCTGCCTTAATGCCGTACCCCCTTCTTTTACCACCCAGAGAGAGAGAGAAGGCTGCTTCTGCCTTTTGCTTAAGACATGTGTGTTCTCACATTTTCAACTGAGCCATGTTATTTATGGTAATGATTTTCAACCCCATCAGATGCAATGTTCCATTTTATAACAAATGTTATGTAATACTCCCTTTACTATCCTGAAAGGAAATTAACAGATAATATAACTTACCTACAACATTATTTCAAGAAAAAAAAATCAATATGATGCCCTAACTGTATTACAAAGAAGAAATAAAAAGGAAATCATTCGTAATAAAATAATATGTATAGAGAAAGGCTATCCCTGAATACACAAGGAGTTAAGCAGAAAAGTACACCTACATATAATTATAATGAAGAATTTTAAATTTAAAAGAAATAAAACAATTTTTTAAAGCTCCATACAAGAAGCACAAGAATATAAAAGAACAAATGTGGAAGTTGACACTAAAATAAAAAGTGAAGTTTGGGTAAGTAATAACAGATCACGCTTATTTGTATATGATAATAGAGGGAAAGAGCCATGATTAGAACACACTGAGATGAATTACAGACTGTCAAATGGGAGAAATGAGAAAGTATGTTATTCTTATAAATAACCTGAGCCTTATTTACAAGTGAATTTTCTACATTTTCCCTTGAGTTATGGCATGCAACAAGGTCATGATAATTACCATACTAAACATCCATTATCCTAAAATCCCACGACCTGCTAAGGTGTTCATTCCATCTTAGTGCTTAAAACACTTTGGATGACACACTCTCCAACAGGCCCTGGGAAATAAAGGATGAATGAGAAAGTGGAAGAGGAATTCAAGAAGCTGAAAGATATGGTATGGTAATCTCTTAGGCAGAATCAGTATGATGGGAAAAAATGCAGGAAGAAAAATTAAATTATTTTAAAGAATTAATTTTTTGGAGCACCTGGGTAGCTCACTTGGTAAGCGTCTACTTTTGGCTCAGGTCATGATCCCAGGGTCCTGGGATCTAGCCCCACACTGGACTCCCTGCTCAGCGGGAAACCCGCTTCTCCCTCTCACACTCCCCCTGATTGTGTTCACTTTCTCGCTGTTTCTCTGTCAAATAAATAAAATCTTTAAAAAAAAAAAAAGAATTTTTGTACGATAGGTTAAAAAAAGTTTTTTTTTAAAAAAGGGCCTCCCAAAATTATTTACAAGTGCACACACACATGCATACACAAATATATTTATATAACTTGTTATATACATAAATGTATACATACATATTACAACAGACATATGAAATATTTTTAAAGCTTTAATAATAAAAGTCAGTGAGGCCTATTGATCTTTACTTGGCTCAGCAATTTAATAATGTTTGATATAAATGTTTTAATCAGAGTCTCCCATCTCCTCTGTTACATATTTGTATGAGGCAACTACAAATATAGACAGGTGGTTGAAGACAGGAATGTGTTCTTGTTAACGAGATAGTACAAGTGATGATCCTACTGGTGACCTAGCTTACCAAAATGGTGGAAAAATTCTTGTTGAGTTCTATAAAATAAAGTAACCACAATGCAAAAAACAGATGCATTCTGGAAAAAAAATAAGCATATGTAAAAACTGTGCAACACCTATTTCGTGTGTATATATAAAATGGAGTTAGGTTCCAGGCACTTATTCATACCTCCATGAATATCCAGGAGCACCCGGGGCAATTCTTTGTTTGGGATCTTTATGGCATAGTGAAGGACATCTGGCTTTCCTGGAGACAGTAAAAGCCAATAATCTATTAAGAAGGAAAATAAAAACAAAGCCCCTACAATTTCAAAGCATCACTTCATAGGCAGTACTTTCCTAATTCAGACCGTCACTTTGCAGAAAACTTTTCAAAATAGTCAAAATGTCATATTAGTCTGCCTTCCAGTTTGGCCCTATGGTTTTGAATCTTCCAACCTGTCTTCAATCATGTCTTGCTATCTGCCATCCCAGGTGCATGAGGGTGAAGAATGACGGAGAAGAGGCAGAGGCAATGTGACTATGGAGGCAGAGATTGGAATGCTGTGGCCCCAAGCCAGAGACTACTGGTAGCCACCAGAAATTAACAGAGGCAAAGACCAGATTGCCCCCTATGGAACAGAAGGGAGTAGAACCATGCGATATCTTGATTTGGGATCTCTGGCTTACACAACTGTGAGAAAATAAATCTTTGTTGTCTTAAGCAACCAAGTCTGCAGTAACTTATTAGAGCAACAAAGGAAACTAATGTACCAGGTAAGTTAGTCACCAGCAAGGCAAGATAAAGTTTAATATCATGCTTTGATTATGTGCTTGCTTTCTCTAAGACTTTCAGAGTCCCTAAACAGGGCTGGACACTGAAGGGAAATGACAGAATCCAACATGTCTCTTTTCTCTCTTGACCATCCTACTCAGCCTCTCCCAGGCTATGGATTTTCAGCTTTGCTTCCCTATTACTCCATTACATAAACTGGAATAGAATAGCTTTTGCTTTTCTGTGATGAGTTTCCATTATATAAGTGGGGATGAAATTCTCCACCATTCTGCAAAGCACTCATCTCATTTTAAAGCTAAACATTCACTCCTGCCATTCTTTGGCAAATACTGGTTGCCCTGAAAGCAAGCAAGCTCCTTGAGAGAAAACCTCTGGATATATCTCGTCATCATCATTGTTTTCCCTACAGCCTACCATGGTAGCCAGAATTTTAAAAATATCTATATAAATATTTTATGAATGAATATTTATATATAACCATTTACAGATGTTTTGGTTAAAAAAAAAGTTATCATTCAGCATCACAGTAGCAGCAGAAATACATGCTTTTCCAGAATAAAGCAATGTTATAATGAGTAGATTCTTCTATACATTGTATTTAAAATATCTATGTCAGTGGTCTTATCACCCCAACCTCTGATTCAGTATTTTAACATGAGCACTTCTTGGCCAGTTTAAAAGGCTGGATTATGTCTCTCCCCGCACCCCGCCCAGACCCCCACCAAGTTCATGCACAAAGCAGAACCAGGGAATGTGACCTTATTTGGAAATAGGCTCTTTGCAGATGTAGTTCAAAATAAAGTGAGGTCACACTGGATGGGGGGGGGGGCCTGAAATCCAAAGACAGGTGCCCTGAGAGAGATGTGGGGTATGCACACATGGAGACACAAAAGTGATGCACACACAAAGGGGAGATGGCCATGTGAAGACACAGGCAGATTGGAGCCATTCAGCTACAAGCTACAATCCCAAGAAATGAGAAGGATTGTGGGCAACTGCAGGGACCTAAAAAAAAAAAAATCACAAGGAGGAATCCTTCCCTAGAGTCTTTAGAGGGAATGTGACCTTGCTGACACCTTGATTTCAGGCTTCTAACTTCCCAAACTATAGGAGAATACATTTCCATTGTTTTTAGGCACCCTGCCTGTGGTACTTTGTTAAAGCAGGGTTAGGAACCTAATAGACAGTAAACCACCAGTATATTTTATAGTTTTGCCCATGGTTCTCATAATGAGTCACCTCAACTTAGTAACACCATGTCTATCAACCAATTCCAGCCACTGTGTGATGAGACGGCAAACAGAAAATGATGGGGATTTTAGGGGCTCAACTACAGGCGAAGACTGAAAAGTCATGTGATCTCAGCAGGTCACCACTGCGAAGAGGGGCTCAGGGGCCAGGTGGGGCTTCTGGGGTTTATCGTCATTCCTGCCTCTTTTTGGTTACAAGACCTTGGGTAATTTACTTAAATGTTCTGTACCTTAATTTTCTCATCTTTAAAATGGAAATAAGAACAATCCCTTCCTCACTGAGTTGACAGTGCATGTAAAATGCTTATTAACACAGTTCCTGGGCATGATAACTGTTTCATAAAAACTAGCTACTACCACTGTTGGCTTTAATGAAGGCTAAACCTGAATATTCACTTCATCCAATCAAACAAACAAACAAAATACCTAGCCAAGTGGTGACTGTAATATAGTCCTGGCAAACTAAATAGCTTTATTCTGTGTAAGGAAGACCTGATTTTTTTTTTTCAGATTACTCAGGAATTTGACTAAATCATTCCATTTTGAACCAGCAGCACCTGCACACTACTTGTGGTTGAATGAACTTGCACAGCTTACAATTTAGGAAGTCTGACACCCAACAATGACTTCCGAATGCAGCTCAAAGTCAGTAAAACATTATGCTACTTACTCTGGAGACAGGGAAACAAACCCTTCTCTCTGTAAGGTCGTTATAATTAAACATGATGACATTTAATGATGTGTTCAACCTCTCCTCCCTAATGCAGAAACTTTATCTCTAATGGAAATGCAAGGCTTGCTTTCCTCCTTCTAAATGGTAAAGAACATGTAAATATCCCTGTAGTGGTTTCTGATACAGCTAGTCAGAGTGGGCAGGATACATACCAATTACTGTTAGTGTTTTCAAATATAGCTACTTCTGCTCATTTACCATTTGATAGTGGGGGACAGGACAGGTGTATGACAAAGGTGCCATGTTATGAATTCATTCTTCTAAAACACAGACTAGGCAAAGAATAATGTTCCCAAATGGAATAACCAGTGGGGGTAGTAGGAGAGCACTGTCCAAATGAGAAAGGAAGACCATGGCCTGAGCATGGGAGCAGTCCTGGCCTTCCTGCCATAACAGGTAGAAGCCACGTACCTGCTAGATTGCAGGAGGTCTGAGCATCTGAGACTCATCCCAAGTCTCAGAGATTGGAAAGACATTCCAGTTGGTTGCAGGACACTCAGGGGGCTTGGGGAAGTGGCTATTGCCAACCAATGTGGAAATATTTGAATATTATAACAACTACATGTCTATTGGCCCTAGACAAGACTCTGACAAGCTGGATTGGCACAATGATAACAGCTGAATCCTGGAGCAGTCACATAGCAGAACATGGCCACCAGGAGATGTATGAGGGCACTGGTGTGTGATGGTGTAGGCACACTTAGTTCTACATAGAGTCAGGGAGGTAAAGTGTCTGAGTTCTCAAATTCTATTTAAACACATTATTTTCCTTTCTAATTTTATTAATGCAAGAACAAAATTTTCTTGTTATAGAATTAAAACATTCCCATTAAAGCTTATCACCAACTACCTTCCAATTTTGGTCTCTTCCCCAGAGCTAATTACTGTTATTAATTTGTTAACATCATTTCAGGTAACTTTCTATGTGTATTCATATGGATTTGGTATTGTCTTGGGTGTTAATTATGTGTTTACATATGTTGTAAGTAGACTTCTAAAATGTTTCCCTCCAATTGCTGATCTATTCCCCAGAACTGTGAAGCTGATGAGATAGCACACCCTAATTATGTTGTTATGTGACAAAAGGAATTTTGCAAATATAATTAAGGTTGCTAATGAATTGACTTTGAGTTAATCAAAAGAAAGATTATTCAAGTAGGCTGAATCTAATCACACATGCTCTTTATTTTTAAATTTTTTTTATTATATTATGTTAGTCAGCATATAGTACATCATTAGTTTTTGAGGTAGTGTTCCATTTCATTGTTTATGTATAACACCCAGTACTCCGTGCAATCCGTGCCCTCCTTAACACCTACCACCAGGTTCACCCATCTCTCTAAAACCCTCAGTTTGTTTTCCGGAGTCCATAGTCTCTCATGGTTCGTCTCCTCCTCTGATTCCCCACCTTCATTTTTCCCTTCCTTTTCCTAATCTCCTCGATGCTATTCCTTTTGTCCCACAAATAAGTGAAACATTCCCTTTAAAAGCACAGTTTTCTCTAGATTGTAGCAGAAAGGAAGTTATAGATTAAGATCTGACCTTGAAAATAAGTTGATGCACCATTGTTAGATATTTGAAAATAAAAGGTGTCACATGTCAACGAATGCCAGAAACCTCTAGAAGCCGAGAGTGGTCCCCCAGACAGTCAGCAAGGATATGAGACTTCAGTCCTACAACCCCAAGGAAGTGAATTCTGTCAACAACTTGAATGAACTTGGAAGCACATTCCTCTCCAGAGCATCCAAGTAGAACCCAGCGGTCTGGCTTAATACCTTGCTTTCAGCCTTGTGAGACCCTAAGCAGAGAACCCAACTGAGTCCATTCAGACTTCTGACTTACAAAAGTGTTTGATAATAAAATGGTGTTGTTTTGGGCCACTAAGTTTGTGGTAACTGATACAAAGCAATGGAAAACTGATACAACATATCACTCTGCAATTTGTTTTTACTGAAAAATTTGTCTTATGAACATAAGCAAATTAATTCATTCCTTTTTTTTACCTACTCCATGTTCCACAGTATATGTGACACTTTTTTTCAAAGATGATTACCAAGAATTCCTGCCATCACTGTGCAAACCTGCCACTTGCTTGTTATTTTCCCTCTCTTTAAATCTGGGCTAGGTTTGTGATACTTTGCTCATAAAATCCGGTGAGAATGAAGATCTAAGACTTTTGAGTTCAAATCTTCAGAGACCTTAAAATCTTCTGATTTTGCCCTTTTGGGATCCATGTAGCATGTACAAAAGCTCAAAGTAAACTACAAATGAGAGACCACACTTCACGCTCTGGGGGAGTGGGGGAGGTGGGGCCTGGCGTGGGGGCAGAGAGGAGGAAGAAGAGGGAAGGCCAGGAGGGAGAGAGATAGGGACCCAGACATCTCCAGCCAAGCTCAGAATAATCTCAGGAGTCTCTAGGTGGAGCAGAAGAACCATTCTGGTAAATCCAGATAGCCCAAAAAACTGTGAGAACAAATACTAAATCACTGCTGTTTAAGTCACTGGATTCTGGGACAGTTTGTTATGCCACAATAGATAACATTATAATAGATAGAGCATGCATAAATTATGAACACATTTTCCTTACCCATTCTCCTACCACTGAACATTTTTGTGTTTTCTAATTATAAAAATGAACACGAAACTGATATTTCTGTAAGTCAACACTGGTCAAATATGAGCAGTTTCTGAAGGTTCAATCATACAAACACAGCTGCCATGGATATCCCTTCATGTACATCTGTGCACATGGCAAAGGGTGTTACAATAGGGTAAATACTAAGCAGGACTGTTCAGTCACAGGATATGCATGTTCTAAATTTTGACAGATGTTGCAAAACTGTCCACTAGCAGAACTACCAATTTATGCACCTGCTCCCAATGTATAATGTTATCCTATTTTCCTTGATCTGGATATTCCTAGAATTCCATTATAATAAAAATAGGGCTCAAGGCGCAGTACAGCTTAACATGGAGAAATATAGAACTAAAGGAGTGCCTGTCAATCTGATATAAAATCTCTGATAACCCACAAGGCATGTTAATTTGAGTTTTAAATATCCTACTGTAGGTGACTATTTGAGAAAAGAGATAGCTTCCTACTTGTACAACAGTTAAACTAATGTGAATCGCATTATTTTCTTTGAGTAGACCCCACCCACGTGCGAGGCGTGTAACTGGAGCAGGGCTATCCTGGGAGAGTGCACCGGGCTAGGTGGTCACAGGGTTTCAATGATACTAGAGGATGATGCTTAAGGGCACCGTGCTACACAGATAACAGTGCTATCCACCCATGTGTCAAAGTCATGATGGTTGGGAGGGTGAACAGTTAAATAAGATGTGGCTTACTGAACATGTCTACGGCAGAGGCACTGACCCTTCTTACACAGTGTTTATGTGTGGAAGGTATATTGTCCCCGGGATCAGTTCTGCTCTTCTTGTGTAATAACGTAAGTTTAAATGGGTATCTGGTCACACTTTCCACCTCTCTTACTTGATGCTTTGATCCTTTACTAAGAACAAGATTCAGTAAGAAGGGGGGAAAATGGGAGTTCCCTGGATATTTGGTCAGTGGTTACGACAGTACAGAAACTGCCTTTTAAGACAGAAGAGGCTAAAGACACAAAGATAGAACAAAAACTGACTACTAGTTCACAGCGTGGCCACACATGGTCTCACCCCACAGAGGCAGGGCAGAATCATGATCTCACCCTGCCCAAGCTGACTGGTGGTACACTGTGAATTATTTTGTTTTCTAAACATTAAAAACACATGTTGTGAAGCACATGGCAGCAAGCCTAATTTGCCAGGGGACTTGTCAGAGTGAGGGTTGTCGGAGATTCTAACATGGTCAGTAACCCATGTGTTTTCTAAATTGTGGTGAACCCTGCTAGCCAGGAAGGTAGCTCTCTCATCCCCGTGAAAAAACTCCAGCCTGGTAAGTCACTTGCAAAGTCAGTGGCCTTTTGGCAATCTATTATACCCTTTCAAAAGTTGCATATGTTTAGAAAACAAAACAATTTGCTCTCTCCAAAGCAAATATGCAGGAAAAAAAATCCAAGCAAAGTACTCAAGTAAATTAGAACTATTTCACAAATGGAATGGGGAGTGCCTTCTGAAATAACATAAACACCTCAAGTAAAAATATCTCCATGCTAATGTGTTTTTAATCAAATACATCAATCTAAAGTTTTTGCAACATCTGCAAACTTGAATATGATTGTATAATGTGACCAAAATGGAATAAAATAATTGCATCAGGGTTTGGCATCACTTTATAACAAGTGGACAGTAATTGTTGCTAAATTATAGCGGAATCTCTGCAGAATTAGATATTACATCCATATTAGGATCGAATGACTCTATCATGATTAATGATACTGCAGTGAATACCAAGAGAATTAAAATGATTAGCCACTTATTCTAAAGTGTTGACTTTTTTCCATGAGTTTAGAGATGTTTCAAAAGAGCCCTGAAATTAAACTTACTGCTAATGGTTGCTAATATAAATCCAGAGGCAAATATTCTTTAAAAGGTCAACTTTATTAATGGGTAAATATTAAAATGTTAAAAAAATCACTTAGCTGAACTATCCACCTTAAATAACTAATAGCAGATGATGTGTTTAACACTCTAGTTATATTTGAACCGTACAGACATGTAATTAAGGATACTTGGCTATAATTAAAATCTTCATAATAATTCTCTTTCAAAATAATTCCTGCAAATTCAGGCTATGTATTTGTGGTGAGAAAAAAAGAAGAAGAAGAAAAAGGAAGATATGTATTAACAGTTTTGAAGGAGTTTATGTTATTCAATTGTCAGGTTTTTTTTTTTTTTTGCTAACTTTTAAAGAAGAGATTATAGAAAGTAAAAGCATAAATTGGTGCTTAATTGTTTATGGAAGATGTTTAGGTTATAAATTACTTGCAAACACTTCTCAGGAGAAAACTTGGTAGCAATTTATTAGACCCATGCTTGGCAGTATCTTAGTAAAGTAATCATGCTCCTGAAAATGGACATTAAACAAAGATTCATAGAGTGATTTGTGTTTTCTCCTAATGTTTTAGTATTACTGAACATTAGTTCCTAAGATAAGTATCATATTGTACAAGATATTTTGGTCCTTAAAACTAGCTATTCTTGGCCCCAAGTGTAATTTTGTAAATGACTGAAAAATGCAAATGCTATTAAAGAGACTAAACATATGGAAATAACAACTTTGAACTGGTACAAAAACAGCCACCAGCTGAAATTTTGAATTTGTCTCTAATTTACCCAGTGCTCTATCTGGAATTTGTTTTCTGCACACACAGGTTCAATACACATACAGGTTCAATATATATATATTTTTTTTCTGACTTGGTTTCCTAGTACAAAATAATATAAGGATGATGCATGAAATAAAACTGAGGAAAATGTAGAACTCTTCAGAATAAAGCTAATTTATCACCTCTATTGTTTATTACTGTAGTTAGAGACCCTGCCCTCATCTTCTCAGTAACTCATGTATAAAATGGAGAGAAATTTGAACATATAATATTGGGATAATTGCCACTAAATAGCTACTGGTCCCTACCAAATTTGCCCCACACCAATTGTAATGTCTAAGAACACCAACTGTGTCTCAAGTATCTTTGGTTTTTATATTCCTAATAATGTCTAGCAAAGGATTATGTAGACAGTATATTCTCATAAAACTCTTTTCACTTGATCAGGCTTACAGAATTCTGCTGGTCTTCATCCTACATTCCCCTAATGAATGATCTCACCGTTCTTCTTAACTATCACGTTTCCTTGTTATAGTTGACCAATTAAGCCTGCAAGTCAAATCTACACTGCAGCCTGGTTTTGCAAATCAAGCTGTACTGGAACACAGCTCTTCTTTCATCCGTCATCAATGCCTACTTTTGCGCTACAAAAGCAAAGGAGCTCTGACAACAACCATACAGCCCACAAAGCATTAAGCATTCGCTCTCTGGCTCTTTCCGGGACAAATCTGCATTAGAACATGGAACCTCAGTATTTCTGTACTGAGGAACACCTCTCTGCTCCTCATCTGGGTGCAGCTGCGAATGTCTAAGATGGGGGCTAATGGAAGGATGAGGAAATTCTCCTGATAAACTGTGGACATATGTCAATAATATCTCCCAATACTCCTCAAAATATAAAGCAGCTATACTCCTGCTTCTGGGCATAAACTCCCGAAGGAGGAATCAGTGGAAAGAGGGACCCATGGCCCACCACTCCATCTACAAGGTGGTATGGACCTCCATTTTAATGTTCACTACCAATTATTAATCACATGACAATTATGTATTGAGTATTTCATTTTACTGAGC
>CM053605.1:83120207-83133727 GCA_028646535.1 Procyon lotor | reverse complement strand
TGCGGGGCTCGATCCCAGGACCCTGAGATCATGACCTGAGCCAAAGGCAGAGGCCTTAACCCACTGAGCCACCCAGGTGCCCCCAGGAGAAGACATTCTTATTGCTTAGAGAAACCTTGTAAAACTCTCCAAAAAATCTTGTTTATTTTAAACTCAATGTAAATTTTATTATCGGGGCACCTGGGTGGCTCAGAGGGTTAAAGCCTCTGCCTTCGGCTCAGGTCATGATCTCAGGGTCCTGGAATCGAGCCCCACATCGGGCTCTCTGCTCAGCAGGGAGCCTGCTTCTCCTCTCTCTCTCTGCCTGCCTCTCTGTCTACTTGTGATCTCTCTCTCTCTGTCAAATAAACAAATAAAATCTTAAAAAACAAATAAATTTTATTCTCAAATGTCATTTCTCTTTTAATCAAACTAGGAATAATATTTCCTATTTAAGCAGTTCAAATGAACTACCTTCTGTGGCTTGGAGAAATAAAGTTGTATCTCAAAATGCTTCTTTACAATGATTTTCTCTGTATAGATATGAGACTGAAGTTACCATTTTTTAATATTTTGTCTGTACTCTTAATATTTTTGGTCATATGGACACTATAAAAAATGGTGATTTACAAAAATAACATTTCCTCTGGAAATGGCACCTTTCCTCAACTCAAGGAGAAAAAAAAATCCTAAAAGCAAAGTTTGACACATGTGGGAAAGGCAAGCTCCTGATATCAAAAGTTGTTTCTGGATGTAAGTGGAAGAATGTTCCAAAGGGGCTTCGGGTCTCACTGACAGGCTTATGTTGGGAAGCTGTTAGGAAGTAAGCATGTTCCCTTGGATGCTAGAAAGATACTGAATGCAATGAAAGATACAATGGGCTGAAACTGAAACCATCATTGGTTCCAGTGTCATTCAAATCAGTCAGTAACATGGTCAATGAGGTGTCAGTCAGGTTCCCCAGAGCACACCTTCCTTCTGCAAACTGGGGAGAAAAAGGAGTTTCTGGAAAAAAAGTATATTTTAGAAGAAAAAAGTAACTGAAATTTTATAAAATCGTAGTGAAGAATATAATGATTATAAGAGAAAGCATGAAGTCATTAGGAATGAATCCTGCCAAACTGACTTTTTCTCTCCTTTCCCCCACCCCCTCTTCTTTTTTTATCAATAGGTTCCTTAGCTCTGGGATAGGACATATAGGTCAGAGCCCAAAGGAAGGGAGCCGGGGAAGGAAGGAAGCTCTTTTGTTTTTTTAATTAATTTCCTGCTAAGATTTTCTTAATTGTTATTTGTCTAAGGAACCTCATTCTGTTCTTTCTTGAGGATCTTGATCTTAAAGTTCAAATTCAGAATATGTTTTGCTTTAATACATCTCCTATCACTACTTTACTCACACCCTCTACTGCCTCCACAAACATGCTTGTGGCTCTGGCATTGGTACTTGGATCCAATTTAATTGGTATGTCAGACAGGTATGTCAACACACACACACACACACACACACACACACACATGCATGCAAACATGCTGGTCTCATGAGTCCTTTCCACTAATAATCGTTAAGAGTCTGATGGGATACAAATTTGGGATTGAGCTCCTGGACAACTGGACTTAGGTCCCAGTGTTGCAGTGAACTCAATGGGTGACTCTGGAAATGGCACCTTTCCTCAATCTCCCCATTTGAAAAGTGCTGGGTTGGGATAGAGGACTTTCCTTTCAGCTCTGCGTATGTTGTATCATCTCTGACTCATGGGTGCCACTTCCTATTTCTACAGTGCTAAAAGCTCATTTCTCTTCATTTTCCCCAGTGAGAATGATTGCTAGCTTTCCTCTTAGCAATCTCATTACATATTTTTACATATTTGCTGCTTATTATGTTTTCCTTCCATCACTTTTTCACGTGAATGAACAGCATACGTTATCTTCAGCTTCAAAATGTTCACCTTCATTTTTCAGTATTTTTTTTTTATGGTGACTTTTTGAATCCTATTTCCTAAAACCCATGTAGGGTTGTGGTTAAGAGCAAAGGCTCTGGATGTAGGTAGGCTGCCTGTATGTGAAGCCACTTCCTGGACATGTAAGTTTGGACAGGTCACTTCACATGATGAGGTTTAAGTATTCTTATTTACAAAACAAGTATTTTAATAGTGCCAAAGTCTTAATCTTATAAATTGTGAGATTTATAAGATGGAATATACTTTTGGCATGCACTGGGTGTCAGGCACATAAGTGACACTATTTAAACGATTATCTGGGGCATTACTGCTCTTGTTTCTGATACCCCCTCATCTCCACAATGCCCCCAAAAAACTGATGCTTTCAACAGAATTTACCCAAATGAACACTAACCAAGGTTAAAGAGAAATAAAGCCATCCACTTAGGGAGTCATGACACTGTTTAATAATTAACTACATGACTGAGGTGAATTCTATTTCTTTTTTTTTTTTTTGAAATATTTATTTTTTTATTTATTTGGTGGGGAGAAAGAGAGAGAGAAAGAGCAAGCAGGGGGAGGGACAGAGGGAGAGAATCTCCAGTAGACTCCCCACTGAGCACAGGCCTGACATGGGGCTTGATCTCACAATCTTGGGATTATGACTCTGAGATCAAGACCTGAGCAGAAATGAAGAGTCAGATGTTTAACCGAATGAGCCACCCAGGCGCCCCTGCATGAATTCTATTTCTGATCATACCTCATACCCTTGTTTCAAGTGCCCATGTCATGATCTCAGGAACAATTTTCCAATGTTTCTGGCTAAGAGGTGACTTTACTAAGTGGGCAGAAGGCTCTTGCCTTCTTGACCTGAAACAAAATCATTTAAAGAACAGAGAAAATTATAGAGAAGAAGAAGGAGGAGGAGGAGGAGGAGGAGGAGGACGACGACGACGACGACAAGAAGAAGAAGAAGAAGAAGAAGAAGAAGAAGAAGAAGAAGAAGAAGAAGAAGAAGCAGCAGCAGCAGCAGCAGCAGCAGC
Source organism: Procyon lotor (assembly GCA_028646535.1). NCBI lineage: Eukaryota > Metazoa > Chordata > Mammalia > Carnivora > Procyonidae > Procyon > Procyon lotor. Next base: position 83,130,771 of record CM053605.1, on the reverse strand, counting down.
AGCAGCAGCAGCAGCAGGAGGAGGAGGAGGAGGAGGAGGAGGAGGAGGAGGGGAAGAGATCATCAAAAGTGTGATTCCTTCTTAATGGACAGAGAAATTAGCCAGCTCCTGTGCCACCTCTGGTTGGACAATGACACAGCACCAAAGAAATGGGGCTACAAATCCATCTGCTTCTTCTACCTGCAAAAAATATAATTTTTGCCACATGCCTAATTGCATATTGTTGGCCATGTCTTCCATCACTGATCAGGAAGCTGGAGGTGTTACTGAGCCTGGTAGTTCATTGTTTCATATAATAGCTCATAACCTCAAAATTTCAAGTTAGTCACTTCCTCCCAAGCAACCACATTTGCTACTAAGCCAGTTAGAGATGTAGGTTTCAGAATCTGGAATGTGCAAAATGACATGGAACTGACATAGTATCAGGGTGAGACATTAAAAAAATGGTGAGACTGGTCATGCTTTCCTTTTAAGTTTAATTTCTGATTTTTTTTTCTTCCTTGATTCCCTTCAGGATATGAGCCCATGATCCTTTATATTACTGCTCTAATCTGCATGTTCCTGTGGCCTTTTATATATTTACCTTCTTTTGTAACAACAAACTTTTTCACCCACATGCATCTTTTCTAAATACCCAAAGATGATTTTACTCAGTCTGGCTCTCCTTAGGCTGTTTCCGAGGGCTCTTAAATGACTTTCATCAAACTTCCATGATTTCACCCCATTCTGTTATTGAAGTGTGCCTTTACCTGCTTGCTCCAGATGAGAACTCACTTAGGTGATCATTAACAGTGGCTGTATTAGCATCCTCTGCCTATCAACCTCTGCAGTGAAGGCTGAAGAGAAGAGTGGGCAATGATTTCCCAGCTCTCCTGCCAGATGCCTGTCCCCCACCCCCACCACTCTAATAAGGGGCAGGCCTCCTTCTCTTGGAGAATCTTCTTCTGTCTTTTGGACACATGCAACTACTCTGTTTCATTTTGTTTTCTAAAAATATATAACATTGTCTTCCTGTGTTTTCTGCTCTGGACCTTTAATCCTTCATATTTTTACAAACATCTTTAGATTCTTCCTACTAATTGCACTTAGAATTTTTTTTCCTCATTGAAAATGGTACATGAACAGATATATCCTCATAGGACTTATCCTTTATTTTTAACTTTCAACCAGGGAATACTGCTACTTAAAATCATTTCATCCTAGATTTGCTAAGGGACATTACTTTTTTATTTACTGGCTGGCTCAGAAGGACAATGCATCCGTGGACATAATTACTGTGTGTTCTCCTGGTTTTAGTTTGGGAGAGTCTAATTGTTCTCATCTATAAGAGGATAAAATAAAATTTTCATTCAAATCTATCCAACTCACTTTATCACTCTACTTGGGAGCATTTCTTTTGTCTACTTACTTTTTGGAACTCTTTATGCGGCTCCCTTCCTCTGCCAGTCAAAATTGGGCTGTGTCTGTTTTAGCCATTTTATTGGCATCAGTAGGTTTTTCATTCAAGCAATTGAGACATAGCCAATCCAACAGCATCTAACCATGTCAACCAGTGGTACCACTAAACTCTAAAAGAGCATGCTGGGTTCCATGATTAAAATCTAGTAAATCCTAACTACTGTTCAGTACATGCCTAGACAGGCCTAAGAGCAAATGGACACAGGGTCCGAAGGGAGGATCCCTGTACTTGTTTAAAAAAATGCTTTTGTAATTGCTATATTTAAACTTCCCAATTACGTTCTTAGCTTAGAAGTATTTTGTGTGTTTTTTCCTGTTCCTCACTCTACATGTTTATATTAAGCTTTCACAAGCATGGAAATAAAACATAAATCCTGATCACTCGAGCCAAAATACAACCATATGTGCTCTTCTCACCTACCCACTATCCTTATAGTTTATTCCTTCTCTCCCTTGGCAGATGTCTTCTGTTAAAAAAAGAAGCTGACTATATTGGAAGAGGAAAGCAAAGTGTGGGCTATACCAGGGGATAACTTTTAGGAGCTATCAAGAAAGAGGGGCTACCCCCTCACATCTTTTCAAAGGCATCAGGACCTGCTTAGTGGCAATTATTTGAGGCACACCAATTAGGCATCTGCCCAGATGCTATTTTTACCCACTCTCCGGAGTGAAGATAAATGCTTTGTTCCCATTCATGCAGATGCCAAATAAAGGTCAGCCTGTTTCAGAAAACATATGAAGAGTGACATTTGTGTTCAGTCATCTTTCGGTAATGACTTTCTTCTTTTTCTTAAATGCTGTTGGGAAGTGGTGAGGCAGAACTTGTGTGACCGTAAAAATAGCAGTTTTTAGAAATATGGTTAGGCCAGACTATTGAAAGAGAGACCAGAATTGTGAAAACAGCTGCTCTGGAAGTTTGAAATTTTTTATTGACTCATAAAATGTTACAATGAGAAAGAACCCAAGAATTTATGGTAGAAATGAGGAAACTGAGGCCCCAGGAAATTAAGGGAATTGCTCAAGGTCATTTAATATCTTAATCGTGGGGCTGAAGCCAGAAAAAAAATCAGTCTGGTAGAGTTTCCAGTATATGCTATTGTCTCACTCTTCAAATGTCTATCTTTTTGTTAACCTGGCCTTGTATGGGAACAATTTTTAGCCTTCTCCATTGCTGCCTGAATCCAAAAGAATGTAGTGTGAAAAGGTCATTTTTAAATTACCAAAGCTTCCAAAACATAGGGTCAGGAGGGATCATCTAAACACTCTTGCTGCTTCCAGGTAAAGCCACAGCAAACTCTATCTACTCCACAAAGTCCCAAAGGGAAGTACGGCCCATAGCCAGCCCCCATAGTCTCTGTGTCATCACCTAACTTTACAGGCTACGGGCTAGAAGGGCACTGATGAGCTCCCACTGATTTAGTGGGTCATGGCTATGTCTGCAAGTCAAATCAGAAACTTCACACCCATGCATTTTGCTTTGCATGAAAGCTGTATTATTGCAAAGCTGTAGGATATGGTACTAATTTCATTTTAGAAATTTGAATTCTACTTCAAAAGAAGCAGAGCAGCTCACTTTTCAAAGGAGCTTTGCAATGAATGAAATGGCACAAAATGTCAATAACATGCATTAATTTAACGTTGGTCAATTCATATGTTCATTTGCTGAATTTTTATATATGGAGAGCTTTGTATAATAGTGACCTACCTGCATGGAGGGGAGAAAATGCTCTTAACAAATCTCCCACACACCCCCAACAGTCCTGGGAACCTGTCCATGATGAGCACCTCCAGTCACTTACTTAGTACCCACTATCAGGTGGGTCCTGTACTACATTCTGCAGACACAGCTATAGATAGATAGAACCACTCCCTTAGGAAGCTCAAATCTAATAGGATAATAGATCTTTAAGAAATAAGTCAGGAACTCATCTAAATGTTTTTGTTGGGACCAAACATCATCTTCTTATTTCTGTCCATCTAGAAGGCATCATTCCTTAGGTAGGAATTAATCTGTAAGCATTATCTAGGTTACCTCCCTGGCCTAGGTAAGAATAAGACTTAACCACTCCTATCACTTAAAGGAATGAGCCTCTTTCCAAGTTTCTTTAATATGTAACTATCTTTCCCATTAGGATACAGTTATACTACTTCAAGCCTAAACCGCTCATGCTATAATTCATGTTTCCTTCTCTTCTTTTATTGACTCTTCAAGAAAGACGAACGTTTAATAATTTCACTAATTTGAAGACCATCTTAGTTTCCTGTTTTCTGGAATCCATAGGTTTGATTTAAAATTAACTATGTAGTGTGCATAATTCTCTTCTGTGCCTGTCCTAATCACAGAAGTCTGAAAATTGTACATAGCAGACACTCAGAGATATCTGCCAAGACAACAAGCCTTTCAGTCAGGGTTTGATCAGCACTGAGTAAGACTGAGGAATGCCAAAAGATAATATCTATGCTTTCAAGTCAACATTCCAGAACAGCACATCTCTTTAACAACAGTCTTCCAGGGAACTCCTTGAGAGACTGAGAACCATATGCTGACAGACATATCTCTTTAGCTCTTCTTCCTGGTCTAGGATCATGCAAGTTCACCAGCACACTACAAGCCTTCAACTTGAATGAATGAATGATTGAATGAATGAAAGAAACAGCTGGAGATTTCACTCTCAGAAAATGACCCTTCTTACATAAAATTTTCTTTAATATTTGAGAGAAATTGTCATGGCATATATATGTATATATATTTCATATATATTTATATATGTATATATAATTTTTTTATCAAGTCTACCTATATATATTCTCTTTTACCTTCTTCCACATCTTTGTTAAGGTCCAAACATTCACTCTTGCATGGAATTTGCAAAAGAAGCAATTCCACCAAACTCCTCTTGAGAATGAAGAAAAAGTCTCTGATCATGAATGATAAGGCCTCAAATTACACAAACATTAATTTAAATAAAGTCAGCACTCTGAGTACCTCAGAATAAAAGTGCCTTCTAGAATTTAGATATCTTCTTGGATGTAATGTATCTAAAAGATACATTAAAGATAAAGATATGAGCTATACAGTCATATCTTTAAACTCTAATGGGGTGATGTGTGCTGCAGAATTTATAGAAACAAAATTTTACAAAGCAATTTGGAAATAATATGTGCTACTGAAAACCAAAATATTGTAAGTTATCTTCAGTACTAAATCAAGGAATCAGCAACTCTCAACCATCACATCAGTAGTGTTTTCTGTAGAGAATTTTATCTTCTGTGTGCTTGCAAATATAAACAGAGCTATTAAATAGTTACCGCCCAAGGATATGGAAAGTAGAACACTAGAAAGTGTTAAATTCATAATGTTGCTCTATTTTTAAAATTTCATTTAAACTTTTTATAAAAGCTTTGAAAAATCTATGTTTCATTTAAGGATACCTGTGTGTTATAAAAACAACAATAACAACAAAAAACCCCCCAAAAACAAACAGCTATAATAATTTTGAGTTTAGTATTTTTGAAGGTCTTTTTCAAATAAAGTGTTCTTTCAAACTCAAGTAATTAAGGATATAAAAGTATTTATCAAGAATTTATTCCAGGGGCGCCTGGGTGGTTTAGTTTGTTAGTTGTCTGCCTTTGGCTGGGGTCATGATCCCGGGGTCCTGGGATCAAGCCTCACATCAGGCTCCCTGCTCAGAGGGAGCCTGCTTCTCTCTCTTCTGCTCCCCCTACTTGTGTTCCCTCTCTCTGTCAAATAAATAAATAAAGTATTAAAAAAAAAAGAATGTATTCCATTAGGCATTCTCAATGGAATCAAGCTTTTTTCTTTAAAAAAATTAGGAAACCAAGTATTAAAACATTTTCATGCAAGTATGTTAAAGAGAGTCCTAAAATGAAGCTAAGAAAAAAATAATAGCAACATAAATTCAATTATTGTGCCAACTAGCCACAGAAACATGCAGAATCATGGTCATTCAAGTAAATAAATTATTCTGATTTTGCTCCTAGCTGACACAAATTACTCATTTCCTTGGACTTGATACAAGAAGGCTTCAGAGGAAAAGAAGAAATGCAATCAAAGAGCCAAAAAAAAAAAAAGAAAGAAAAAAGGCACATTACTCATCGTCTGCCAGCCTTGCAGTAACTGGGGTTTACTATCATCCCTCATCCCCCACAGCATTGCAGGAGACGTTCATGAGCCAGACTCTTACGTGCTTAAATGATCTCATTCATGGACTTGATTTCCTTTTGTGGGCTCCTGCAATAGTTATGAATGGTGGCATTGTGACTTGCAACCAATTGCAAAGTGCCTTTAGTTATTTGTTACTAATTAAGTACTGAAGTTTGCAAATGACATACTTTAAAAAGCTAATTCAAGTTTATTTCTAAAATAAGCAGGAGTGATAAAGTAATAACAACTAATAGGTCCTATGCATGCACCAACCTGAAAGAACTCTGGCTGAGGGGTTGCCGCTGTCCCAGACGCTGGATGGTGGGGAAGTCTGCAATACTAGAGAATGGATGGATTAGTGCAGAGGGCACTGAGAAGAAGGCTAGAGAAATCTAAGCTTTTATCAACCAGGAGAGAAGCATCATGACATTTTAATAACCCAGTGCATCTATCTATTAGGGTGAAATAAAGGGGAATATCATTTTGGATAAGCATATTAGCCTCATCCCCATATTTCCAATTGTGTTTTCTTGAACAGGAAAGGAAGTGGGGTGACATATTGGAGGTTACATGTAACCCATGACTTTTCTCATCTGTATTCCCAAGAAGTATGCGACATGTAAAATATGAAGACAGGGTTACAACTCTGCCCTTCTGCTCTCACACGCTGGACTAGTCTGCTAGGGCTACCATTACACAAAGTCACAGACTGGGTGACTAACAACAGAACTTTATTTTCCCAAAGTTCTGGAGGCTAGAACCCAAGATCAAGGGATTCATTAGGGTTGATTTCTGGTGAGGACTCTCTTCCTGGCTGGCAGATAGCCACCTTCTCACTGTGTGCTCATATTGCCTTTCTTCTGTGTGCACCTGGAAAGAGAATGAGCCCTGATGCATCTTCTTCTTCCTATAAAATCACAACCCTGTCAGATTAGGGCACCCCTCTTATCGCCTCATTTAACCTTATGTACCACCCTAAAGGTCCTATGGCTTTACAGTCACATTGGAGGTTAGGGCTTTAACATACAAATTTTTTTTGTGGAGGGGATACAATTCAGTCTATTACACACTCCAAGTGATAGAAAGAGAGGAAAGGTCTGCCCCCACATACTCTCTACTCTGATCAATATAAATGAAAGTGAATTCAGAATTATTGGTGGGAACAAACAGCCTTTAAAAGCAGACTTCCACTGTAGAATTACCTGTCCATGTCCTCGTCCTGAGCCAGACTTCACTGAAGCCTGAACTACCTTGGCTAAAACCACACCTAGTCAATGCCATTGTGTATTCAATTTGTTGACCAGAAAATATTCATTGCATAGCAATTATATTCCCAGACCAAGGGCATAGACAAGAAGTATAAGAAGTGTAAGACAAGAAGCCCCACATGGTTTGGGGGGAGGTGAGTCTATATATGAATCAGCTAGTGGATAAGATCAGCTCATTGCCATTTAATTCGTGTGAACCCAAGTCTTCATGACAGCTGCGTGAATTTTGCACAGGTAGAACAACACCCCACAAATACCACTATGATGATCACTCTCTCATGCCTCTCTGCCATTGTCTCTATGAAAACAAACTTATTTTCCATCACAAAAGCATGCAGACTGTGCCCTGGTACCTTTGGTGCAGGGAGGAATGATGTAAGTGAAGCTGTTTCTTCTTCATTGTAACCAGTTCCAATTGCACTCGAGAGCCCCAAATTCATAGTGAACTGTTACGACTAGTTGAATGCTTAGATAAAAAATATAAAATAGTAACCACAGAGCGAAAGGTAAATTAGTGGAAAATCACTCAACATTTTAACTCTAGGAATAGAGGGGCATAGCAGAGTAGTAGTAAAGCTTCCCCAAAATAGAAATCAAGATTACAAGTGAATTAAAGGAGTATATGAGAGGACGCTGAAACAGAATTCTGGTTGGGATACGCAAGGGCAAAATTCTCCATTCAAGAAAATGGGAAGATCAAGGGCAGTAAGACATATAGAAGGAGTATAAAACTTTGGAAGTACAATATAGAAGTACTTCCATGTTTTGTGGCCTTAGCTCTCTGAGCCTCAGTTTCCTTGTCCTTAAATAGGTATGATGCCATTGATTTCACTAGTAAACTGCAAGGATTAAGTAAACACACCCAAACACAGACACATACAGTCATATAGAATGTCCGTGACAGTGCCTGATCATACACAGTAAAAACACTCATCAATATCTGCAGAAGGAACAGATTAACAGTATAATTAGTAGCTATACTTCCTATACAAACTTTTAGCTGTAACCACCAGCAACAATAACGGCAATGCCACTTTCAGTAGGACATAAAAATATTAGAATCCCTTCTAAGCCTTTGTGCAGACCGATGAGTAGCAGCCATTTCGTTTAATATAAAATTATTGTCAGAACTACCCCATAATTTGCCTCCTACAAATGTCCAGATGCCACTACATTGGACCCAAGGTCACTATGGTGGAGCTGACTGTCTCATAGCGGATTGCCTGGTTCCTATTAGAGCTGACCCAGAGCCAGATGTTTCCATGGAGGCTACTACTGGCCTTACGCTTCCACCAATTTTTAGTATGAAATGTGTCCCCAAATGATAGGCCGGAGGGCAATCAAAGCAGTTATCCTTGCTGAATTCTGTTTCCAGCTGTTCCACAAGATTATACTTCCTTCTTGGGGGAAAGTTTTCTGCCAACTTATCAGAATAGTATCTCTCTGGCTGAGCATAATAGCATTTGTGTTGTTGAGCTCAGGCAGCAGGCCAGTGCCCCCACCTTAGAGGCTGTTTAAGCACGAATCATCTCTTCCTTTAAGGACGGTTTGAAAAAAAGTTTTTTTCTTGAATATGTTTTGAGCTGGTGTTGATTCTACAAAGTGAACAGGCAGCTAAAGCATTTGAAGTTGCTATATATACTTGGAGAGCAAAAAATAACTTTTATATGATGACTAATGTTCGGTTTGTATTTCACTTAAATTTTTGTCAATCTTTGCAAAGCCCAATGTAAAAAGCAATAAAATATATCAAACCATGTGAGCAAAATTAAAGGTTTCTTGTAGGGGTTGCAGAATCTAATGTAACAGAGCCCTATCCCAGGCATGAGACATCAAGCACTGGGCATGAGTCCCAGAGGGCTCCACTGTGATGCTCCTATAACCCCTGTTTTCCATCAGGCGAGGACTCCTTAGTGTCAAGAGGATGTGCCCATACAAAGTCTGTGCCTCCCCTCATGATGCTCTGGGTACTTGTAACCCAGGAATTTCCTTCCAAACATCCCTGAGCCTGCTTCCAGGACTAGCCCAGGCCTCTGTTTATATCTACGTTCCAAGAAGTGGCAGCAGACAGATAGTGTGGACAAGGTAGAAACCTAAAAGCTGAGGTGTATGTGGGGTGCACTAAGGCCCCTGTGGTATGGGAAGATGGGGCTCAGGGTGGGGAGAGAAAGGGAAGATGACCAAAAGACTGGGCTGCAGTCTGGGAGTTAGGAACTGGCTGTCTGGTACCACCGTGAGCCAGGACAAAACACCAAGATACCAGAGAATTTTAAAATTTGGTTTTCCAGGACCTGATAAAGGTATATTCATCAAGGTAGGGACGTAGAAAATATTTCATTCGGCAGTTTGCTAGCTTGATTTACAACTTCTGCATATATAGACATGTGACACGTAGCCACTGTTTTGTACACTTGCCCTAGGCCCCATACATGTAAGGGGTCTATTGAAATTAACTTTTAAAAATTACAGGCATATAAATGAGAAAGTAATTGGATTAAATTATGTTAGTTTCTTTAGCCAAACTCTGATTAAAGCTAATAATCTACAATAAGAAATGATATGTTTCTGAGTTTTGTTTTCTTTTACTTTTTTAAGATTTTATTTACTTCAGAAAGAGAGAGAGAGAGCAAGAGAGCATGTGAACAGGTGAACAGTCAGGGGAGGAGCAGAGGTAGAGGGACAAGCAGACTCCGAGTCTGAGGTGGGGCTCAGTCTCACAACAATGAGATGACTTGAGCCAAAATCAAGAGTTGGACACTTAACTGACTTGAGCCATCCAGGCGCCACTCTTTTTGTTTTTAATGAAAAATTATAAACTTCTACAAAAGTAGAAGTTAAAGTATAAGAAACTTTCATATGCCCCATATGTAACTTAATTATAAATAACTCAAGGTCAGTGAGCTTCATCTTTACTCCTGATCCTCCATCCCAATTATTGAAAGCAAATCACATACTTACGTCAGTTTATATATTTATTTATTTATTTGATTTTTCCCCCAAATATGTTTATTTTATTTTTTCAGTGTTACAAGATTTATTGTTCATGCACCATACCCAGTGCGCCATGCAATACGTGCCCTCCTCAATACCCACCACCAGGCTGGCCCAAACCCCCAATCTCTCCCCTCCAAAACCCTCAGTTTGTTTCTCAGAGTCCACAGTCTCTCATGGTTCATTGTCCCCTCTGATTTCCCCCCATTCACCCTTCCCTTCCTTCTCACAATGCCCTCCATGTTTTTCCTTTTGCTCTACATGTAAGTGAGACCGTAAGATAATTGACTCTCTCCGCTTGACTTATTTCATGCCAAATAATCTTTTCCAGTCCTGTCCATGTTGATACAAAAGTTGGGTATTCATCCATTCTGATGGAGGCATATTATTCCATTGTATATATGGACCATATCTTCTTTATCCATTCATGTGTTGAAGGGCATCTTGGTTCTTTCCACAGTTTGGCAATTGTGGCCATTGCTGCTATGAACATTGGGGTACATGTGGCCCTTCTTTATAATGCATCTGCTTCTTTGGGGTAAATACCCAGTAGGGCAATGGCAGGGTCATAGGGTAGCTCGATTTTTATTTTCTTGAGGAATCTCCACACTGTTTTCCAAAGTGGTTGCACCAACTTGCATTCCCACCAACAGTGGAAGAGGGTTCCCCTTTCTCCACATCC
>CM053605.1:83041222-83120107 GCA_028646535.1 Procyon lotor | reverse complement strand
CCTTTGTCTGTAGTGTCATTTGCGAATATCTTCTCCCATTCTGTGGGTTGCCTGTTTGTTTTTTTGACTGTTTCCTTTGCTGTGTAGAAGCTTTTTATCTTGATGAAGTCCCAAAAGTTCATTTTGCTTTTGTTTCCTTTGCCTTTGGAGACATGTTCTTGGCTGATGTCAAAGAGTTTATATATTTAGACTGTAAAGCACTCTTTTAAAAAATGTACCCATATATCACACTTAAAAACATGAACTATATCAAATGCTCAAAAAGTATACAAATCTTCTAGCCAATCTCAGATTTCCCAATATCTCCTCTGTTTTCTTTTTATTGTTTCTTTAAATCATGCTCCAAATGAAGTTCCCACAATGTCTCTTGAGACTCTTAATCTATGGGTTTTCTCACCCATAATGGGTGAAAAAAAATGGGTTTTTTTTTTTGCAGTTTGTTTGTTGAAGAAACTAGGTTGTGGTTTCACTTATGTGTGGAGCATCAGGAAAACATGGAGGACATTGGGAGAAGGAAAGGAAGGGTGAATTGGGGGAAAACAGAGGGAGAGATGAACCGTGAGAGACTATGGACTCTGAGAAACTAACTGAGAGTTTTGGAGGGGAGGGGAAGAGGGAGTTGAGTGAGCCTGGTTGTGGGTATTGAGGAGGGCACATATTTCATGGAGCACTGGGTGTGGTGCATGAACAATGAATCTTGGAACACTGAAAAAATAAAATAAAATTAGAAATTAAAAAAAAAAAAAAGAAAGAAACCAGGTTGTTTTTCCTGTAAAATTTCCCATAGCTTGGATTTTGCCCAACCTATTCTTATGATGTCTCCCAAAAGTAGTCATTAGATATACAGGCTTGATTAGACTCAAGTTCATTTTTTTGGCAAGATATTTTCATAGATGGTGTTGGGTATTTCTCTCAGACATATAATAGAAACTCTCTCTGTGATGTTTGCAATCAATGGTGAGCACTGCCTACCCATTATTTCATAAGGAATTGCAAACTATATTCTAATTTAGATCATTCTTTTTCCATTTATTAGCTGAAATATCCTCTACAGAGAAACTTGCTCCCCAGCCAATAGCAATTTACAATTCTTAAAAGATAGACAGGATAAATGCTTGATACTTTTCTGTTATTTATCAGCTTTTAAAATAATGGGTTGGCTCACCTGGGTGGCTTAGTGGGTTAAAGCCTCTGATCTCAGGGTCCTGGGATCAAGCCCAGCATAGGGCTCTTTGCTCAGCAGGGAGCCTGCTTCCCCCTCTCTCTGCCTGCCTCTCTGCCTACTTGTGATCTTCTCTATCTCTGTCGAATAAATAAATAAAATCTTAAAAAACAAAACAAAACAAAGCAAAACAAAATAAAATAAAATAATGGGTTGATTCCCTAGCATCCTCTAAAAGTTGTGTTAGGGTTGTTTTGTATCATGAGGGTGAAAGGATTTCAACATAACTGATGCATTTCAATACACTGCAGTCATTATTCTTACTGATGCATGAATGAAGATATTTTTGACTGGTGGAGGCCTTTTCAAATTGGATCATGAGTGATTCAGGATCTTTTTTTCTTTTTTTCAAGATTTTGTTTATTTATTTGACAGAGAGAGAGAGATCACAAGGAGGCCAAGAGGCAGGCAGAGAGAGAGGGTGAAGCAGGCTCCCTGCTGAGCAGAGACCTGATGTAGGGCTTGATCCCAGGGCCCCGAGATCATGACATGAGCTGAAGGCAGAGGCTTAACCCACTGAGCCACCCAGGCATCTCTGATCCAGGATCTTTTAACAAGTGTCTCAGGATAATAACATCAACACTACCTTCAAACATATGACTATAAAAAATTACATTTTTTTCATATAATTGAAATTATTTTTTTCCCATTTTTATTTTTATTTGACAAATAACATTATATTAGTTTTAGGTGTACAACATACCATGTTTTTTGCTTTGGGTTTTGTGTGTGTTTGTGTGTTTGTCATTAATATATCTTCTCATGAATGCATATACTTCTATGTCTAGAAGTCACTTTGAAAGATTTATGTATGTGTACTTTTGTCACCAACTAAATTTTCAGTTAGATGCATTTGTTTTGTTGTGTTTTCAATTTTTAGGAATTTTTAAATTAGATGTTATATTACAATTAAATATTCATATATTTCTAAAGTCAAATTCTTAAAGTTTATTCAGAGAAATCTAGCTTCTACTCTTGTTCCATTTTCTATTCTCTCTGAATATCTATAAGTAACTATTTTTTAAAGTTTTACTTGATCCTTATAAATAGATCTCTTTCCATGTATTTTACATGTGCATATATACACATATACACATGTACACAAATCCCACTCACTTCCTTCTTAGATAAATTATAGCATAATAAACATCCACTTTTCTCTGCCTGGTACCTGTTTCTGTTTCTTCTTGTAACTTGATGATTATATTTATATGAAAAGAGAGAAAAATATTGATTGAAATATTGAAAATGAGAAGGAAATCTAGATGAGTATTTTGGAGAAGTAGTATAGTGGAAAGGATGGTGAACTCCTAAAACACCAAATTTGCATCTGGCATTCATTTCAAATTTAACTACGGATCAATTTCTCAAGTTGTTAAGGGTTCATTAATCAGGAAATTTTGGAAAAGGACATCCTGATATATGAATTTACTTATTATAAAGTTTTGTAAGTTTCTGGGTGAAATGACTTGAAAACATATGCCTGAAACAACATTTTGTGTCTTATACTAAATGAGAGAGAAACTTGTTAGTCATGTAGAACATATCCCAAGCAGTAAATAGACACACACAGGTTCTCAAAGACAGTGAAAGAAAAATTTCAGAAAGCAGCATATAATCAAAACCCTGACTTTACTTTCTCCAAATACAAAGATTGAAGTAAATATTCTTTGACAATCCTAACATTTATTAATTTTTGTAGCATACAATAGGAAAAGAATATATGTCAAGGGACAAACAAAAGGAGTTGAATCCTGGTTCAGCTGTTTAGCAGCCCTGTGACCTTTTGTAAATCATCTAACTTCATTGGGCTTTATTTCTCTTATCTATAAAATATGAATGCTAATACTTCCTCATGGAATTGTAAGTGATGAGATTATAGGTTTAAAGCACACCCAAAACCCCCTAAGGGTGCAAGGTCAATACCCAGTAAACAATAGCTCATTTTCTCTTTTGTGGATAACAAACAGAAAACCACACGGATTAATGGCTAACAGCCAGGCTGCTTGAGTTCAAATCACAACTATGATACATTCAAGCTGTATGACAATGGGCGAATTATTTAACCCATACAGGTCTCTGTTTTGCCATCTGTAAAAGAGAGATAATAGGAATACCTCTGAAATTAATGATGTACTACTATATGTTGGCTAATTGAATTTAAATTAAAAAATGTCTTCAAAAAATAGGAATATCTTCCATGGAGGGTTGCTTTAAGAATTAAATTCCAGGTAATATTATGCTTCCTCCACGAGAAAGGGACATTTTTCTGTTTTGTTTCACTGCTATATTCCTGGTACCTAGAATAGTACCTGATACTTGGTAAGTTCTCTTTAAATGTTAATAAAAAACAAATGAGTTAAACATATGCATCTTATATATCTTATGTTTAAAAGTCATTGTGTAAGTTTCAAGCGTGCAACTTTGTTGCATTTCACATCTGAGAGTTCTCTCCTTGTGCATTTAGACTTTGTCTTTCTCCTCCCCAGGTTTTATTAAATGATGGATGTTCTCCCTGTCATTGCAACCTCCAAAGTCCTGGCCTTTCCTAACCTGGACTTTACATGCATTGAGGCAGTAACTATAGCCTTACTACTCTACTACTCAACTCTTCACTCAAGAGAGACTTAGGAAGTCTGGGTCTGCAGAATCTTGAAGCCATTCAAATCTATTACAAAGACCTGTAGGGTATTTCCTGATAACATAGTGTGTGCTTTGGTGATTGTTTCTGAAAAGGCAATAGACTTGTAAGCATTATATGTGTCATGCATATTGGAAGTATACTAAATATATTACTATTTCACTGGGGACTCTCTTGACAATAATGTGAATTGCTGAGGGAATAGAAATCAATTCTTAGAGTGTTTTCTGACATCAAAGGTGACCGCTGGGCTTCAGGAAAAAGGTTCAAAGTAAGATTGACTTGCGTGATTGAGATATTCATAAGATCAACCTGCAAAAGTAGGCCAGGCATTCTTTCACTACCCAAGATGCAAGGGGATGATGAAGGCCTGAATTCAAGCAGCCAGTGTGCAGATAAGGGCCGTACAGGTACTGAGCGCAAGCCATACACAACTGCTGGCAGCTTCTGAAACCCATCACGAATACTCACACCTTTAGACCTATCTTTGTGTTCTGTTCTCTTAACCTAAAATGCCTTCCTTCAGTTCTGTATTAAATCCTCCTTCAACTACACATGCTTCAATAGTCATCTCAAATAAATCCCTTTCTGGCTTTTTCCTAGCTCATTTTTTTTTCTTCCTTTCTTGCAGCAAAGATGTGATTTCATCTAACATTAGGTTTTGCTTTTGTTTTTCCAAGTGTGACTCTTTCTTTACCATAACCTCCTTAGGGACAGGGGAAATGACTTACTTATTTTGTGTCCCTCCACCTTGCTTAGCACTATCAAACTAATTTTGTCACTTTTTTTTTCTTTTAATTGTAGTACTTCAGTCTTAGTAGTCCTGCAAAATCTTACTCACTGTGCAACAATACTATCTGAGTGGAAAATTTTAAAATTGAATAAAAATAAAATAATTTAGGGATCTGAAAATTATTTAGGTAAATAGGATATACCAGAATAGTGAAATGTCATCTATAGCAGAAGTTCAATAAATGGTACCTTAATAAGCAACATGGTCAATTGGAAATATTTATTTCAACATTTATTGAGCACCTATTATATATCAGGCAAGAGCAATAAAAACCTTACAGCCTACTGAGGGAATATATCAAATTGAAATCCAAAACCACTAGCAAGAAAAAAAAATACACTTATGTGTTTATAGTCTGTATAATAATTGAGGAAAGTGGGATGTTTTTAAAAACATCAGCAAGAATATGAATCTGAAACTGGGTTTTATTAGCTAAATACATAGTGTCCAAGCCCACATTAAAGGGGAAATCTGGGTCATCTCAGCTAAATTCAATGACTACACAGTTCAGATAATAAATATAATTGTATTTTGGTGGCAGTCTAGATGTCTGGAAGTACCAATTTAATCACCAGTCCAGCTGGTTTGATAATACAGTGTAAAAATATACTAAGAAAGTAGAGGCAATAAAAGAGGCACGGCACTAAAGAGAGATAACTACTGAAATTTCTTTTGAATTCTGAAATGGGAAAAGAGTGTCTACTAAGTTATCCTTTAGATGTGATATAATTTCATTTATCACTTTGGCCCAAGTTCCTCTTGGATGCAACCTCAGTCAAGAGATGATCACATTTAAGAAATACTGTCAGTAGCAGAATGTCTAAACTTATGATTAAGGCTGAAATCTGATGAAATACAATTGCTTCTAATATTATTTGAATCTTCATTTTCTATCATTGATCATAAACTACAAAAGGAATTAACGAGCAAATAGATAAGATTTGACCGGACACCAGAAGTCCCATGGTATAGATTGGGATCCACCTCACCATGTGACCATGAGCAAATGACTTTATTTTTTGTAAGGTTCAATAGTGATATTTATTAAATTATGATATCACCACATGCTTTGCTTACCATGCAAAGGTTAGAGTGAAAACTGAATGACATAATGTAAGAAACAGTTATAGAAACATTACAAAATAAAAGAAGTGTAAAACATGATCATTTTTGTACATGTTGTTATAAATAATAATAAAAATGCTTATTATAGGGGCACCTGGGTGGCTCAGTGGGTTAAGGCCTCTGCCTTAGGTCATGATCTCAGGGTCCTGGGATTGAGTCCCACTTGGGCTCTTTGCTCAGCGGAGCCTATTTCCCCCTGTCTCTCTGCCTGCCTCTCTGCCTCCTTGTGATCTCTCTCTGTCAAATAAATGAATGAATGAATGAATGAATGAATGAATGAATGAATGAATAAATAAATAAATAAATAAAATCTTTTAAAAAATGCTTATTATAAGATATAACAGCTTGAAATGTTAGAGGGACTAAATATAGCAAAAGAAGCTCATCTTTGTGTTTTGTGAAAATATATCCTGTCACTTGGGGCTACTCCAAATGACAGGTGAAAACCTTTGGTCAGGGGAAATGTGCAAAAAATTCTGAAACACAATTTAATGAAAACCACAACACATTTCTTTTGTCAGGAGCCCATAGCTTCAGCACCGCTAATTCCCTGCTTTATTCTTTGGGAAACATTCCTAAAAGCTCCAGGCTGTTCGTTAACAGCAGATGTAGACATTTATAAATAGAACCATCTTAACTGAATAATTCTTCACAAATTACACAAAGGAACCCAAAGAATAGTTCCAAATATTTACAACCAGCATTCAGAGACACACTCCGTGCAGATACCATTCATTAAAGGCACTGCCTATAGACCAAAAAGGTAATCAGAAAATGATCCTTCCTCCTCAGACTGCTGCATTGCATTTGCCCCATATGCCACCATGAAACCCTCGTATAAATGTTATCTGAGGATCATAAAACACTCTCTGAAAGTAAACTTTACCCTATGGGAAGTAAACTTTTAATGCACCAAATTCCATTTAGTGCCCTGCAGACAGGAATTCTGCAAAAAATATTCTGAAAAAAAGGCAACTCATCTTTTATAGGTGAGTACTCTATCACAGAAGCCCAGGAATGGGAAATTGGGTCTTCATCCTCCCAGGCCATCATGGTTTATAACTCTAAGAATGATGACTATTATCAAAATTTTAAAAGATTCACAGGAATGGCAACTCTACAACCTCTCTTGGAAGCAAATTTCTATCATAAAGACACTACCTTTAAAATTCTTCCACGTTAAACCTAAGTGTTCCATAGTACAGTGCTGGCACACCTTTCTGTTTCAGGGAGGATATTCGTTCGTTCATTCATTCATTCATTCATTCTTCAACCAACAAATATTTATTGCATGCGTATCATGACAAAGATTATTGATTGTAGCATAGGAAATGTATGGGGAGACGAGAAAAGTTCTCCACCCCTTAGGCAACAACAACCTTGATCTCTTTATTTAGATCATTATTAAGAGCAGTGTATGGAGGGGCAACTGGGTGGCTCAGTCATTAAGCGTCTGCCTTCAGCTCAGGTCATGATCCCAGGGTCCTGGGATAGCGCCCCCGCGTTGGGCTCTCTGCTCAGCAGGAAGCCTGCTTCTCCCACTACCATTCCCTCTGCTTGTGTTCCCTCTCTCGTTGTGTTTCTCTCCGTCAAATAAATAAAATCTTAAAAAAAAAACAGTGTATGGAAACAGATGCCAATTTGCAAAAAATATGGAGAATCGAGAAGCATGTTAAAATGCCCCAAGAATAGCAAACAACAAATTTAAACTGAGAAATTCTGTGGATCAAATGCTCTAAGTGCTTCAACAGGTATTTGATAGAAAAGTAAGTGATAGAAAGTAACCTATTTGCTAAAAGAAACCTAAAATACATAATCAGTTTTATAACAAACTGCCAAGACTAAACAAAAGTGTCTAGGAATGTATAGTAAGTGATAACACTATTAAACACACAAGGAGGTTATTGCTATAAAGGCAGGATATTAGCTACATATTGGGGGAAGATGAAGGTTGAGAATGAGAAGAGGTCTCCAGGTGGCTAGAAGAGTTTCTTTCTGATGTTGGTTACAAGAGTGTTCATCTGGAAATAATTCATTAAACCAGTTATTTGTGTGTATGTGCAGTTTACCATATCTGTGTTTTATTTTTCAAGAAGCATTTATTAACATGAAAAAACTCCTATACATTGCTAGTGAGAATGCAAAATGGTGCAGCTACTTTGAAAAAGTGGCAGTTTCTAATACAGTTAAACATATGCTTCCTACATGACTCTATAATCCCATTCCTGGTTATCTACCCAAGAGAAATGAAAACGCTGAAACTAGAGCATGAAAGTCATAAGCTTAGAGCAATGTTAGACTCACCCCAAACTGGGAGAAAGCTATGAGGAGCTGAATGAATAAACAAACAGGCACTTTTGTACAATGGACTATTACTGAGCAATAAAAGGAATGGACTACTGGCCATGCAAAAGCAAGGCTGCGTCTCAAAAGACACACTGAGTGAAAGAAACCGGACCCAGAAAGTGAAGTGATTTCAAACTTCAAAATTATATGATCTTCTAGAAAAGGCAAAACTATAGGGAGAGAAATCAGATCAGTCATTGCCAGGGGCATAGGGTATGGAGTTAGAACTGACAACAAAGGGAAATCAGGGAACTTTTCAGGGGCAGGAAAATCTTCTATATTTTGACTTGGTTACACGACGGTATATGCTTGTCAAAACTGAGCAAACTGTACACCTAGAAAATGGATTTTCTGTAATCTGACCAAAAAAGTATTTATTATTAAGAATAAAATGAATTTACTTTCCAATTTTAAAATAAAATGGATTCTATGTCCTGTATTTATTTTCTTAAAAAAGTATGTTGCAGTGGGGATAGGAACATAGTAAGAGTATAATGGGTAATTAAAAAAAATGTTTAGAAGGAGACTAAATCTCTGTTTTTGTTTTGTTTTGTTGTTTTTTGTTTTTACTGATGGCTGTTTTCTTCAGAGAAATTGTTTAAAAATGAAAACAGTTCTGGATGTCATAAAGTTTTCTCTGTTCAGGCTTTTTCCCAAACTAGTTCAAATAAATCCTAAAGCAGACAACATCAGAGCCAAGAGCAATAATGGTTATGTCTACTGCAGAGGATCGTAGCTTCCTTTGGCCAGTCAAGTTCCTCGGTATTCAATTTTGGCCTTCCTCAACAGAAATATTTCATCTGGGCTTGGCCCTTTTCTAATCTTGACTTCTCCAGAGTCAAGTAACCAAAATAGACATGGCTAGAGCCCAACCCCACAGAGCTTCACCGTGATCTCGGCATGGAGGGTAAGACCATTCACTCCACATTCCCAACACGAAACCCTGGTTGTTAGAAATTCAAGAAGGCCTGATTGCAACAGCGTAATTATAACTTCACTCAAGCAATGCACTTCAGTTTAAATACACTGCCTTTTAAAAACCATAAGAAGCACTATAAAAGTATAAGCAATTCTACTCCTTTATGTTACAATTGAGCAAACTTAGATCTAAAAAGGTCAAATTACTTAACTGAAGTTATGAAGCTGAAGTTAGAAGTGGAGCTAGAACCAGGTGCTAGGAAGCCCCATTAAATAGCATCGTGCTCCTTGAGATAGAATTGGAACTATACTCTGTGTTAATACAGTTTTCTCTATCAGGGATAAATAATGGCAATATAACTTCTGTGTTTTCGACTCAACAACATATAGCTCTGTGAAGAATTTAGGAAACTTACGACAATGTCATCATGTCTTAGGCAGAAACAGAAATACAAAGGAATGAAGCAATGTTCTGCATTAAGTTATCAGTTGCTCAGGGAGCTGAAAATGGCTTCCTCCCCCTCACCCCCCCATTCCCTTAGAGTTGGTTTTAGCCCCCCTCCGCTTTGCTTAAGCAAGAGCTTACACACTAGATCACTAAGATATAAACTTCAGACATCAAAACATGATCCATATTATGTGAACCAGGCATTTAAAAGATGCTATTTAAAATCTTTTTTTTTCATCTGTGTGATTTGAAGAAACTTTATCATTTCACCCATGCTGCTTTGCCATTTTAAACTTCTGCTAGGTTTTCTCAAAGGAGATGAGAGGCTTCCATTTTTATGAAAAGTCTCAGCTAGAAATATTGCTGATACTGTGGAAATAAGCAACTCTTAAATCAATAGAAAATTGCCCTCTCTATTCATCAGGAGGAACAAGGCACTCAGGAGACCCAGCCCCTGGGAGAGGTTAAAGTTGACGAAGGTCTGAGATGGGAACAAATGCAGAAGGAGAGCAGAAGAGCTCTGTGCTGTTGATTGTCCAAAGGTCAATTGACAGCTTTTCTCACCTTGTTACGTTTTACTCCTGCTGAAGATGTAGAGAAAATGTTCTTCTAATGTACCGGACAGAGGCAGAAGGGAATACGTGGGTAGAACATTTAAGGGCATATTATCCTCTTCAACACACACTTCTATGCCAGGTGCCTACAGCTTCCAAATGGGCAGCAGAAAATGAACCCTAGGCTTCCATAAAGTATCTGAGAGCTGATAATGTGAACAGCAACCAGTGAACGAGTTAAGCAGTAAAACCATCTCCATTTACATCTCCTTGAAGTTCAGCATGTAGCCGACTGCACTTAGGCACAGCAATCAACTGTGATAGGAGAAATCCCAGTTACAGTAAGCAAAGAAATAGCTTCAAGGCAGCAGATAACTGTGCAGGGAGAGAAGGTCAAAACAGGTGCAGAGAAATCCTGGAGGTAGAGAGGCAAACTTGGACTCCATTTGGGTGATTTTTAACTATCCTTGTCTATTATGGGTGACATAGCTTAGTTGTTTCCCTTACTTAAATTTACACTGCCTGGCGTAAATGCACACATACACACACATATGTGCACACATGTGCACACACACAGGATACATTTCAAAGCTGCAGAGAAATACTAATTGATTTCTGATAATGCTTTGGGTGTGATATGGTTCTCTAACGGTAGATAATTTATAAAATATGTCTTCCAGTGGGTGGTGAGTCTACTGGGTTGATTCTAATTTAAAGCTTCAAATATACTGTAGCATAGAGCTGTCACTGATAAACATGTGTATTATTATTGCCAGTAGCACTATACAGTTAGTGCAAATTTCATCTGGCTTGATTCATACCTTTGCATGAGAAGATGCCATTAATAAATATGAAGGCCGACTGTCCTGAATTTGGACAAAAGTTCCCTTTATTTACAGCTAAGCTACAAGTGTAGGTGTTTTGGTTCATGTATGTACGTAAGTCTTCTCTATCTGGGTCTACATTTTTTTGAGGACACATACTGAGTTCTATCTTACTGTACATGCATAAAAATATTTGATAAGAACGGCAGCTTTTGGCAATAATCTGAGCATTGACTGGACTGTTTCCGAAGGTACCAACTCAAATACAGATACAAAACATGCATGATTTGCATTTAATCAGTAATCTGTATTGCTTATTTCTTCATAAATATGGTTCTTTTTAATCATTGTTTTGTTATTTTTAAAGATTTTATTTATTTATTTGACACAGAGAGAGAGAGAGAGAGCACAAACCGGGCGTGGGGAGCGGCAGGCAGAGGGAGAAGCAGGGTCCCTGCTGAGCAAGGAGCCCGATGTGGGGCTCGGTCCCAGGACCCTGAGATCATGACCCGAGCTGATGCCAGACGCTTAACCAAGTGAGCCACCCAGGTGCCCCTCTTCTTAATCATTGTTATTCTACATCAACAGAGCCTACCTGGTTGGAGAGAGTGTTCCTGAACAACTTGTCTAGGTGAATCTAATTGACGCACAACCT
Source organism: Procyon lotor (assembly GCA_028646535.1). Classification (NCBI taxonomy): domain Eukaryota; kingdom Metazoa; phylum Chordata; class Mammalia; order Carnivora; family Procyonidae; genus Procyon; species Procyon lotor. The sequence continues at coordinate 83,108,581 of CM053605.1, read as the reverse complement.
CACCCACTCAAGATAATGATGTTGGGGGTGCCAGCACTAATCTTTACATAGGAGGGAAGGCAGTGACATAGCCACCCTCACATCATTAACATTGGCTGGCTAGACATGCATAGTTCAAATGAACCGTTAAAGGGAGGGTAGAGACAGAATCATAGGAGGGTGGGGTGCAAAGCTATTCCCACATAAACTAGGCCTGGCCATGTATACCACTCAGACAACAGGTTAAACAACTACTATGATATCAGGAAAGCAACTCTGATTTACAGCAACAAATATCAAGACAAGGAAACCCTAATGATACTTCTGTCTGCCTCTCAGTACCACCCTACTGAAATGCTCCTTCATGTATGGGGAAGGCTTAATTTGGAAGTATCTTTTCTCTTCTCCGTATTTAGATGAAAGGTTGTAAATGGTCTGAATCAGGCTTATTTTGGCTTCCTGAATCAGCGCAGACAATTTCTCATTTATGAGCTTAGAGCTGATTATGTAATCTCTGGTCATACCTCTCCCTCTCTTTCTCTTTTTGCCCAAATTTTGGACCACTGCTGATCATTACACCCTAATCAGGGGTCAAGAGGGAAGGGGAGATTATAAATGAAGGTTTGGTGGTGACGTCAAAGAGAACTACTCATTCAAACGTTTTTATAGACTTTTATCATCAAAGTGATCCCCTTACTCCTCACAACAGATACTCACAATGTTCAGGTTTGCCCGGTGCCTTGAAGCTACCAGGCACATCACCTCACTGAAACTGCATAAAAATCAAGCCTTGGACTAATTTTCCTTGCAGCACTCATTCTGACACCTGAACTCTACTTTGTACATATACCTAATTGTTTCCGCTTCTAACTTCATTTTCCACTTTCCCCTCCAAAGCCTCACCTCATCCCTGGATCTGAGACTCCAGAATCTCCCCCACTCCCGTTGAGATGCCTGCATAGTGACACCACCATCAACTACACCAGGAAAATACTTCTCGCAGCTCCGCCCACGCCTCAGCATCTCTTGCCTCTGTGCTCCAAGTTCATCAGACCGGTACAGAAAGATGCAACATGTGTCTATCTAGAGGCTCCTGTGAACCAGCTGTAGAGTGTCTCACTTGAGAACCGAAAGCCCTAGAGTTCTATTTACTCCTCATCATTTAGACACAAAACCAGCATTCTTACATCATGTACTGTGACATTCAGAAATCCCTTAACTTTGTAGATGTAAGTAACCTCGTAGAAGTAGCAGTACTTCTGTGAATTAATCCTAATCTTCGCCATTTTGGACGACTGACTATTATATCCTCCAGGGCCATCTCTGAAGGGGCCGATGGATGCATTCTAGTATGAGTTTGTTACCAGAGACAACAGTTCTCTCCCTGAGGAGTAGTAGCCTTTGTCTAGGAGATAACAACTACATAGGCTCTTGTACGTTCCTTTTAATCTTACCTGCCAGGAATCTTACAACTAAGTCACCTGCTCACTCTCAGAAAACATGGCAGGCTGTGTAAGTATGATTATTTGCCACACTACCCTTTTGTGGCTTTTATGTTCTACTTTTTATCTTATTAGTTGCATTGTAAATCTACCTTTCATTGTAATCCACTTCACATCCTTTGAAAAGGTGGGCTACTAACATTATTTTTCAAAGTAAACTCATTCCCTAAACAATACTCAAAGTAAGCCTACATCTCAGGGAGCATCATGTACAAAATGAACTCGCTGACCCAGGGAAAAGGAGAAAATTCTGAAGGGAAATGTTTCAAATTCAATACAACTATTTGGAATATGGAAATTATGTGAGCATTTTGAGATGGACCATATCCAAGGGTGATGAGCTATATACATGTTCTATAATAAAGAGAATTTTATAAAGACTTAAATTATAGTAACAGGATTGTTTAAACAAACAGAACTAGAAGTATCTTACAAACCAAAGTTTAAAATGTAAAAGGCCATCAAAAATGGTAGAGTGGGCCTACTATTGTGTAATTATCTTCTTTCAAAAGTTTTTATTTAAATTCCAGTTAGCATCCAGTGTAATGTTAGTTTCAGGTGTATAATACCGTGATTCCACACTTCCATACATCACCTGGTGCTCATCACAACAAGTGTCCTCCTTAATCCCTGTTCATCTATCTCACCCATCGCCCCTCTTAACTCCCGTCTGATAACCTCCGTTTGTTCTCTATGGTCAAGAATCTGTTTCTTGGTTTGCCTCTCTCTCTCTTTCTTTTTCCCCCTTTGCTCATGTGTTTTGTTTCTTTTTTTTCTTTTTTTTAAAAATTTACTTAGCATACAGGGCAATATTGGTTTTTGGAGTAGAATTCGGTAATTCATCACTTACATACAACACCCAGTGCTCATCGAAAAAAGTGCTCTCCTTAATGCCCACCACCCATCTAGCCCATCCCCCATTCACCTCCCTCTATCAACCCTCAGTTTGCTGTCTATCATTAAGAAACTCTACTGGTTTATTTCCCTCTCTCCCATTGTGTAATTATCTGATCTGTGATATATGCTTTTTCTTCCACCTTTGCTGATTTACATTAGTAATCATTACTAATGATTACTAATTACATTAGTAAATCAGCAAAGGTGATTTACTAGTAAGTCTAGCTGTAACTGGACTTGAACTCTTCAGTTCCAATGAAGCTTTATGTAAGGAAACTGATTATAGCAGGGGAAATGCTGTATATAAAACCAGCCACCATTGGTTCTATATATAATTATCTTCTCGTTCAGTCTAGGATGCAGCCTTGGCTCTGGTGCAACTCAACTCTGTATGGTTGTCATTTGATTTACAGCAGATGACCTGGCATCATATGAAAATAATTTACTGTGCCATGTGTCTCACGCCTGGTAAATCAATAGCGTGAATACAGAAACATCTCAATTAGATAGCATAAGGGGAGGGAGATCTAGCTCCTCCTTTCCTATTATCACTAAAATGGCAAGTATCACAAAGCAGGGCTTGTTTTAGAGCTGCTTCAAAAGTGTGTGTGTGTGTTGGGGGGGGTCTATCATTTCAAGTTGGGAGACATAAAGTGAGAGTTACCTTCAAACCAAATGAAAAATCGAGCACAAGGTTGTATAAGCAATAGCCTGGGAGGGGTGGGACCTGCATTTGTTTGAAGTATTGATTGGTGCCTTTCTACAGCACCTGTGTATTATCATGGGCTCCGACAGTGGAAGAGGGTGTTAAATTATGACTCTGAACACAGAGGGTCATCCATCCTTTCTATCCTGTTCCTCTAAGAAGCCTCTAAACCAAAGTCACAAGCATTGATGGTTTTAGTCGCAATGAGGTAAGTCATCTGGAGGCTCAATTTCTGTTTCTCTGTGTGACATACCCAAAACGTAAGCTGTCATTATAAAAGGTTCATAACGAGGAAGCCATATTATCCGTCACTGATCACATCTAAATCCCAAAGGTAAATTAAAGTCAAGATCCACATAGATTGCTCAGAAAAATTTTAGGGCAACCTCTCAAACTTGATTCAGTCTGAGATAACCTCATGAGGAAGGAAAAAAACAAACAAAAACCTCCAAAATTAATTTCCTGATTTGGCAAATGGCAAAATGAAACCAAGAAATGAAAGTAAATCATCCTTCACAGAATTCCCATATCTAGTTCCAGGACTGGAATAACACAAGTTTGTGGTTTTTTTCTATGGGACTGAACAGATTTTAAATAATAGGTTGAACTTTCACTTGGCCCCACAGTAACTGTAACTGGAAGCTGAAAGATTCTGACTGTGCGGGAACCAAATGTAAGAGCTGCTTTTCAGAATGCTAATTTCAAATTCAAGTTAGGTCTTTTTTAAAGGAATAAAGCTCATTGATTTTTATTTTTATTTTTTTTTTAACTATTGGTAAAGGCTTCCTTTAAGTCCTGAGTAAGAGCTTACTGCATGATTAGATTCACATTCTCTATGTTCCTTAAAATAGAATTGTGATGACCAGTAAAATTTCATCCTCCTGGCCGGCCTTTCACAGGACATTCTTGTAAGCCACACAGCCACCACATCTTCCTGGAAAACTCCCTTGGAAACCCATCAGGAAGAAAAGCAACCAGATCCAATAAAGCCAAGACTACACAGGTAGTCAAATAGCAAGTCTCAACAAATTGGCCCAAATGCATGGCCAGAGGAGAAGGTCTAAGCTGGTAGGAAAATTAGCTACTCAAATTCAACAGACACTTTCACAATGGAAATTCAAGAACAGGAGCTTTTGGTGCAGGAAGAGATGCCCTTCCTGAATCAAGAAGCTCAGTTTGGAACAGTACCTGGAGAACTGCTGTTGGAGGCCACGCATCTGAATTCTGTTGCGCTCAGACTCCAGTGTCACCTCCTGCAACCGCTTCTCACTCTGAAGACGTAAGTGTCTCTCTTCTTCCAACTCATGCATCAGCTTCTCATGCTATAAAAGGCATGAAGGGAATGACTTTTAAGGAGGTGTTTCTTAATTACTATGAGGAAAAAAATAATTTGTAATCGCTGTCAGTTACTAAGTGCTAATTTGGACTTTATATATAAATTAATTTCATCCTCATTACAATCCCATGAAGTAGGTTCTATTATTAACCTCTTATTACAGACTAGAAAACTAAGGATCAGAGGCATCTAAGTAATTTGTCATAAAAACCAGAAGGTAACAGTTTTCGATCCTGGATGTGTCTCTAATGCTTGAATAATTTTCACTAAACCAGGTGGCTTCTTGTGCAGATATGAAGATCTGTGACCCAGTAATACTACCAAATGTATTATAATTCGAGTAATGATGAGTAAGATCATTAGTGCCTATTCAGAATTATTTCATCTCTTCAATTGCCAGTCTATGCTTTTAAGGAACATAAGTGATTTTTGTACAAGGACCTGTAATTTCAACTTCATTAGGTCATGGAGCTGATGAGAATAAGGTTAAATATTTTATTTTTATTCGTCCAGTTAGGATTTTACAGATAAAAATAGGCTAAACCACCCACTTTATTTATTGTCGCAGAAAACTAGCTCATTCAAAAATGGGAATCCGTGTATAAAGAAGGACTGGAGGACTCAGAATAGATGGTTCAGCAGAAACTCATTCCTGGAACCAGTCAAAAGCATGCAAACTCAAATCCTCCTGACATTACTGACTCACCCATGCTAATGTCTCTTCGTTGTTGTTCTGTTGCTACTGCTACTTTTGTTTTAGCTCCTCATGCTATTAAGGGTATGGATGCTACTAATGTGAGCACTTGCCATGCAGAAGAGATATTCTGTGATGAAAACCAAAGGACAGCTCACTACCTGACTATGAGGGATCCGCCCATATTCTCACACGGGAAGAAGGGAAGCAAAGACTGCAGACTGCAAGATGACTCTGAACCGTGGATTACCCAGGATGAAATGCTATGCACTGCATGGGGCATCTTCACCGGAAGTGATAGGAGAGATGGACTTTCTCCACCTCTAACGCATGGGGGAAAAGTTCTCCTGAGGATTATGAAGGCAACAGTAGACCATAATTTGGAAAAAAATCAAGATCCTTTAAAAATACTTATGTATTCCCCTGCTTATGCGCCCCTGACCATGCTCTTCCTCCTGTTTAACAAGCTCTCTGAGATCTACTTAAAGCCTAGAGAGGCTGCCAGGTTTGGCTTTGAGCCACCTCTCTAGAACTCCCCAACCTCATTTCATTGTTCTCTCCTTTCCTTGATTTCCATAGCACCTATGCTCTTTACTATCCTATACACTCCTACTTTCTTCTATCATTATTTTTCATGTGCATGTATTATGATTCTTCACCTACATAAACATGTTTGAGATTAGAACTATGCCTAATGTGTATATGTATTTTTTATATTTAACATACTAGAAGTATATTTGCTTATTGATTCTGGAGCAGGCCTTTAGCTAACTCAGGCCTGTAGCTTCTGTCCCAAACTCTTCGGTGGTCCATTTTTCACCCCTACACGGTCCGTTGCTTTTATCAGATTCAGAAAAAGAAAAATCAAAATCAAATCTTTATTCTGTCATGTTCCCGCAGCTTTGGAAAAGAAGAAAAACAAGATTTTGAAGGAGAAACATGCTAACCAAAGTCAAATTTTTGTAGAAATAGAATGGAAAATTTTATATCACATATATTTTATAATTAATTTTATTATTTATTTAATTTTTAATTGTTTCATTATTTAGATTCTATTACATATATTTTATCACAAAAAGATAAAAATAAAATCTACTCTTTTAATACACATAATCAACAGTCGTCTCTGTATGAACTCATTGGACTAGAAGGAACATGGGTAAGTCACCTTTACTATGCAATTTGGAAGACTGTGCTTTGATTCTCAAAACAAGTAAAACAAATGGTGTATGCTAAATAGTTAAAAAGCACAGCATATGGGGCACCTGGGTGGCTCAGAGGGTTAAGCCTTTGCGTTCGGCTCAGGTCATGATCCCAGAGTTCTGGGATCGAGCCCCACATCAGGCTCTCTGCTTCCTTGTAGCAGGGAGCCTGCTTCCCCTTCTCTCTGCTTACTTGTAATCTCTCTATCTCTGTCAAATAAATAAATAAAATCTTAAAAAAAAATCACAGCATATGAAAGAGGTGAAGTTTTGCAGAGAAGATAGCATCCATTTTTCCTTCACAAATGAAGAATGTCACATAGATTCGCTCACTGTCATATTGAAGAATTCCCCAAAATCTAATAAGGGAACACATTTTCCATATGAATAAACTTTTCTGTTCAATTGGTTAATGCCTTTTCAAATATAAATAAAATGATGCCCATACAACACAGAGAAAGTTCTAGGGAATTCAAAGACTAATGAGGCAAAAGTTGTTTACTAAAATATATTCCCTTTACATGGTGTGCACTTCAATTAAAACATCAAAGCTTGACAATAAGCTATATCTACTTTCCAAATGTAGGGGAAAAATTTTTTTTACTCAAATTATAAGACATGGATAAAAGTAACAAAAGAATGTATAAATGGACTGGCCAGATACTTTGTGGGGGAGGAGGGGTAATAGCCGTATCCAAGATATAGAACGATTTGTCCCCAAAGTAATTTTGATTTTTTTTTCCCCACAGGTTTGTTCTGTATCTTTTATAACACGGAGAGTGGAAGGGAGTGAGAGATGCAGAAGAGTTGAGTGTTATTTATACGGTGCTGCTGAGTACTGAAGAGCAGTAAGTAAAAAACAATGTCACAGAAATCTGGGTTGTAGATCTGTTAAGGCCAAATCTCTGTGACATCTCTTTCCATTGAATCCCAGGGCTGGGTTGGCTTTAAGAAGCCATCCTAAAAAAGCTCTGAGAATGTTTTTCTAAACTCGCTGGGGACCACATTTGTATTTCTCCCAGTTTCATTTAGTAAGTTCACCTTTTCCCCCTTTCCTCATTGTACACAAGCTGCTATACCAGGAACAAAAACACTGGCCCCTGGGTTGAGTCTATGTGATGTGAGACACGTGTTCACAGGACACTTCACCAGGCATAAAGCACCCCTTCCTTTTAGAGTCTTGGGCTTTACTCTCATTCAAAAGGAGGGTTTGCACAGTTTTCTCAACAAAAGCTGGCTCTGAGTGGGTGAACTTCCAACCCTTTGTTCTTCTTTAGTTGATAGCTCTACCTCTGAAATAAGTTCTATGTGAAAAATCTTGAGTTGGAAAGCACTTTACTGTTTATGGAATGTTTCCACCTTCATTGCTTCATCTAGCCCTCAGGACAATGTGGAAAAGTTGGTTGTTACCAATTTCATTTAAAGATAAAATAAATGGTATAAAGAGAGGGAAAGTGCTTGGTCATGGTTTCACTGTTAGAAATGACAGCTGTGGGACCAGAACCAAACTTTTCTGAACCCAAGTCTCATCCCCCACCACCATCTTTTTTTCTTCTTAGGATAAACAGTTCTGCTCTAACATTTATTTTGTAATCTTTCTGTGCTTTATTTATTTTTATATTTGACATATAACATATTAGTTTCAGGTGTACAACATAATGATTCAACATTTGTATACACAAATGCAAATATAATCACAAGAAGCCTAGTTATCATCTATCATAATACGTAATTACAAAGTTTTTTTAAATTCTGTTGTGATGAGACCATCTAAGATTTACTCATTTAGCAACTTCAAAATATGCAACACAGTTTTATTAACTATAGTCAATGTGCTGTACATTATACTTTCATGACTTATTTTATGACCGTAAATTTGTACTTTTTGACCCCCCTTTCATTCTTTTTGCCCACCCTTCACTGCTTCTCACCCTCTGACAACCACCAATCTGTTCTCTGAATCTCTGAGTTTGTTTTTTGTTGTTGCTATTGTTTGTTTTGTTTTTCCATTCTGTATAGAAGTGAGAGCATAAGGCATTTGTCTTTCTGTGCCTGACTTATTTTACTTAGCTTAGTGCCCTCAAGGACTATTCATGTTATTGCAAATGGCAAGAATCCATTCTTTTATGTGGCTAAGTAGCATTCCATTGTATATGAGGGTGTGTTTGTGTGTACCTACCACATCTTCTTTATCCACACATCCTGGACACTTAGGTTACTTCTACACCTTGGCTATTGTAAATAATGCTACAATAAACATGGTGTTTATTTTTTTGAAGTAATGTTTTACTTAAAAAAAAAAAAAAAACAAACTTTTTTTGAAGTAATGTTTTCATTTTCTTCAGATAAACACCCAGAAGATGGATTGCTGGATCATATGATACTTCTATTTTTACTTTTTTTGGGACCTTCCATATGGTTTTCTTTGGTAGCCACACCAATTCACATCCCAACCAACTGTGCACAAGGGTTTCCTTTTCTTGATATCCTCACCAAAACTTGTTATTTCTTTCTTTCATTTTTTTTTATAATATTCATCTAACAGGTATGAGATGATACTTCTCTGTGGTTTTGATTTCCATTTCTCTGATGATTGGTCATATTGAACATTTTTTTCATGCATCTGTTGGTCACATGAGTGTTTCCTTTGGAAAAATGTCTATTCAGATCTGCCAATTTTTAAATCAGATTGCTTTGTTTTTGGTTTTGGTTACTGTATTGTAGTTCTGTGTGTATTTTAAATATTAACCCCTAAATGGATATATGATTTGTAAATCTGTTAATCATACATCCCATCAGGATGCATTGTTTTCCCATTCAATGCCTGGCCTTTTCATTCATTTGTTGATGATTCATTTTGATGATTTTTTAAAAAAATATTTTATTTATTTTTTTGACAGAGAGACACAGCAAAAGAGGAACACAAGCAGGGGAAGTGGGAGAGAGAGAAAATGGGCTTCCTGAGGAGCAGGGAGCCCAATGTGGGGCTCGATTCCAGGACCCTGGGATCATGACCTGAGCTAAAGGCAGAGGCTTAACAACTGAGCCATCCACGTACCCCTTGTTTGGTGATTTCCTTTGCTATGCAGAAGCTGATTTAAGTTTGATTTCACTTGTTTACTTTTGTTTTTGGAGCCAGGTCCAAAAAATTATTACCACGGCCAATGTCAAATATCTTACCACCCAGTTCTCCTTCCAGAGGTTTTATGGTTTCAGGTCTTACATTCAAGTTTTTAATCCATTTTGAGTTAATTTTTGTGTATGGTGTATGGTAGTAGTCTGGTTTCATTCTTTTGCATGCGGCTGTACAGTGTTCCCAACACTATTTATTGAAGAGACTGTCCTTTTCATATTGTGTATTCTTGCCTCCTTGGTCATAAATTAATTGACTATATTAATAGTAGGTTTATTTCTGGGTCTCTCTTCTGTTCCATTGATTTTTGTGTTTGTTTTTATGCCAATAAAATACTGTTTTGATTATGATAGCTTTGTAATATAGTTTAAAATCAGGGAGCATGATGCCTCTATCTTTGTTTTTCTTTTTCAAGACTGCTTTGACTTTTAGAGATCTTTTGTGATTCCATACACATATTAGTATTTTTTTCTATTTCTGTGGAAAATGTCAATGGAATTTTGATAGGGATTGCACTGAAAAAATATATATAGATAGATATAGATATAGATATTGCTTTGGGTAGTATGGACATTTTAACAGTATTAATTCTTCCAATCCATTAGCATGGAATATCTATCCATTTATTTGTGTCTTCTTCAATTTCTTTCATTAGTGTCTTGTAGTTTTTGATATCCAGGTCTTCTACCTCCTTGGTTAAATTTATTCCTAAGTAGTTTATCCTTTTTGATGGAAGATCATGAATTCTTTTGGTCCCGTCTCCAGCTTCATTGCCTGGTTCATCTTTCTGTTTCCAGTCTTTACCAGTTAACATTTCCCAACATTCTGGTCCCAATTTTATTCTTTTCTAACCCTAAGCAGCCCCCTTCCTTGGGCACATCATCCAGACTGGGAACTTAAGCCCTGAGGGCACTTCATTTTTTTTTTTAAAGATTTTATTTATTTATTTGAGAAAGAGCATGAGAGAGAGAGAGGGAAGGAGTGCACAAGTGGGGGCGGGCAGGGAGGGGCAGAGGGAGAGGGAGAAGCAGGCTCCTCATTGAAGAGGGAGCCCAAAATGGGGCTTGATCCCAGGACCCTGGGATCATGACCCAACCTGAAGGCAGACACTTAACCAACTGAGCCACCCAGGTGCCCTCTGAGAGCAGTTCGATAGACCTCTAGGAGTGTGGCAACCAAGGAACCTGGCCCTTAGACCAAAGCTCCTGGACACATAAAATACCTCCTCACAGACTGAGGAGGTATTTTCAGTGTGCTATCTGTATACTGCCCTGGTGATGGCAGTCTGTCAAGAACTGTCTTTCCAATAGTTTCCTATGGTATCCAGGAACACAAGCCACTTTGACCTCGAGATCCATGAGCTCAGTGGATTCCCTGCTGGCAGTCACAAAAAACTGGGGTATGAGATGTAGACAAACCAGGGCACCAGATATATGTAAAATCTCCCTTCTGGGAAATAATGCCAGTGAAGTCTGGTGGAGGGAGGGCATGAAGATGGTACCTTCTGAAGGGAAAAAATAAAAATATGGTAGCCCCGGCTTTAGTGAGGCAGAGACAGAGCACAAAGATGGATGGAATCTGCCAGCGCCTCCATCCCTGAAGAGAATGCCAAAACTTTGCATCTCTCCCTCCAGTGGATGCTTAAGATTAGCAAATGAATCTTCTTCACATATACTCTGTGTGCTTTCCCAAACTGCTCCTTCTGAGCTGGGTCCTGGAGCAAGTCTACGCTTGAGCCTTTTAAGAGCTGTTTCTCATTTCACTACAGCCCTTTGTGCTTCATGGACACAAGCCCTGGAAATCTTCAAAGCAGATGTCTTGGTGGCTCATCTCTCAAATACAGTCTTAAGAGTTATAGTGACTGATATAATCTACAAACCCTTTACTCCTCAAGGAGAAGCTCTGGGTTTTTGAGTTCCCTTCCAACTACGGGTTGCTGAGCTGGCAGTAGCTCTGTGGTGAGACCACATCTCAGCTTCTCTGACCCTCCTGAATGCAGCCTTTTTCTCATCTGATGTCAGAGAGATGTGCAGTGAGTTTTCAGAGAGAAGTCTTCCACATGTAGCTGTAGATTTAGTATGTCTGTTCGAGGAGGTGAGTTTAGAATCTTCCTGCATCCCCAACTGGACTAGCCTCCTAACACTTATTTTAAGAGCATAAATTTGTTTTAGGGCGGTGGTTAACAATGTTAACAATGTTAACATAGTTAACAATGGCTGTGTTAGGGGCCAATGTGAGCATGACCAAAATATCACACTTGCTGATGCCTGATTCCATTCATGAGAAACATGAAGTACATACAGAAACTGCACCCCACTGAACCTAGCATAGAAATACACAAATCACACCCATTTAAGATGGATGGACCTATGCCCTCATTTACTATGCCTGTTACGAACCACCCTACCATATCTGGTGGCACAACTTGCCCTCTAATTTCAGGAAGCCTTCCTTCTGCCACTTGGCAATAACTCACAAGCTGCAGCCCTTCCAATGACCCCTTCCACAAGCCAAATGCCTGTCTTTCTCAAGGAGAAGTGCCATATTTATTGTATTGTTCATGTATTTCTTAACCACTTAACACAAGTAAAACTTAGCTGTCATTTTTATTAGGTTCCTGGATTTTTTTTTAATGTGTTACTGATCAAGTTTCTGAGTCTCATGCCCCTACTTCCATTTTTCCCCACAAGCCCTGTGAAATGATTTTTAAGAATGCAGAGGTTGCATTATAGTGGAGCTGACTGTGCCTCACAGTAGAGAAAAAGAAATCTTAATGAGAGTCAGGTTTCCAAGTCCTTTTCCTATTTGGGGACAAGAAAGGAGTGGGGCCGTTGACAAAGAATCAAATGCACACACACAAAAAGAAAGGTACATTACATCCAAGTCTTTGTTCTACCCAATGATCTTGCCTATATGTCAGAGCCTTAACACAGACCTTCAACTTCCTCAGACTTAATTACTATCCTCTGATTAAACCTCTGGGGAAGGAAACTCCACAATTTCCCTGGGTAATCCATTTCGTTTTCTTAAACTTCTTTCCTGACAATTTTCTAAGACTTGCTTAAATTGTTTCAAGTATCAAAGAGCCGTTTTTACCTGCATGTTCCCAGGAAATGGAGAAAAACCTATATATTCCTATAAATATAAAAAAGAGCTTGGAAAAAGAGCTATGTACATATCCACATGGATTTATTCATTCCACTCAGACCGCAAATGTATACTGAGCAGCTACTATGTGCCAGACACAGAACCAGAACAGGAGACCAGCAAAGAGTCAAAAAGACATGGTTCCTGACAGTTGCCGACTAGTACACAGTGAGGAGGGCAGGTGCAAAATGAATTATCACACAGATAAATGTATCAGTGGATAATTAAGGGTTTGCTGAAAGATGATAGCAAGAGGAACTAATTTTGTTTGGTCATTTAAGTGAAGGCTTCTCTGAGGAATTAACATTTAAAATGAGACCTCTGTGATGACTCTAGGTGGAGTGACTAGCAAAATGGGAAGGTGTTGAGTCTAACACAGGAAGAAAGAGGAGCAGCTGAGGGCCCCTAGAGCCTGGGGGATGCCTAGAATAAAGGGATGGGAGTGGCATATGATACTAGTAGAAAGAACAAAGCACAGGCCATAGGGGAGCATGAAGGTCTTATTAGGATGTACGATTACATCTTGGGTAAGACAGTAACTCACTGCAAAGGTTTCATCAAGTGAGTGATAGGATTTGGTTAAGATTTTGCAAAGATCATTGCCTACTGTGTGGAGAAAGAAGTGAATTAAGAGTCTAAATAACAGAATGGTAAAATATTTAAATAGAGAATTGTGACTGCTACCAGCTTCTGGTTTAGATTGTATTTGCTACTCAAGTGGTTTTGGACAAGCCACTTAAAACCTAACCATTTTAAACTAGTTTCCTCTGTATATCAGGGAGAGTAAAACCGCCCAAGCCAATTTTACAGGATCACTGTGAGGAATGAGCAAAATAATGTATGGTAAAGCACTACAAAAACTTAAAAGTCCCAAATAAAAATAAGACACGGATAACTGGAATCACATAACTTATATCTTCTAATGTAGTTTTTGATAAGTTCTATAAAAATTTTATTTTTAATAATCATTACATATTAATTAAACATTATAGTTACAGATTTCTTTTAAAAAGCTCAAAAATGTGTGTTTGAGTAGATCAAACTTTAATACATTTTAACATAAGAACTGAAAGATTAATCAAAGATATCACCTAGAATGCAGATAACACTGTATCAGACATCCCTCCAAAACATTATTTTTTAATCCTACCACCTACTCTGATTTAAAACAGATGGCTTGATCTGTAGGGTGCCAAAACTTCAGGGGTTAAAACTAAGATATTAACACTGGATTTCAAACACAGAAAGTCAATAAATACTTCTATCCTAGATCTAAGTATGTTTGCTGCTTCTGACTACATTAGTATACTACTGGCAAGGTCAGTTATATAAAATTCAAAGAATTTGGAAAAAGAAAAAAGAATTTTGTTTATTTGCTGTGGAACTTCCAGTGCCACCATGCATGGTCATGTGTCAAGTGAAACATCTGCTCTAAAAAGAGAGGTTCCTCCCACATATACTCTAAGTGTCTGTGTAAGTCCTGCAAAGTGAGTGGCATGGGGCATCAACTCATCTAGAGGAATTCTACATCGACTTGATGTTAAAGAGATATAGGATAATGTACAGAAAGGTATTCACTATATGTGTCCATTTCAAAAGATTTCCCAAAATGTATCCAAGCTATAATACTCTTGTTAAATATTTTATGATCAAAGAACCATGGGAAAAATACTTATACTCTTAGATAATAAAAGGATATAAAAGTTAGAAATGAACATTAGCCAGTAGACAAGGTCATAGGGACTTAATGATATTTCTGGGTATTGATGAAAAAATATATGAACTCATTCAAGAAATGTGGAATCTGGCAAACAGGCCACAATGGAGGTTCTGAATTAGAGTATTAGAATAAGACAAGTACATTTGATTTAGTGATAGAAACATAAAGCATGGTAATAAGACTCAATCAATTCAGAACTTCAAGATCTGCTTAGATTTGCTTACTAACTGGCCACAGATGATAAGCCACAGATACTGCCATGTGTTCACCAATCAACATCTAATGTATACTGAAATATTGTTTTAAAATTTTATTTTACTTCTTCAGAGTTCCAAGATTCATTGTTCATGCACCACACTCAGTGTTCCATGTAATACATGCCCTCTTCAATACCCACCACCAAGCTCACCCAACCTCCCACTCCCCTCCCCTCCAACCCTCAGTTTGTTTCTCACAGTCCACAGTCTCTCATGTTTTGTCTCCCGCTCCAATTTCCCCGCATTTACCCTTCCTTTCCTTCTCCCAGTGTCCTCCATGTTTTTCCTTAAGCTCCACACATAAATGAAACCATATAATTGACTCTCTCTGCTTGACTTATTTCACTCAGCATAATCTCTTCCAGTCCCATCCATATTGATACAAAAGTTGGGTATTCATCCTTTCTGATGGAGGCATATTATTCCATTGTATATATGGACAATATCTTCTTTATTCATTCATGTGTTGAAGGGCATCTTCGCTTTTTCCACAGTTTGGCGATTGTGGCCATTGCTGCTATGAACATTGGGGTACATATGGTCCTTCTTTTCACTTCATACGTATCTTTGGGGTAAATACCCAGTAGTACAATGGCAGGGTCATAGGGTCGCTCTATTTTTAATTTCTTCAGGAATCTCCATACGATTTTCCAAAGTGGCTGCACCAATTTGCATTCCCACCAACAGTGTAAGAGGGTTCCCCTTTCTCCAATTCCTCTACAACACTTGTTGTTTACTGTCTTGTTGAATTTGGCCATTCTAACTGGTGTAAGGTGGTAGGTATCTCAATGTGGTTTTGATTTAAACCTCCCTGATGGCTAAAGATGATGAACATTTTTAATGTGTCTGTTAGACATTTATATGTCTTCTTTGGAGAAGTGTCTAGTCATGTTTTCTGCCCATTTTTTGATGTGATTATCTGTTTTGTGAGTGTTAAGTTTGAGAAGTTCTTTATAGATCTTAGATATCAGATCTTTGTCCGTAGTGTCATTTGTGAATATCTTCTCCCATTCTGTGGGTTGTCTGTTTGTTTTTTTGACTGTTTCCTTTGCTGTGTAGAAGCTTTTTATCTTGATGAAGTCCCAAAAGTTCAATTTCGTTTTGTTTCCTTTGCCTTTGGAGACATGTCTTGAAAGAAGTTGCTGTGGTTGATGTCAAAGAGGTTACTGCCTATGTTCTCCTCTAGGATTTTGATAGATTCCTGCCTCACATTGAGGTCTTTCATCCATTTCGAGTATATCTTTGTGTATGGTGTAAGAGAATGGTCAAGTTTCATTCTTCCATATATAGCCGTCTAATTTTCCCAGCACCATTTATTGAAGAGACTGTCTATTTTCCACTGGATATTTTTTCCTGCTTTGTCGAGTTTTACTACAAAGCTGTGATCACCAAGACAGCATGGTACTGGCACAAAAACAGACACATAGACCAGTGGAACAGAGTAGAGAGCCCAGATATGGACCCACAACTCTATGGTCATATACTGAAACATTTTAAGATTATACAGAGACCCAGAATAGCCATTCTAATTCTCTTGCTACCTATTGTGAATCTAAACTGGCAAGTGATTTTTTTTTTCTTCAGAGGTCCATAAACCAAACACACATCAGCAACAAAATTAAGCTGTTATATTTTGATGAAAACTAGCTTTTAATGGAAAAACTATATTAACTTGATTAACTAGTTGATGTCAAACTAATGTAAAATGGGATCTAAATTAAACTATAGTTATTACATCTAATTGTAGTCTCATTTTTGCTTTTTACACAAATTGCAATATATTTGCCTCGTAAGGCTCTCTGAATTCAATATCCCCATTAGTTATGAAAGATTCAGTTATCCCAGAAGCAGAAAAGCAGATAAGGAACCCAAGAATTGATTTTTTTAAAGCCCACACTGTTGGCTGTAACAGAAGAATCAGAATCAGATTTTGAGATGCTAGGATAGGAGCAGCCCAATATACATCTGCAGTACTGATAACATCACCCAAGACAGACAAAGCTTTTATTCTAACAAAAAAAGACAGAGAGCTTGGTTTAAAAAAAAAAAAAGTGAGAGAAGGGAACAAATGGTGAGTGAGAGAAATAAAAGAGAGGGTTGGGGGAGAAGGGGAAAAAATTTCAAGGATAAAGAAGACAGATGGGCACTGAGGAAGATCTTAAAATGTCCTCAATACTACATGGGAGCTCTAAAAAAAAAGTGCCACAGGTGAATCACTCCATAAGACTAAATTTTCTTAGGCAAAAATTATGTATATGCTTAGGAAAAGGATACAGATGTGAACTTTATGGAAGGAGTATTTTCAGGGTGGGTTGTGTAGAAGAGCATGATAAAATTAAGGCTTGGCATGTCAAGATTGATATGGATTATAAAGGCATGTTGGAAAAATTGTAAGAAATTATGGTATCCTATATACAAAGAGAAAATGAAGTTGTCTTTTACTTTTAGTCAACGATCTTTATTATTTATCAAGTAGAGCTACAAGTGAAGAAGAAAACCATAATACTGTATTCACAATATGAAGTAATGTAGTTTTGATTTTATTATCATACAGTTGAAAAAATTGGAAAGTTATACATTGATCCACTTTCCATGTTTTTCATCACTTTAAGTATCTTGATTTTTCACCATCATGATTCCTGTGATGGAATAAGCACAAGGCTGGTAATCTGGGTTATTTTATTATCATACAGTTGAAAAAATTGGAAAGTTATACATTGATCCACTTTCCATGTTTTTCATCACTTTAAGTATCTTGATTTTTCACCATCATGATTCCTGTGATGGAATAAGCACAAGGCTGGTAATCTGGGTTATTATCATTTTGGTTCTTCTATTAACTGGCTATGCAACTTTGGCAAGTACAGTTATCTTCTTTGGGCCTCCTTCTAAAATGCTATGGTCCCCTTCAACTCTCATATTTTATATACCCATGAAATTAGCCATAAGCACAGTGATGGGGTTTAGGATACCTTCCTCCAAAATAATGGCACCCTGCCACATTGAATATCTTAAGCTGGAGGAGTCTGAGAAAATGTGAGAAGCAGAAATGTCACTCTGACCTCCCTTTTCCCTTCAGTAGGTCATTAAGCCCTCATGTGAGAAGTGCCCTTCCTATACGCAGGAGGAAAGAAGGCATTCTTATTACAAGAGATGAGGAATTGGGGACCAAGAAATTTATAAAGCAAACCTAAGAAAACTCTTACCTTCCTAATTACTTCACCACTTATTACCCCTACCCCAACATCAATCCCTCCATTTTATCAATTCTGCACAAATCAATTGTTTCTTTGTCTAAAAGGTGTAAAAGTCTCCTGCTCTGGTCACTTCTCTGGGTCTTTATTCTCCTGTGAAGGCCTCCATATACATGTAAAAATTCAGAAAAAAGTATGCTTTTATCGTATAGTCTATCTCATATCAGTTTAATTCTTAGGCCCAGCCAGAGAACCAAACAGGGTAGAGGAGAAATTTTCCTTCTCTACTACAGCAAGAAAAACATAATTGCTAATGGTATGATGAGTAGAAGGAGACAAAACATGTCTCTAAGCTGGTGAGGGTATACATATGTTGAAGATTGGTTAAAATATGGATTTCATTTGGTAATGGTGAAGGAGACTGGCATCCCTGGATGGATAATTCAGTGGGTGAAGCTGTAGATTTAACAGGTTAAGGGCATGGTTTCTTTGGCTACCATAAAACAGGCAAATTTTAAAAAGATAATATCCAGTATCACAGGATGGGGAAGAGAGGTGCTAAAATGCAGATCCCAGAGGTAATGGATTTAATTTGATTCCCAAACAACTGTAGGTCTCAGTAGATCTTGAGGAGAATGACAGAATGATGTTTGAGCAAGATAATATTTCCTCAGGGTAGACTCCGGAAGTGAAGGACTACCATAAGAGGGACAAGCAGACTGCTCCTTTGTTATTACTGCCATTCATTAGCAATGGTTCCTTGAGTTGGAAAGAGCCTTTCCACAGGGTTTTCTGGCTCACTGCCTTTCTGACTTCAACAAGCTTCTCAGAAAGCCATTTTCTTGCCAGCCTGTGAGTATCTGATCATTATGGGGACTGACCAAGGAGAGGAGGACATTGAGGAATAAACCAAATGAGTAGTAAACTTGTTACCCACTGGTCAACTGCCTAATTCAGACACATGCTTTCCCTTACCCCAATCATTTCCATGAGTTTGTTTGATCAAAAGATTCAATTCTCAACTTTACTTAGAAAACAGCTTCATTTATCCTACCACTGGGTCCTTTTATAAGAAGTCAATGGCTCCTTCTTTTCCCTTGGTCACAAATCTTTCTCTGTTGTCATGTTAATTGATCACAATTAACAGTAGCTATTAATTATTCTATCCCTTTAGGAATTCTCAGAAGTCAGTTTTATTAAGTGCCATCCTACTTGACTGAAATCCTAAGTATTCTTTTCTGTTCTGTGGATACAGAATATTTTATATAAGGAAAGGGGAGGGTTTCCATTCCTTGAGGATTTTTACTTCTAGTTCTCTGCCCTGAACCAATCTTTGGTTTTTAGAATGGCCTTAGATTTATTTATTCCCCAATTCACCCTCACTCTGTTCCTTTTCTATCTGTCCCCTACTGTCCAGTAGAAAATGAATGATGTCTCCAGCAGATGTTGTTTCCATTTCAAAATCCAAGTCATTGTATTTCTTGCTTTATTCCTTATTATGGAAGATTTCGAGATCTTTAATTCTCTCTCCCAAACTCCATTCTTGAACTTCAGCTACACTGATTATAAAGGTTAACACTTTTTCCACCTTCTCCACCCAGTTGTCTCTTCACTGCCCACCTAATTTACCCCACACATTGGTGCTCCTAATAGTCAACTTAGCTTTTTTTTTTTTTTTCAGATTATATGATGTCACGTATTTTACTAAGCACTTCATATGTAATCATTATCACCTATCCAAAGAGCATGCTTTACTTTAGGCAGACATTGGGTCTTGCACTTGGTAATGAAACTCTAGAATATTAGCATATCAGTGAGTATTCCAGAAGTGTTTAATATACTCTTTTGAGCTAAACTGAATTCTCTTGACCTCATACTACTCCTTTCCCTTAGCCAGCTTTTGCAAAATTTGTTTACAAAATTTCTATCAGTGACAACTTTCAGTCTTTGTTCACTCTGAAGATTATATGATGAGGTTTTCTTTGGTTTAGAAGCCCCATAGACATACTTCACCCAGTCTGTCATTTTCTTTCTCTTACACTGCCTATGTCTTACCCTCTCCCAAGAGCCCACAGAATGTAATCCAAAACTTCATATTCAAATCCCTTCTCTGCTTAGTCACTTTCTTCTTAACTAGTAAGTAAAAAATTTCTTTTCTTAGAGGATTTGCAATTACTTCCTTTAAAAGCATTTATAATTCCATTATTTTAGGATAGCACATTTTACTGTTCTTTTTGTTCATCCTACTAGATTTTACAGAATTGTAGGAGGGGAAAAAAACCTATTCAGATGAAGAATCCTTCTTTTTCCTGTATGATTGGAATCCTTACATTCCTGTCTTTCTTCAGTGAATGGGTGTAATTATGTGTATGGGAAACTGAAGTATTTGCTATGATAATTACTCATCTTCTAAAATAGGAGAATAATTATAATGTCAACAACAGACTGTTCAAGGTACTACTGGAGCTTTCATTTTAAATCTGCTGAAAATGGCTTCAGGACGTCCCCTCAGTAATTAATATTAATTTCTCACAAATACTTATTCACTTGGAAAACACACTAGAATAACTTCCTACATCCCATTTCACTGTGGAAATGTCTCTTCATTTTTTTTTTTTGAAACAAAGCCCTGAGAATATCTGGATTGGTTTTTATATAGCCAGCTTCCATTATTTTATGATACTAGATTATATTAGAAACCTGAAATTTTATAACAACCTGATTTTTAGCAGAATGCCTTATCCTTGTTAGCAAATGCAAACTCTCACATTCTATCATTCCATTAAAAGGTCAACTATAATATTTAAAAGATCAATGTGGAACTAATCGTTAAGTTTTGGTTCACTGCTTTAGTATTTCATTTCACACAGTTACCAAAGTTAGAAGAAATTGAAAATATTACATATTGAATAATTAGAGCCTATGTTATTTGGGGAGGTAAGGTTAAAAGGAATATCATTTTTATGGGGACATCGTTAAAGGCTTATGAGTTGAGTGAGTATAGTTAATCTATAGGAAAGGAGAATGTATATATATATTTTAAAGATTTTATTTATTTATTTGACACAGCGAGAGAGATCACAAGTAAGCAGAGAGGCAGGCAGAGAGAGAGCGGGAAGCAGGTTTCCTGCTGAGCAGAAAGTCCGATGTGGGGCTTGATCTCAGGACCCCGAGATCATGACCTGAGACCGAAGGCAGAGGCTTTAACCCACTGAGCCACCCAGGAGCCGGGGGAATGTATATTCTTAAAAGACAATCTGAGTACCTCTTTTAAAAGAAGACTGACCCGTTGGTTAATCAAATCAGTGGAGGGGAAGATTATAGCAGATAATCTCAGTTTCTAAGTGGTAGGATGTGGTCTCAAGAAGAAGCAAACCAAAAACAGGGCCCCTTATGATACAAATAATAGTCATGAAAAATAGACCGATGTAGATTATAGCTACCACTAACAGAACGTCTGTGACATGGCTGGGTGTCAAAAAGCTCACACGAGAAATCATGATTATAGGTCTTTTTTTTTTTATGGTCCTGGGTTTGTTTGTTTTTAAAATATTTTATTTATTTATTTGACAGAGAGAGACCACAAGTAGGCAGAGAGGCAGGCAGAGAGAGAGGGGGAAGCAGGCTCCCCACTGAGCAGAAAGCTCAAGGCAGGGCTCAATCCCAGGACCCTGAGATCAGATCTGAGCTGAAGGCAGAGGCTTTAACCCACAGAGCCACCCAGGTGCCCCATAATTATAGGTCTTTTGTGTGTAGTTTAAGTGAGCAACAGCACCGTGTTTTCAGGTGCTCTTTTTGTACTTCTCTGGCTTCTCTCCAGCCACCATGTCTGGCTGGATGTTTAGTCCTCTCTCACTTGCATGGCTTACCCAGACTTGAAGGAGCACAACTAAGCTGTACAGCTAGGGTTCCATGCAGACATGTTAACACCCTTTCCTTCCTATAGGTCTTACAATTTTAGGGAAATGGAAGTGTTTAGACTTGGAAAGGCATTTAGCTTTTTAAATCCAACTGTGGTCCTAAAGGTACTAAGCACAGAAAAATCCAGACTACCCTCTGTCTTTGTTACTCTGCACAGAAGACTGAATATCCTTTGGGAAGCCTCCCTTCCCAGGTAGTTGAGGAAAGAGCAGATTTTCAAGAGCTTGTTGGAATTTTCCATCTGAACCAGTAGGAACTACAGGCAAAACTTGAGTTTACTTTTATCAGTTACTTTCCCTGGCAATATAAACCTTTATATATAGGTTCAAAATTAAACCCTTATATGAACATGGAAAAGCAACCAGTAAGATCATAAAAAACTTTAATCATTATTATATTAGTATATTTGAAATCCCTTGTAGAAAATTTTATCTTCTTCTTTGGGGAATAACATTATCAAAAGCTAAGTTTTCTTAGGAGGCCTTGAATGCTATGAAATGTGATGCCTTCATTTTTACTGGTATAGGATATTGATACATGGCTCTACAAGAGTGTTTATATAGACTAGAAATACCAGAATTTTTGAACAAAGAAATAGATTCAATATGTACAAAGCAAATGGTTCCAAGCAGTGAGACTTAGTAGCCATTAATTACCATGGCCAAGAAAAACACATGTGTCATTACACAGGCATGCCATTCATCACATCCAAATACTTACAATAGCAGCTATCACCTCTTAGACCAGGAGGAATTACAGAGTCCACAAATATGAAGGCTTCAGTATGCTGAACGGTATTTACAGCAATTATGGAATACATAAAAGCACTGCTATAACACAGAGAGTCTGTGGCTTTATTTTATTTTACTTATTTTTTATGTAGAAAGGATTCCTCTACTCAACAACATTGTAGCCGCTAGCCTTAAATTCAAACCATGGCCAGTGCTAGCATCTCCACTGATGTGAAAACAAGGAAACACATATATGTATTTAAATAGCACCTGCCTAGTTCTGGAGAAAGTACAAAAGAAATTCTAGGAAAAAAACAAGTGAATGAAAAGAAAAGAAAAAAAAAGGAATATCCTTAGCACCACAATTAAGAAGATATTGATGATGAATCCTGACTGGTTGTTCTAAGCACTTTTCACATAATATCCACTGGATTTTTCACAAAATTAGACCGGAGGCTCTATTTCCAAAGCAATTTTTTTTTTAAGATTGTGAATTTAATACCACAGGAAAAAAATAGCAAAGCCAGAGTTTGAACTCAGGCAACCTGATTCCAGGGTCATAGAGCTTGACTGCCTCTCGTTAAAAGTACCAAGGTGTTTCTTTCCTGGCCTAGTAAACTTTCACCTCAATTGGTGAACCAACTATCGTTAAGTTTTTCCCTTCTCAGGGCCTGTTAGAGATTGTGTGATGTAAGAAAGATCTAAGAGATAGTCTTAAAAAGAGAGAGACTATCTTTGTCAGTAAGAATATTGTAATGTGGTAGGACCAAGATTATCACTTACCAAATAATTTAGCTGGCAAACCATGACTATCGAGAGTAAGGGTTGGCAAAATTTTCTGTAAGGGACCAGATGGTAAATATTTCAGGCTTTATGGGCCATATAGTCCCTCTTGCAACTACTCAGTTCTGCCCTTGTAGACACGGACAATACATTAACAGATGGGCATAGGTATACTTAAATAAAACTATTTTATAAAAACAGGTAGGGTGTGGGCAGCTCAGACATAATCTGTAGACCCTTAATCAAGATTACCAATTGATACCTCATGAAAACAAATCAATTCTAATCTTCCATTTTCCAGGAGGTAGTATTTCTTTTATCCAAAATTCATAAAATCCCCAGAAGCCACAGGTTTGGGGAACTGTCTTATTGTTGAGAAACAAAAACAATTTGATATACCTTCCTCCAAATTTAATGAAAATGTAGTCACCATTGACAATCAAAAAAATTAAGGTTGGGTTTTCCAGAAAAGGTAAGTAACCTTTTAGCAGTTCTTGAAATCACGTAATATTTGTATTTGTCAGGATGGTATGAACAAATCTCTTATCTATCCCTGTGTGATTATGTCTCCGTACAAAGGCACTAGTTTTGTTATACACAGAATTACATTTTACCATTTGGTGCTGAACCATTAGCCACCATCTCTTCTTATTTTCAATTAGGAATAGATATCCCATACCCTTCGAGAGAGAAGAGAGTCTACAGCCATTTGCTGCCAGTGCTGTTTAGTGTAAACAATGATTCAAGTTACTTTAATTCAACATTTACAAAGGACCTACTTTATGTCAAACTAATCTCAACATTTGATAATCTTGATATGAGTCATAACATGTACAGATAAATTAGTCATATAGGTAAACATCTTATTTCTCTTTATTTCAAAAGTCTGAGATTTAATGTTGACAGGAGCTGGCATCTTTAAACGCTTTCTTCTATCATATATTCTCAGATGCTGAAATAAAATTTCAGGTCTAGTCGCTCATTAAAATCAAACAACTCAGTGTATAGTTAAGGTACTTTGTAGTAATATAGTATGTAGATGACAGATTGTAGCAGAAAAATTATTAGTCCATCTCTCTACCGAAAGTTTTATATTTTCTATGTGCTAAATAAGTCACTCTCCTGCATAGCCACTGAGTCCTCACAATATCTGAGTTGGCTTAGGAGACAAAGAGTTAATTAAGCTTGCCATCTCGAATTTGTGCAGCCCTTGGTTTGGGCCGCTTTTACTGATCATCTAACTCCCCAGATTGGGTGCTTAATTCTAAAACTTCAAACATCCTTTTGTCTGTTACTCATTGATTGCTGCTCAACTAAATGTTTTTCACTCTGGGAATAATAGTTTCTCATAAAAGTAAACCCAGGCCTTGACAAACAACTCCGTAGCATACTGCAGCTTTCCTGAGAGTGGACAGCAGGAAAAACTACTACTTCTAAGAATTAGGAGAAAAAAAAGATCACATTGACTCCTGTGCTTGTGCAATTTTTATAAGTCTCTTAGAGTTGAATCGTTACACTGTAATAAAACTTTATTAAATGAGACAGCCACCGGATGGTAAGCTTTCTGAGGATAACAATTAAGATGCCTTTGTCCTTTATTACTGCTTCAAGTCACTGCAATCATGCTGCTCATGTTCATTTGTACATCTTCTCTGGTCACAAAGTTATTAAAGGGCAGTTGCTAGATAAAGTGGGGGTACACAATGTAAACAATGATCACTTTGTGTTCTGTGAGACAGCAGTCTCAGAAAAGTTCTTAAGAAGTAGCTGTTGTACTTCTAGACTCCAAATGCAAACCATGACTTTTATTTTACGCGCCCTAAGCTGTGAGTTCCTGACTTTTGTGGACATCCAACCTCTAATGACTTGTTCAGCATTTGCTTCCCCAATACAAGTTGCAGTGGGAATCGATGGTAGATGAGAAGTATGACAGCTAATGGGACATATAACATGCACTCTGTGCAACTCTCCCTCCGATACAAAATTCCTAAAGCATATAATACTCTTTTCCACCAGTAAGTACTTAGTGGTCTGGGTAAAAGCTAAAGCAAATTGGGAAGAATAATACCAAACATTTCCAAATGCAATAAACAGGAAACAAGCCCTTCCAAATGCACACACCTTAAATAAGCTATGCCATTTCCTTGTCTTCATGTTTATTAGCAAAAAAAAGAACTCAAGGAACAATGATTTTAAATCATTTGAGCCTTGCGTGTATCTATCCGTGACAAATAGCAACAAAGGCATTTACAATTTTTATTAGCAGCAGTTGATATTTCCTGTCAACAGAGATGGTTTTGCATCACAGTGAAGCAATTCAATGAACCCACCCCAAGGTTTTTCAAAAGAGGCTTTTTGTTTCTTGTTCCCACATAGCACCTCTACGCCTCAGCTCAAAATTGCCACCAAGTGGACAGACAAACATTGTTGTGGTTGTACAGCAAATGGCTGGCTCCCACTTGAACCGAACAAACCGCAGCCACTAGCATTTCCTAAATGCCCACTGCACAAGGTGTATAGCATTTTTAGATGCTGCAGATGAAACACTTCCCAGAATGAGAATGAAGGCCACAGCCTCACTACGGTGCTGGTGTTCTCTAGACTTCAATACATACCTTTCTGTATCTTTCTGTAATTCTGTAAGGGGAAACAGTACCCTATTAATGGCACTGTGACAGAGAACAAGGGCAACACCCCCCTTGGGGAAAGCTTTCTTATTGCCCATAACTGTTTAATTATAGGAACAAGAAGTTACTGAACACATAAAATTGGAGCCATTTCTAAAACCACTGATAGTATTCAAGAGACCAATAACGTGGAGGTTATGTGGACCCCCCCTTTTCCAGTCCTTCATGGAGATGCTGCTCTAGACATGCTAGTGGTGATAAATTGCTCACTGTAGTACGGTAACCTGGGCTAAGCAGGTACATGGATGAGAACCATCTGCATTCCCTGCTACTAAGCTGCCTCTCGCCCCACTGGACACCCTGACCTTTCAAACTATAGACCTTAGCATATATGAAACCCCAACGGGAGAGAATCTATAAACATATTTGATAAGCCAATGCGTTTAATGAAATACCAGATTTATTCAAATGGGTAACCCTAAGTCCTTTTTAGGCTAATCCTCAGCTTCTAGCATTATTTATTTTGCACTATAAAATACGTCTTCTCTCTTGGAAGCACGGGCACCAAAGGGAGGGACAGTAACTTTTAATGGGCACAGTTAGAACTAGAAATTTTTATCTGAAAACTATAAAGCTTTTAAAAATGAATTTGCAAATGTAATTGAGCTTCTAATAGCTGCTACTGATAGTAATTAAAGAAATCTCATTTCCCTAAATTAAACATAATGAAATGTTTTTCAAGATCAAATAAAACTAGAAAATGCCATCAGGGTGATGGAATTTGCCTCTAAAAGTGGTGTTCTGGAATTTGCAGAGAAGCTTCAGCTGCTAGCAAAAGCCAAAGGCTTATAGGGTTGTGGGTAATGGGGAAGTCATTTTCACTGTTTTATACCAACTTTTATTGACTGATAACTAATCTGAAAGGCAGTATATTGCCGGGCTTCACATTGCAGTGCTTATGCAAATGTAACAGACATCCTTTAAAGCTCTTCTGTTAGAGCCTTTAAGGAGTTTGTTATTTAATTAAATGTCAGCCTGTCCTCAGCTCAACTTGTGCATTCCATACTCTTAATGTTTAATTTTTACATTCCCATTACTTTTGCCTTTTCTTAAAGTGAAAATGGCATTTGGGGGCCATAGGGACTCTTTTGTCCTGGCCTCTGCTAACAGGCGGGGAAGTGCTTCAGTAGCTCAGAAGTGATCATCATTGCCTGCCTCCCCTTTCTGCAAGGTCTCAAAACGAAATCAGAAACAAAAACAAAAAAACAAATATGTGTGTGTGTGTGTGTATATAAATTGTATAATTTCTCTATTTTAGCAGTTTAACAGCCTGGTGGTCAAGAAGTTTTTCCTTATGTTGGATCAAAATATCATGTGCCTTAATTTAATTCCTTCTCTTATTATTTAGGCTTCTATGAATCTAAGAAGCAATTAGTCTCATAACCCTTCTTAAAAATGCTTTTATTCCAGGAGAACATAATTAGGTCAGCTTTAGCCTTTTATTAACAGACTCACCACTTCTTCTCACGCAAGTACGCTCTTTTATCTTCACACTTATGTATGGTATGTCATATATTTGTGTGGCTTCTTAACCAGTTTTTGATCATTTTTGACTCACTTTTCTGTTACTTTCATGTTCGCTTTAAAATTGGTTATCAAGGGGCACCTGGGTGGCTCAGTGGGTTAAAGCCTCTGCCTTCGGCTCAGGTCATAATCTCAGGGTCCTGGGATCGAGCCCCGCTTCGGGCTCTCAGCTCAGCAGGGAGCCTGCTTCCCCCTCTCTCTGCCTGCCTCGCTGCCTACTTGTGATCTCTCTCTCTCTCTCTCTAATAAATAAATAAAATCTTTAAAAAATAAAAAATAATAAAATTGGTTATCAAAATCAGATACAAAACTACGCCAAGAGTTAGATTAGTGTCAAACTCAGCAAAGAGCCACACTGATGGATCTTACTAATGCCAGGGCTCTATGCCGCATCCAAGTAGTATCCCTGCTCTCTCCCCACACCATCACACCTTCTCTGCCAAGAGACCTTCATTTGCTTGTTGAAGTACACGTAATATGTTCTCAACAAATACCTATCTTGGACTGACTAATGTCATCCAACTTTTAGTCTAGAATGACTTTATCCCATCCATTTTTTCCTCCATCATTAGTTCCTTGATTATCTTGCCTATTGAAATGGTGATTTGTTTTCTTTCTTTTTTTTTGGTGATTTGTTTTCTTAACCCTAATAGAGCACACTGCTTGCATTAATTCATTCATTAACTATTAATTGCTTATTTCCTGCCAAGCACTCAATAGGTATTCCCAATTCAATTCAGAATAGGACAAGATTCCATCCTGAAGATATTTAAAATCTAATCAGTGATATTCCTTTCAAGTACAACTTACTTTAATTCATTTTACTTTGTGCATCTATTGCTTAAAGTATAAATTAACTGTCCCATGTCAACATTCCTTTCAAACTGAGGGATAAGAACTTGATAACATTCTATTTGTTGATTTGGTCACTCAGTCACAGGTTTTATTTGTGAAAATTCAGTGAACTCTATGAATATGCATATTTTTGTATGTACATTCACTTCAATAAAAAGTTTAAAAGATATGAGAAAATCTAGGTGATTTAGATACGATACCAATAGCATGATCCATGAAGGAAGAAATTGACAAGCTGGACTTCATTAAAATTAAAATCCTAATAAAAGAAAAAAAGTCCTGGGGTGCCTGGGTGGCTCAGTGGGTTAAAGCCTCTGCCTTTGGCTCAGGTCATGATCTCAGGGTCCTGGGATCGAGCCCCACATCGGGCTCTCTGCTCAGCAGGGAGCCTGCTTCCCTCTCTCTCTCTGCCTGCTGCTCTGCCTACTTGTGATCTCTCCCTCTCTCTGTCAAATAAATAAATAAAATCTTAAAAAAAAATAAAAAAAGAAAGAAAAGAAAAAAAGTCCTATTCTCTGTAAAAGACACTGGTAAGAGAATGAAAAGACAAGTCAGACTGGGAGAACATCTTTGCAGAACACATATTTGATAAAGGACTGGTATCCAAATTATTCAAAGAACTCTTAAAATTCAACAAAACAAACAATCCAATTAAAAAGACCAGAACAGACATCTCACCAAAGAAGTTATACAAATGGTAAAAGAGCTCTGAAAGGATGCTCAGCACCATATGTCATTAAGAAACTAGAAATTAGGGATGCCATGGTGGCTCAGTTGGTTAAGTGTCTGCCTTTGGCTCAGGTCATGATTCCAGAGTCTGGGGACTCTGGGCTTCTTGCTGAGGAGCTTTTCCTCTGCCTGAAATCCCCCTGCTTGTGCACTCTCACTTGCTCGTTGATAAAATAGGTGGATAAAATCTTTAAAAAGAAAAAAGACGAAAAAAGGAAACTAGAAATTAAAAGAGCAATGAGATACCACTACATACTTTTTAGAATGGCTAACATCCAAAACAATGACAAGACAACATGCTGGTGAGGATGAGGAACAGAAATTATCATTCATTGCTGATGAAAATGCAAAAGGACATAGCCAGTTTGGATAACAGTTTGGCAGTGAATTACAAGGCTAAACATGGGCTTCCTAAATAATCCAGCAATAGCAAAAAATAAAAATAAATAGCAAATAATAATCTAGAAATTACAATTCTGGGTATTAATCTAAATAAGTAGAAAATTTACATCCACACAAAGCCTACACATGAATGTTTATAGTACCTTTATCCATAATTACAAAAACATGGAACCAACCAAAATACCTTTCCACAGAGGACTGGATAAATAGACTGGTATATCCACACAGTGGAATATTACTTGGTGATAAAAAGAAATGAGCTATCAAGTCATGAGAAGGCCTGGAGGAATATTAAATGCTTATTACTAAGTAAAAAACAAAACACTGAAAATGCTGCAAGCTATATGATTCCAACTATATGACATTCTAGAAAAGAAAACCCTTAAATAAGATTAGTGATTGCCAGTGTTTAGGAATGTGGGGATGAGTAAACAGGTATCACAAAGGGGACTGTTAGGGCAGTGAAACTATTCTGTACAATTCTATAATGGTGGATATGTGATATTATGCATCTGTTGAAACCCGCAGAATTGGACCTGAACATAAACTGTAGACTTTAGTCAACAACTGGTTCATCAAACTATAACAAATGCACCACGCTAATGCTAAATATTAACCATAGGGGCAACTGGGGAGTTGGGGAGGAGAATATTGAAACTCTGTCCTTTTTGCTCAACTTCTCTGTAAACCTACAACTGCTCTGTTTAAAAAGTCAAAAAACAAACTGGTTTGTTAGCTTCAAACTATCCAACATGCTTCACTCAAATCTAATCAGATTAATCCAGGGCTCATAGACCCTTAATGACCCCCTCTACCTTCAGGATAAAGTTTAGACTCCTAAGCATACAATGCAGATGCTGGCCATTCAGTCCACTCAATCCAGTGCCATTTCAAGCCACCTGCTCTGGGGCAGCCACGCTCCTGGCACCCCCCCCCCCACTGTTGTTCTTCTTCCTCATCCTAGAATACCTCCCCTCTCAGCAAATCTCCATCCCTTTGTCTGTCTAGTCAACTCCTACTCATTCTGAGGCCCACCTTCATAGCTCCTCATCCTCTAAGTTTTCCTTTCTACTCTTGGAGTAAAATGAGCACCTTCTTCTTCTGTCTTCCAATCATATGCTCTTCTATTATATTGTGACTATTCATATTTCTGCCTTAATGCTAGGGTATGAACAACCGGAGGGCAAGGACCATGCCTGAATTATCTTTTCACTCTGGAGAAGAGTAACTGTTTGGTAAGATTTTACTGAACAATCCACCAATACATGAGGCAGAGAAGTTCTTTAAATTATGATTAGTGGTAACATTGTGACCCATGTGAGATAAACGTGTATCATAAATGTTAATGCAGTAAAGTAATTTCTATGAAGGTCTGAAATCATATGGATCGGGTATCTGCTATTCTAATGATATTAACTTACCATCACAATGACACTTAAAGGTCATGGTGGAATTGCTTGTTCATTAAACACACTCTCTCTCAAAGACCAGATTTCTCAAGCAAGACTTTGATAAGTGTGAGACTACAATTCAATTCCTGGTTGAATTTTTTGATGAGTACCACAAGGGCAGACAGCCAATCTGTGGTAGGTTAGAGAGAGATGCATACGCTTTATATGCCAGACATATACAAGTCAGACACAGTGTACTGTTTGGAAAATTAAAGATTCTGACTTAACAGTCTTGACCAGGTAAAAAGCCAATTCTGTTTAGTAGTGTGAGTCCGAGATTAATGTGGTTATAGAAGAAAAATCACAGGTTAGTCCCACCATTTCAACACACATGTTAGGCTAAGAACCTATATCTTGGCTACTTCTCTTTCTTCTTAAAGTCTCTGCTTTGGCTATTCCATCTATTGGAATTTGAAGCCATTATCTCTATGTGAGGGACTCTCTGGTCTTTAGTGCAGGAACATGATACCTTCCATTTGCCTTCCCTGACTCATTCTCTACCCTTTTTCACACTGATCCCTACTCAGGGAGGCTGCCCTAACTGGCCCTCATTAATGGGTTTTGTGCTTTCCAGATTCTTATCAGGTCTGGCCCAAAAGCAGCCCCAGCAGGAGATTAGAGGGGGATGCAGGGAAGAGGTAGATTTACCTCCCTAACTCAATAGTTCTCAATGCTGTGTGTTAGAGCACATCAAAATCACACAGAAAAAAATCACACAGAGGAGGACTTATTAACATGCACATTGTTGTGACCAATCCTGGCACATCTGATTTAATAGTGCTGGGGTAAAGCCTGAGAATTTACATTTCCAAAAAGGTCCCAGGTGATGCTGTTGCTGCTGGTCAGAGCTTCACTTTGAGAACCATTTGCACATCTTCCTCCCTGAAAGACAATTCTGAGCTACTAATGTCCTTCCACCAAAAGTCACTGTTCCTCTCAAAGTGACCCATTCTACAGGATTGTGATGGTTATATCAACCTGGCAAGGCCATAGTACCCAGATGTTTGATCAAACATTATTCTAGATGTTGCTGTGAAGGTATTGGTTAAATGAAATGAACATTTAAATTGGTGAAATTCGAGTAATGCACATGAACTTATAGATTGTGGGTGGGCCTCATCCAATCAGTTGAAGGCCTTAATAGAAAAACAATGACCTCCAGAAGGAGGATCACTAACAGATACCTGTGGACTTGCACTTCAACTATCCTCTGGGTCTCTGGTCTGGTGTACTATCTCGCAGATTTTGGACTTGGATAAGCTTCGACAAGCATGTGAGTAAATTCCTCAAAATAAATATCTCAATAGAAGATAGATGGCGGGGGTGGGGGCAGGGAGAGGGAGATAAAAAAAGAATATGCACACAGACACCCATAAAAACATGCACAAACACATCCTGTTAGCTTTGGTCCTCTGGAGGATCCTGACTGTAGAAAGACTTATTCCTTTCCAGGGAACATGTTTCCTACATTTCTCTTCAGATAGGAGGGTATCATTCGACTGTTTTAGAGTCTCTCATGTCTGCACTGTCTCTTATGGTGTCTCTATTTCTGAACTTCTGTAAACAGTCCTTATGTAATAAACTCTTCTTGAATTATCCTATTTCAAATGTGTCATCTATTTCCTGTAGGTATCCCAGCTGGTACAATGCATCTTCAATTCAACGAGTGAAAAAGTCAACTCGCCTTCTTTCTTTCTAAGCCTGCTGTTCCTGCTGTGCTCCCTCTTGTGATTAATGGCTTCCTCCCAGGCACACAGACTTGTAAGCTCAGCATCAGTTTTTGACTTCTTGTAATTGTTGGTTCAACTTTTTAGGTTCTCCACAATTCTGAAAGCCCCTCAGAATAGACCAGGTCTTTCCCCTGTCCCTTGGTCTTTATATCTTCAGAGTCTAACATAGCATGTATCACACCTCTTACAGGTGACCTCAAATTGTGTACTAAAGAAATAAAAAAATAAAATTTATGTAGAACCTTATAGATTAGATATGCTTTCATATGCATTGTTTTCAAACCCCAACAAGCAAAGACATTCCAAAGAGCAAGATTCACTACTAACATGTTGGGTATTGGCTCTGCTTCCATAGTAATACCTCTGTCTACCTCTTCTGCATTCCCATTTCTAGAACTCTGCTTTGTGATTCTATTATTTGTGACCTAGATAATTGTATTAGCCTTCTAACCTGTTTCCTAGCCTCCAATCTCCTGTTTCCATAATCCAGTTGCATCTTAAGTCTCTGATCATGACTTTCTCTGTATTTCATGGCATTCTACTATCCAACTAAAATAATCCACATTTCTCAGTTTTTGTATATGAGAGACTTCACAAGCTGGTCCCAAGCAAACTTCTCAAATTAATCTTATCACTTCTTTGTATGGAATCTCTACTCCAGGTGCTGTTCACCTATACCTTAAACACATTCTGAATATCTCCAACTCTGTGTCATCCTAATCCCTTTCCTTGAAAGCATTTGCTACTCCTTTTCATATGCATGTATCAGAACCAAGTTTCTGTCCTATTTCTGACAGTATCCCAATCTACAATGATTTCTCATTGCCTCAGATACTGTCAACAGTTATTGCCTACACCTCACAGCTGTAATCTATGTATATATGTCTCATTTCTCAAAGTAGACTGTAGGTAACCAAATGGTCTACCAAATGGTGTTCTGCTTTTTGTACCCACCCAGCCTCATGCAGTCATTGCAATAGCACAACAATGATATTCAACAGATCCTTCAATGTATACATTCATGGCCTATGAAAAAGTATGCCTCTAAAGAACCCATACTTTGCTCCTACGTTAGGGCATTAATAATACACAGAGGAAAGGGTTCCCAGCTGCATGGGGTTTACAGATTTCAAAAGAGGAAGGAGACTCTATATTTAGCTAATTTTATTGAGTGTTTGTTGTGAAAATAGTACTCCATTATGTGCTTTAATTCATGGTTTCTGCATTCTTTTTTTTTTCCCAATTAATTTAATTTTATTTTTCAGTGTTCCAAGATTCATTGTTCATGTACCACACCCAGTGGTCCATGCAATCCATGCCCTCCTCAATACCCACCACCAGATTGCATTCTTGTTTGGGGAGATATTTTTCTGTTTGTTTTCACGTTTTTTGTTTGATTATTTTTGGTTTTTGTCTCTGTTTTTGGTAAAGAGTCTTTTTTGGTGTGTGTGTTTGTTTATTTGTTCTTAAAATATACTCCCAGATAATATAACTCAGAAGATTTTAATGTGGCCCAGGAATCTCCGTATTATTGAGAACCTTAGGTATTTAAAATGCTTGTGGTTTTTGTTTGTTTGTTTTTTATTTGGCTCCTATTTTGAGAAACACTGAAAGAGTGTATAAAAGCAGAAAAGAAAGAGCCCATATTATTGATGGAGCATTGTAAATAACACTATTAAATATGTCCTATTAATGAAAATGCTTAGTCAATTAATTTTGATATTTTCATTTTTAAAAAATCATGTAATCTAATAAATTAAGGTGTTTTCCAATTGAGAAGATGATTCTCCATTTGCTTCACAAATCATCCCATATAATGAAAGGTATACCAGCTAATGTTTCATCTCATAAAGCACTGAGGGGGTAGTAGTACGGATGTTATATGGTATAAAACATTTTATGCAATTCAACTAAAGGTGAATATGCTTCTAAATGCAGGAGGGTATGTGTAGCCAGAGAGAGAAGTATTGCTCCATACATACAAAGCTAAGCAGAAATCAGACAATTGTCCTTCAGGAAATTCAAAATATTCCATCTCTCCTTTCTGTTTGCTCTTGGTTAGGGAGGTTTTCACTGAAACCTATTTGAGGAAAATGCTGAGTATATTTGCTATCATTGTGTTCTTTGATCTCAGTATATTGGATGCAGCTGTAGAAACAGGTAATGTGGGCAAATAGGAAGGAAAAAAACTGCTGTGTGCAGATAATATTTTTCTGGGATGTTAAGGGAAATCCAAGATGATTACAAATTTTCCTCCATTTATTTTTAAGACATGAATAGCGACACACACCTCAATCTTCAGAATGGAGGTTTCACCTTTTGAACTCATTTTGAATTATGAGTTAAGAAAATTCATTGTGCTACATTCATCTGCTCATTCAAAAATATCATGGAGATTTTATACCAGACACAAAAATAAGGCACCACCTACTCTGACAATAGCACCCAGGTATCCTATTCATGTCCCAGAAGAATGGAGTCTCCATTGCCACAACAACCCAAGAGTTACATAACCTATTACCTCATTTCTACATTTGCTGTACCACTTGCTAATCTATATAACTTGGGTTTTTTGTTTGTTTGTTTCTTTGTTTTTACGGTCTCAATCTATTTTATATTCAAGCAACAAAACTACCTTCCCAAATATAACTTAGATCACTAGCAACTGGTTCAATGACACAAAAAAGTGTCTCAGGGATTATCAATCTTTCAATTAGTCAGTTGACAATGAAAGTTACTGAGAACCTACTGCTGTTCTAGGCACCGGTGGGAGGGGTAAAGGTGGTAGAGAACAAAGACCAGATGCAGCACATGGCTTTGGCCCTTAAAGACTGGTGGGCTGGATAATAACACCTAAAGGATGTCCACATCCTAATCCCTGGAATGAATGAATTTGACAGAAAGGACCTGGAAGCTGTAATTAAGGTGAGATTTTAAAATATGGAGATTATTTGGGATTATGAAGATGGGACTAATCTAATCTCATGAGACTGATCCCAAGGTCCTGGGAGCAAGCCCTGCATCGGGCTCAGGGGTGAGTCAGCCTGAGGATTCTCTCTCTCTCCCTCTGCCCCTTCTCTCACTTGTGCACATGCATGCACTCTTGCTCTCTCTCTCTCTCTCAAATACATTTTTTTTTAAAGGAAAGTACTAGATAGAGAAGAAGTAAGCATTTTAAAAAAGTGAAACAATGTGACAAGGGCAGAAACAAGTAAATTGGGATGACTATGAGAAGGGCAGTTCAACGGGAATGGGAAATCTTGTTAGTTAGCATGGGGGATAAGGCTCATGAATTAAATAACAGCTCAGCAACTGTTCTTAGGGGTCACCCTAGATCAAAGTTGGAAGGAGGAGCAAAGGGAGGGGACGCTATGAGGGCACTCGATGGGAGTACCTGAGGCCCTCTCCCCATCTCTTCATCATGGAGAGCATTTCCACATTGATGGCTTTTACGTACTGAATTTCTAAATAGGACTGTATTTGAACAAAGTTTCTATAGCAGTATCAGTTGGCCAAGGCTGCTGCTGCTATAACAAAGGACCACAAAATGGGTGACTTAGAACAACATAAATTTATTCTCCTAAGTTCTGGAGGCCTGAAGTCTAAAATGAAGGTGTCAGTAGTGCTATGCTCCCTCTGAAAGCACTAGGCAAGGGTCTAAAACAGGCTGTTCTTCCAGCTTAGGGCTGCATAACGGCAATCTTCACACGGCCTTCTCCCCGTGTGCATGTCTGGGTCCAAATTTCCTTTTATGTGTAAGAACCCCAGTCATTGGACTCAGGGCTAACCCCATTGCATTAGGACCTCATCTTAACTAATTACATCTTCAATGCCTATTTTTAATAAGGTCATGTTTTGGGTTATTAGGGGTTGGGACTTCAACATATGAACTTGGGGGACTTTGAGAACTGTATGTATCAAAGATCAACTCTGGCCAGCGTAGAGAGCCCTTCAACCAATAACTTTCGTTCTAATGTGTCCAAGCCACACAATTTACTCATTCTTCTTTCCACCTACTACTCTTTCAGCTCTTAGAACTTTCCATGTCCCGTTCTAAGGTTCGGCCCCAAAATTTTCTCCTTTAGGAAATATTCACATGATAACCTATTTCTAGGGAGGCTATTCCACTTTACATATAATATTAGTAAAAAAATTGTCTTATGCTTGTTAATAAACTGCTTAGTAACCACTGTTAACATCCTCTATGAGACTGGGGCCAATACCCAGGATCCATCTGACTGGTCTTGCCCCTATGCACTTACTAAAATTAGTCCACCTAAAAATACGTCCAAATGCTACACACTTAAAAACAGTAAGTTCAAAACTGAATTTAAACTTCATTCCATAGAAATACGGTTCTAGCCCAACTTTTAATTCAAGCATACAGGCACCCTGTCCATGTGTCAACCACTGGGACTGTCAAATACTACATAGTACACATGTTACTCTACTACAGATGCTCTGAGACTCTACCCTTCCAACCAAAGCTGTAGAAACAGCACGTGGCATTCCACTGTCAACATTATGTGTCAGCACACTACTGAGCAAAGCTCAGCGGCTGTCACCCCAGCAGCCAGCATATGTTGCAGGTAAAAATTAATTCTTAGGAGCTCTCCAATGAGATTCAGGTTTTGAAAAGTTACTGTACCCTTGAAAGCTCAGGCTTGTCCAAGGAAGTTTTTTTTTTTTTTTTAATATTTTATTTATTTATCTGACAGAGAGATCATAAGTAGGGAGAGAGACAGGCGGCGTGAAGGGGGAAAGCAGGCTCCCTGCTGAGCAGAGAGCCCGATGTGGAGCTCGATCCCAGGACCCTGAGATCATGACCTGAGCTGAAGGCAGAGGCTTAACCCACTGAGCCACCCAGGTGCCCCAGTCCAAGGAAGTTTTCACTTTGTATTTTTTATGTCACCAGGTAATGAGATAGGGGGAGCCTTGGCACTCTGCACAGACATTTTTGCTTATAGACACTGGGGAGCCACAGCCCAGGTAAAAGTACAGATGTTTCTTAATTTTTTAAAAATTTTTTAAAAGATTTTATTTATTTATTTGACAGAGAGAGATCACAAGTAGGCAGAGAGGCAGGCAGAGAGAGAGGGGGAAGCAGGCTCCCCGCTGAGTAGAGACCCCGAAACAGGGCTTGAACCCAGGACCCCGAGATCATGACCTAAGCCAAAGGCAGAGGCTTTAACCCACTGAGCCACCCAGGCACCCTTATTTCTTAATTTCTTGAAAAATTCTTAAAATACAGGTTTGCTCTCAAGAGGATTCACAGGATTCCTTCCCTCCTGAAGAGACAATACGGGGATCAGATTTGCACTTCCTCCTTCTTGTTCTTATTTTGTGTCCTCTTGCACACTTTGTAGAAGCTATAATTACACATTCACCACTTTCCAAAGCCTGTGTTTTTCCCAACCATATCACTAACCTCTTCAAAAAGGATGTTCTACATAAGTAGGCAAAAGGCTGATAAAAAATATTTTGAAAGGTTTTTTTTTGCTTGTTTTTTTAAGATTTTATTTATTTATTTGACAGAGAGAGAGAGAGAGACAGTGAGTGAGGGAAGAGTGGGAGAGAGAGAAGCAGACTTCCCACTGAGCAAGAAGCCTGATGTGGGACTCCATCCCAGGACCCTGGGATCAGGACCTGAGCCGAAGGAAGATTCTTAACGACTGAGTCACCCAGGCACCCCAACATTTTGTAAGTTTTATATAATTTCTACCATAGTCAAGGAGTGGTGTTGGCATAGACTTGCTTTTTTGTCTTTTTTTTCTGGTGTTGTTTTTGTGAGAAGTCATTTAATTACTGCATTTAAAATTCATATAAAGCACTGTGCTGAAGATTAAAGATCTACATGGAAAAACATTTCTGAATTTAAGAAGTACCATACCCACATTTACAAGAATTATAGCATCTTAAGTTGAACAGGGATTGCTCTATGGAAAGTAGAAGTACAAATACAGTATTTTAAGTCGCAGCATCTTATTTATTTTTGGAAGAAGAAGTGTGACATTTATTTATCCCTGTAAATATAGTGTTACTATGAGAGGAAAAAAAAAATCAAAATGATCTATAGAAGCCCTAAATTCTTTCTCGAACATCCTTGGGTTAGTGACTCTGTTCCACCTCCACACTGGATGCCACATTTTTGCTCTTAAGGAAACACTGAATCGACTTCCTTGATGTGATCCTCTTTTTTTTTTTTTTTTTTTTAAATTTAGGAAATAGTCCACTCAAGTCTTTACGTCTTCACAACATATAGTCTTTTAAGAAGACAAGCCAGAAAATTGAGAGCTTTCCAAGCCACTTGCGGCTCCTCTTAAATTACTTTCTGCAGTTAAAATAACTGTGTTTGTAAACCAAGTGCTTTTCAAGAGTAGGATCCCCCAAACAGCCATATGTTATTGTTTTCCATGGAAGAAAATGCATTATTTTGAAGGTTCGGTGACATAAAGGTGGCACTAGAGAACGAGGGCGATGCTTTTGCTTCCATAAAAGGTGAAGTATAAAACAGAACAGCCCAAGAAACTCAGGTGCGATGCTCTCTCTCAACAGAGATGCAACGTGTTCTAAAATGCTCTGCTTTTATATGTTTAAAAAAGATGGAAAATTAAATTTTAAGGGACTTAAAAGTAAAAAAGAAAAGATGAACAGTACTTTGGAAACCCCTGAGGGAACGAGAGGACCACCACTCCCGGTGAGGAAAGCCCAGCATTCTGGCTGCTCGGCATCTGCCTGTGCGATTCACACTGAAGGCACCATTGACACTGGTGTTCTCAGATTGCAGTTGTTTCTTTTTTTTTTTTGGCGTTGTTTCTTTTTTTCTTTTTTCTTTTTCTTTTTTTTTTTCTTTTTGCAGTTGTTTCTTGCACTTTACCTCGATTGCCTCCGTTGGTAGAGGCACAGGGGCGCTGAGCCAGAGCCCCCATTTGTCAGCAGCTCAAAACTCTCCCTGATGCCACTGGAATCTCAGCCTTCCTACGTCCCTGAGCTACAACAGGCAATAAAAAAGGCCCATGGGAAAGTGGGGACAAATACTTCATTTGCCAAAAGTCCCCAGATATCTTAGAAACCCTTATTATTATACTTCCTTACCACCAGAAGTTATTGGTCAACACCAAGTCGGGCCAGCCTTATATTTTTGCTGGAGGAAAACCTCAGAATAAAAATCATTTGGCACAAGAACTTTAAAATGCACAGCTTCTGCCCAAGGGAATTTTATAATCCAGAGATGCTGGGCTGATATATACCTATGTGCTCTTCAAAAGGTATAATGAGGAGTGGAGTTTAATTTTGCTGCTGCTGTTATTTGTTTAAAGTTTCCATTTTCCTATTGACTTCTCATTTTGAAGGAAATTTCATTTTTATTTCTCAGGTACCTTAACATCTTCAGCTTTACTTTCTCTGTCAAGCAGTAATTGCATTAGATGAATTCCAATTCAAAGAATCCTGTTATTTAGAGGCAGCCTTGTAAACTGGGCAAGGACCTATTCCTGCATACTTAGACTGAATAATTTATCTGTTTTGTAAATCTGGATTCTCAAAACTTAGATATCTTAAATATGGGCATATCTCAACAGAACAAAACAAGTGCCAATTGAACACCTACTTTAAGCACAGTGATGCCTAAGAAAACAAGACAACATAAAGCAAGTTAGGCACAGCAAACAATGAGAGAGCAATTGCCAACCCACAGGCAAGAACTCAATTTCAAATGCTTCAGTGTGTACAGATCCATTCTACGGGTATGCAAAGCACGAAATAGCTCCCCACAGGGTAGGTAAATATTTTTTTCGTGACGGATAAATTAATCCCTTTCAACAATATGTGGTGGCTCATCCTGGAGAACAGCTATGATGTCAAATGGTGTAAAAAGTTCCCAACTGCTGCTGTGTTTCCAGTTTTAAACGTGGCTCATAACCATAAGAGGATGGGGGATAGGAGAAGGCAAGAAAGTGGACTCTGGAGGAAAAGCGGAGTATGAATCCAGGGTCTGCCTCTTTCCAGCTGAGACCTGGTGAGGTTGTTCACCCCCAGGTACCAGCTTGCATCCTTTTCTTTGTCTTTGCTGAACTGGATCAAATAAGGCACCAAACAAATCTTACTCATGACTGTGTATCCTTACTGTTAAATCTTGTAACACAGATTTATAAACCATAGGCTAAAGGTTTTGGTCCCTGAGCAAGACTCTGCTCTCATCTTATCTATTCCTGTTGCAAATCAAGGAACCGTTCTTGGCATTACCGTTCTTGGCAGTTCTCCACGGTGGCTTAGAGATGACCACCCTACTTAAATGACACTCAGGTACGGTTTGCCCAGAATCCCAAAGCCCTGCCCGGTAGTCTCCTTGGAATCCCTTCTCTCCAAGGGTCTGCCCAAATGAAAACTTAGAGCACATGGGATGGTGTATCAGGGAAGCCCTGAATATCAGAAATGAAATAACTTGTTTTGGAAGAAAGTTGTGGGTTGCTCGCTTCGGCAGCATGTACTGCAGAAGACAGTTGTGGGAAAACACCTTCACATGAAACGAGAAGCTGTATTTGGATGCCTGAGGAGAATCCTCCTGTGAGGCCTAATCTGTCTGGACCAAACTGCCTAGACTTGTGGTGTTAGCAGGTACAGAGACTGGATAATGACAATACTAAGTGTTGGCAAAGACACAGAGCAGTTCTCAGGGAAAAGGGCTCTCAGTGGAGAATGGTTTTGCCCCTTCTTCCTCAGGGGACATTGGCTATGTCTGGAGACATCTTCGGTTTTTATACCGGGGGAGGGTGCTACTGATATCTGGTAAGGAGATATCAGGAATGATGCAGAATATCCCACAGTCCACGGACAGTCCCCACCAAGAATCATTGTGCCCAAAATGTCAACAGTACTGAGAGGGATGAAATGAAGTCATGTGGCGGTAACTGTCATGCCCACAGTTACCACGATTTGTGGTCCCACCAGTGGGTTCTCACTGGTCCCACTGGTGGGGACCACACACCACACAGCCCCCTTGGAAAAAGCTTTGGCATTATATCGTAATTGTTTGAACTGCTCATAGCCTATGACCCAGCAATTGATTCTATAGAAATTTCTATCAGTAGTAGAAGAGGTAAATTGTGGTATATCCAAGCAATGCAAAACTACAAAAGGCTAATGAATGGATTGTAGCTGCATGCCCTTAGAGAAAGAGAGAAGTGAAATGACTCTCTCAGCAGAAAGGAACTGCAGCAAAGAGAGCTAGGGAGAGAGAGTAAGTGGGGAGTCCAGGGCTGACCACAGAGAGACACTGGGTTCTGGGGGAATCTAAGCTTTGAGCTGTGAAAGAAAGATGTCCTCTGGTGTCACCAAGATCTGGAGATCATGCCTTCAAGATCACTTGCCATCCCTGACCCCAAATTCTACTCTCCCCAGTCACCCTCTGATTCTTAATCAACTCTGTATGTGCCTCGGTGCTGAGGAGACAGAGCTCTGGCAGGTAAAATTCTTTTGTTCTCACAAAAGGAAGATTTTCCATTTTTCCAAGATTTTACCAAAAAATGGAGCTCAATTCAGTCATAATCTTTTTGGTTCAATTTATGACAAATGTTTCACTTATCCTCTGGTTAATTCCATCAGGATTACCAGTCAACAAATGTTCCAGTGTCTACTCTGTGCTGGCTCTGGTGTTTGGTGCTGTATGAACTGTGGGGATAAAAGAGATGTCTTTGCTCCCCAGGAATGCCAGACCAACTGGAATGTTCCCTGGGAGTATCAGATGGGGCACTGTGGTGGAAGGAATGGGGTAAGGTGCATCAGGGTAGGTCTGTCTGAGGAGGCAACCTCTACACAGAGAGGAGAAGATGAAAAAGAGTCAGCTATGCAAAGAACTGAGAAAGAACATTTCAGGCAGAAAGAACTCTGCAATTTAAGAGAAAAAAAAAAAACAAAATAAAACATAATTTTAATGTAGTATGTACTTCAATGTAGTATAGTCATTTTACCTGGTTTGTAATTTATGGATATATAATTGTAGTAACATAGAATTCAGTATCTTGTTTAATATGATATTATGAACATTTTTTTCATGTCACCACATAATGTTCATAAAAATATCATGTTCCAGAGATATTCTACAGATTGACTATATGACCTTTTACTTAATCACTGCCTTGGTTTTCAGGTGTTTGTATCACTTAAAATTGTTTGCCCTCCGAATAGCACTGAAATGAAGGTCTTTCTTTGCATAATTTTCCCTGTGTCTTTTATTTTGTTGTCTTAGGCCAATTTCCCCCTATCTTACATTTAAACACAATACCCATACTAGGATAATGGAGCATGTTTCATTCTTGATTCATCTTAATCACTCTTGTATTTAAAATCCTTAAGTTTAGAGAATAGCTCCCATTATCTAAGCCATAATATGTCCTTCATTTTGGCATAGTCCCCAACTCTTCAAAATTCATCACATGCATAAACTGAAGAACTGAACTACAGCTACTGAAAAGACTTTAAAATTTGAAATCTGGTTTTAGAAGGCTGACATATCCCCAGCTTGTGGTTTAGCATATGTTTTTGCTTTTTGTATTATCTGACAGTCAACCTTGCATGTTTCCTCTTTGAGATGGTTTATGATCACCAGGTCACACTATATATGACAAAATTACCTGGGACTGTCTCTGAATTAAGCACCACTAGAATCATGATAAAATTTAAAATTTCAGCTCAAAGGTTTTCTTGTGGATGTTGCACTTTTTGGGTCTTGTGGTGGCCTAAGGAGAGGCCTTCCTCTGACCCCAAATTGGCCTCTCTCAGAAATCTCCATCCATAAAAGCAATAGAGTTGTCATGTAAAAAAATTCAAGTCCTTTGTGTTAACAGAAGTTATAAAGGACAATATTTAATAATGGGATGACAAATGCCAATCTGAAGAAACCATCACCTCACTTGCTTAGTCCATTGATCTGAACATCAGAGGGGTTGAAAGCAGCACAATGATTCAGCTATCATTGAATGA
The DNA here is from genome assembly GCA_028646535.1 of Procyon lotor. NCBI lineage: Eukaryota > Metazoa > Chordata > Mammalia > Carnivora > Procyonidae > Procyon > Procyon lotor. The sequence continues at coordinate 83,065,021 of CM053605.1, read as the reverse complement.
TTAAACATAAACCACTGGAATAAATAATATCTTTGCCATTATTAAGGACAATTCCAGTATGAATCATTTCTAAACTACTTCATGGTGACTGATGCAACAATAATCTATGCTTGCATTTGTAGAGTTGCTTATAGCTCACAAATCATATTCATAGATTTGACACTCCCACCCTGAAGGGTAGGTCGGACAGAAAAGTTGTTTTATATTTTTTAATAGATGAGAAGATTATTCTCTTAGAGGTTAAGAGATCTGTTTGAAATAGTATATAATAAAATGAGGCAATGAACTCTGGTCTCCTGATTCCAAATCAACTGCTCTGTACCCCGATACTCAAGATGAAAGCACAGTGAAAAGAGATGAGCTTCTACTTCTGGCCTTGGCATGAATTAACTAGTCATGTCACCTCATACAAATCAAGTAACTTTGTCACCTTCATTATTTGTAAAATGAAAACATTTAACATGATTTTTAAAGCCTCAAAATTCTTAAATTTTAAAGCCTTAAAATTCTGTTCTTAAAATTCTTTTGTATTACGAATTATTGAATGTATTTAAAGTCAACAGTAACCACAAAACAAAAACAAAAACAAAAACAAAAGAAACAGTTCACCCATGTCTCCCAATCCCAACCCCCACCTCTGGCAACCACCACTCTGTTCTCTGAATCATTGAGCTTGCTTTTTCTTCTTCTTTTTTTAATTTTTGATTTCATATATAAATGAAATCATATGGTATTTGTCTCTCCCTGACTTATTTCACTTAGCCTAATACCCTTGAAATCCATGCATGTTGTCCCAAATAGCTAGATCTCACTCTTTTGTATGTCTAAACAATGTCCTGTTGTACATATATACCACAGATTCCTTATCCATTCGTCTATCAGTAGACACTTAGGCTGTTTCCCTATCTTAGCTATTATAAATAATGCTATAATGAACATGTAGGTGCAGATGTCTTTTTGAGTTAGTGTTTTCTATTCTTTGAACAGATATCTAGTAGTGGAATGACTGGATTGTATGGTAGTTCTATTTTTAACTTTCTGATGCTTATCTATACTGTTTTCTGTAGTAGCTACACCAATTTACAGTTCCACAGATAGAGAATAAGTGTTCCCTTTCATCCACATCCTTGCCAAGAGTCCTTGTCTTTTTGATAATAGTCATTCTAACAGGTATGAGGTGATATCTTATTGTGGTTTTGATTTGTATTCCCCTGATGATTAGTGATGTTCAGAACTTTTTGATATACCTGTTGGCCATCTGTATGCCTTCTTCAGAAAAATGTCTATTTGGATCTTCTGCCATTTTTTAACTGGATTTTTTTTTATGTTGAGTTGCATAAGTTTTTTATATATTTTGGATATTAACCCCCTTGCCAGATATACCATTTGCAATATTTTCTCCCATTCTGTAAGATGTCTTTTCATTTTCTTGATGGTTTCCTTTGCTATGCACCTTTTTAGTTTGATGTAGTCCCAAATTTGTTTACTTTTTTTGTTGTTGTCTTAGCTTTTTGGTGTAAAATCCAAAAAATCATCACCAGTACCTACGTCAAGAAGTTTAACCTCTATTTTTTTTCATAGGAGTTTTGTGAATTTAGGTCTTACATTCAAGTCTTTTGTCCATTTTGAGTTGATTTTTGTGTGTGGTATAAGACAGTAGTCCAATTTTGTTCTTCATGTGGCTGTCCAATTTTCCCAAAACCAGTTATCACAGAAACTGTTCTTTCCACAATGTATACCTTTGCTCCTCTGTCATGAATTAAATCACCAAATATGCATGGGGCTATCTCTAGGTTGTCTATTCTCTTCTATTGATCTACATGCCTATTTTCAGATGAATACCGTACGTTTTAAATTACTATAGCTTTGTAATATAATTTGAAATTGGGGAACATGATGTTTCCAGCTTTTTTGTTCTTTTTTCAGGATTTCTTTGGCTATTCAGGATCTTTTGTGGTTTTATACAAATCTTAGAATCACTTATTCCATTACTTTATAAAAATGCCATTGGAATTTTGATAGGGATTGCACCAAATCTTTATACTGCTCTAGGTGATATGGACATTTTAACAATATTAATGCTTCCAATCCATGAGAATGGAATATCTTTCATTTCTGTCTTCAATTTATTTCATTAATGTCTTGTAGTTTTCAGTACAGGCCTTTCACCTCCTTGGTTAAATTTATTCCTAGGTGTTTTATTCTTTTTGATGCAATTGCAAATGAGATTGTTTTCTGAATCTTTCTGATAGTTCATTATTAGTGCATAAAAACACAACAGATTTTTGTATATTAATTTTGTACCCTGTAACTTTACTAAACTCATTTATTAGTTCTAACAGTTTTTTGATGGACTCTTCAGGGTTTTCTATATATAATATCATGTCATCTATAAATAAAGCCAGTTTTATTTCTCCCAACTTGGATACCTTTTATTTCTTTTTCATGCCTAATTGCTTTATGTAGGTCCAATACTATATTTAATAAAAGTGGTGAAAGTGGGGATCCTTGTCTTGCTCCTGATCTTAGAGTAAAAGCTTTCAACTTTTTACCAGTGAGTATGATATTGTCTGTGTTAGTAATGTTAGCTTCTTGTCAAATATGGTCTTTACTATGTTGATGTAGGTTTCCCTTGTAATTGCTTTATTGAGAGATTTTATCTTAATAATGGATCTCATCAATAGACAGTGAATTTTGTCAGATGCTTCTTCTCCATCTACTGAGATGATAAAATGATCATCTTTCATTTTTTATGTGGTATTTTTCATTTTTAATGTGGTATATCACACTGACTGATTTGCTGATGTTGAACCATCCTTGCATCCTTAGAATAAATCCCATTTGATCATGGTGTACAAACTTTTAATGAATTGCTAAATTTGGTTTGCTAATATTCTGTGGAGGATTTTTACATCTATGTTCATCAGGAATATTGGTCTGTAATCTTTTCTTGTTGCAGCTTCCTTGTCTAGTTTTGGTATTAGGGTAATGCTGGTCTCCTAAAATGAGTTTGGAAGTATTCCCTCCTCTTATAATTCTTTTGGAAGAGTTTAAGAAATATTGCTACTAATTCTTCTGTGAGTGTTTGGCAGAATTCACCAGTGAAGCCATCTTGTTCTGAGCTTTTTAAATTTTTTCTGGTTTTGTTGTTGTTTTGTTTTGTTTTTTTAGAGAGAAGGAAGGAGAAAGACGGTGAGCGGGGGCACAGTGGGGGCGGGGAAGAGCAGTGGGAGAGAGAGAATCTTAAGCAGACTTCATGCCCAGAGTGCAACCTGATGTGGGGCTTGATCTCACAACCCTGATAGCACGACCTAAGCCAAAATCAAGAGTCAGATGCTTAACTGACTGAGCCACCCAGGCATCCCTGAGCTTTTGTTGTATGAGAGATTTTTGATTACAGACTTAATCCTCTTACTATACAGATAGTATAGTAAGAATAGTATAGCTGAATTTGGTTTGCTAATATTCTGTGGAGGATTTTTACATCTATGTTCATCAGGAATATTGGTCTGTAATCTTTTCTTGTTGCAGCCTCCTTGTCTAGTTTTGGTATTAGGGTAATGCTGGTCTCCTAAAATGAGTTGGTAATGGTAATGGTAATGCTGGTCTCCTAAAATGTTTCATAATGAAACAGTCTTGGCAGGTGATGTGTTCTAGGAATGTATCTGTTTCTTCTAGGTTGACCGATTTGTTGGTATATAATTGTTCATAGTAGTCTCTTATAATCCTTTGTATTTCTGTAATATCAGCTATAACTTCTCTTTCATTTCTGATTTTATTTAAGTACTCTCTTTTGTCTTGGTCATTCTAGCTAAAGGTTTGTCAATTTTATCTTTTTAAAGAACCTGCTCTTAGTTTTACTGACCTTTTTTATAGTTACTTAGTCTTTCATTTATTTTTGCTCCAATTTTTGATATTTCCCTCCTTCTACTAACTGGGCTTCGTTGTTTCTAGTTCTTTGGAGGATAAAGTTAGGTTGTTCAGTTGTCTTTTCTTGTTTCTTGAGGTAGGCATTTATATTTATACACATAAACATGTCTATTTTGTGCACATTTTACCTAATAATTTTAATTGTAGTTCCTTTTACTATGCTGTCTTTTATCTTCATGTTAGCTTTATAACTTTATAATTTAATCCACTAAATTGACTGTAGATTTAACATTCCAGTGAGATTTATTCTTTCATATGTGTTCTTATTAGTAATAAGCACCCTTTCTTTTTAGCATAAAAAAGTATCTTTCACATTTCTTGTATGACCAGTCTAGAGTTGAGGTATTCCTTTACCTTTTGCTTCTCTGGAAATCTCTTTATCTCTCAATTCTGAATGATAACTTAGCCATGCACAGCATTCTTGGTTGGACTTTTGTTCTGTTTTGTTTTTGTCTTTTTTTTTTTCTCTTAGCACTTTGAATATATTGTGCCACTCTCTTCTAGCCTTCAATGTTTCTGCTGAAAAATTTGCTGACAATCTTATTGGGAGGAAAAGGAGGCCCCTTGTACATATTCTCTTGCTGCTTTTAAGAGTCTCTCCTTGTCCTTAACTTTTGACATTTTAATTATAATGTGTTCTAGTATGTGTCTCTTTGGGCTCATCTTATGTGTAACTCTCTGGGGTTCTTGAACCTGGATATTCGTTTCCTTCTCCAAGTTAGGAAAGTTTTCAGCTGTCATTTTTTCAAATTAGATGTCTGCTCCTTTCTCCCACTCTTCTTCCTCTGGGAGCTCTATCATTGGAATGTTAGTCAGTTTGATATTGTCCTCTAAGTCTCTTAAGCAACCTACTTTGTTTCAATCTTTTTTCTTTTTGTCATTCTGATTGGAATAATTCCACTGCTCTATCTTTAAGTTAAATGATTCTTTCTTCTGTTCTGTCCAGTCTGCTGTTGAAACCCTTTGGTTTACTTTGCAATTCAGTCATTGTATCCTTCAGTTTCATGCCTTCTGTTCAGTACTCCTTAATATTTTCCATCTCCTTTGAGATAGAAAGTCTCCTTAACTTCTCACTGTGATCATGCATTCTTCTTCCAGTTTGGTGAACATATTTATGATGATTATTTTGAACTATTTATCAGGTAAACTATTTATCTCCACTTCATTCAGGTCCTCCCCGCCATCCACCCCAGATTTTATCTTGTTCTTTCATTTGCTATGGATTCCTCTATTTTTCATTTTGCTTGACCCTCTGTGTTGATTTCTACACAGTAGATATAGCCACCACTTCTCCTTGTCTTGAAAGAGTAGCACTATAGAGAAGATATATTTTGTTATTCAACCCTGCCCCAGCTCTTAAGAGTCTCTCAAATACTTGTGCTTGTCCACAAAGCCTAGTATATCTTTAATAGCTTCCAGTAGCTAAGGATGTGCCAAGATCAGTCAGCATTCTGAAACAAAGGATCTCAGCACCTACAGTCAGGCTGACTAAAAGTCAGACCCTCAGACATCAGGGTTTATAAGTATGCAAATAATATAGTCTTGTGGGACCATAAGCATCAACCCTGCTGGCCACCAGAGTCAGAAAATCTAGAGGTGTCCTCTGGGTGGCAGTTGCAGAAAGTGGGGCTTCAAACAACTGTATAAGCTTTTTTCTCAGAGATACCAGTAAGCTGAAGCAAGACAGACAGAGAATGCCAAGATAACATCCCCATCCTACATTCCTTGAAAGCAACTACACTGTACACCAAATATGTGCTCAACATGAAGCTTTCCCCTCAGGCCAAAGTTCCAGGACAAGCAAAGAGGGCTCCTTCTCAGAAAGGCTAGAGGGTATGCCTCAGTCTATTTGTGCAGTATCCTGGGGTAGTAGCCTTCCAAGTACTGTCTGTCTGACTGCCACTGTTTCATGGGATCCAGTAATGCAAACTCCTCTTACCCCCCTGAACCCCCCTCCTCACCCAGCCAGCAGAGCCACATGATCAAGGGGTACCTTTGGCAGCAGCTACAATAATCTGAATACCAGATAATAAATAGGGACAATAATAGACACATATAAAGCTCATTCTAGCATATTCACAACAAAGGGGAAGCACAAAAATAATGTCCACCTACCAATGTCTTTGGAAAAAACTATTGTCATCTCCTAGATGCATGTTTAATTAGGAACATCCCTTCAGGCTTGCAGCCATGATGATCAGCTAATAGGCCCTCTTCACAGAAAGACCAAGCTCCTGGGTCCTTTGCCTCTTGCTATGCCCTGGGGGTTGTAGCTGTTAAGAACTCCTTATTGCTTATAGGCCTGTGTGGTCCATGATTATAAGCCCCACTGGCTTCCAGCACCAGGTGAAGTAGCTATGTCACCTGGCAACAGCCACAAAAGTCAGAGTGCCAGATAGGGATATGAGCTCCTTTCTGGTTGACTCCAGCTATTACAGTGTCATGAGACCAGGATCACATGTTCCCTTAGTCACCAGAGTCAGGCTATCAAGAGGCAACCTCTGGGCAACAGTCACAAAAAGCAGGGTACCAAATGTGTGTAAAAGCCCTCACCTGATACTAGATACAGTGGCAGTATCTCTCAGGTGGAGGAAAGGGAAATGGCAGAGGGAAAGCTTGAAGATGGCACCTGCCAGTCTCCATACCCAGAGAATATTCCGGAAGACTCCTAGGTATGTGTGTTAAATTAGATGCCAGCTCCTTAAGCTGCTGCTTTAATACAAGTAGGTGAGCCTCCTTCACTTAAAATTTGGACACAACTGGCTGCTTCTGAGCTGGGCCCTGGGGTGGGTTAATCTGCATGCATGAGCCTTTAAGAGTTGTTTTCTCAGATTGCTACTGTTGTATGGGTCTCAAGATAGAGGACCTGTTGGTTTTCAAAGTTAGATGTTTTAGAAGTTTGTTTCTCAGATGCATACTTATAAGTTTGGGGGCTTGATGTGAGGATTGAATTCTCCTCGAATCAATGAGATAAACTGGATTTTGAGTTACCTCCTAGTAGTGGGTCACCATTCTGGGGGTTAAGTTTATGGTGAGATTGTACCCCAGACTCCCCTACCCAGTTTGATGTGGTTTCAACTTATTTGTCTAATGTGTAGTTGTCATGCCGCCAAACTTTAGTTTTTTAAAAAATAAAATTGTTCCACGTGTATCTATAGTTTGGGTATCTCCAAGAGCAAAGGTGAGTCAAATCTTCCTAAGTTCCATCTTATCAAAATTGCATTTACTATTAAAGAATTTCTTTCTTATTTACATGAGAACAAAGCATCTCCCCACTACACATTCCTGCTTCCCACCTCTTTTCCAGTTACACTTCTGCCCATGACAAGTATATAGATTTGATCTGATTCAGCAAATCAACCCCAATGCCACAATATAATAATAATAGTGATAAGAATATAATTACCATTTTTAATTGTGTGCTTACTATTTGGAAGGCACTATTTTAATTGCTTTATATGACAACTCATTTAATCATCACGATCATCAGATCTTAGACCTAGAGCTAAGTAAAGTTATTATTTCCATTCTACAATTAGAAGACTCAAAGTAATATGTTCAAGGTCATAAAGCTGGAGTTAAGATTCAAAGTCAGACAACATGACCCAAGACCTCATACACTTCACTACTACTTTATGATGCTACATCCTTTAACTTAAAATTTTGTCAAACTTGTCTTCAAGAGTGAGATTGAACTGATAAACATAATAAACATTCTTGACCACAGAGTTTGCCTGAATCTATCTTATCTAGGACAGTACCATATTACCATGTGAAAAAACTCCAACCAGTTTTTTCCTAATGGATTAATTCTTGTACTTTCTTGACAGAAGTGTCTGTACTGTTTATAGGGTCCCTTACATTACAGGGACTCCCCAAACCAAAGGCATTATTTGGGCAATGGCTCACTGAACGATACCTATTGCAGTGTGAAGTCATCAGATTGGGTCCTACCAGTGATTGGCTTTTCTCTACTTCACCTCCTGGACTTCCTTGAGAGCTCACTTCCTCTTTTGAGTCAGTAGAGAGTCAATTAATTCAATCTGCTATGATGTCTTCCACTCCTAGAAAGAACACTTAGACTAGAAACTAAAACAAACAAACAAACAAACAAAAAAAAAAAAAAAAAAAAGAAAGAAAGAAAAGGGCTTCTATTCTTTAACTCCAGGAAGAAAAAACTAAAATATACACAATTTTATTATCCATGTTTCATTATTACCTAAGAAAAATTTTCTTACATTTTTGTATGATCACATTTGTTGTTCATCTTAATGGTGAAGCTTTCAGAGCAAAGGGGCTAAGACTATGCTTCAAATAAAAATAGAATTTGTCAATATGTGGTCTATAAATTTACCCAGCCCCAGTATTTACTCTTTGCTCCATGGACAGTGTCCTCATCTTCTAAACAGCCCAGGAAATGGAAAGGATGCTCCTTTCTTCCACTAGCCTTCACATTAAGGGCCACGCAAATCATTCTCCTCTCTGTTCTTCATCAATTTCCCTGTAGAGCTGTAGAACACAGCACCTGGACCAGTATAATAAAAGTGATTATTTAGGAAAAATCCACCAGCATTTGTCAGTAGCGGTAGATGCATATAAGAAACATCCTAAAGTTGGGACAAAGACTTCTGAACAGCTCTTAGCAGTCTTGTCTAATTACCCTGACCTTGAAATGCCTAAGTTCACTGTAGTAAAACTGAGAGCAACATATCAAATGCTCTGACTGTTGTTGTTTCCAGAATTCCACCACCACCCTAACCCTGAAGCCTCCAACGAGATGTGCTACAGTAAATCTCACTCCCACTAATCAAGATGGAAATCTTTTCTTTCCCAATTAGGTCCAATTGCACAGATGAAACAGCACATCTGTTTGCCTTTCAAGAAGGCTCACCCAGGGGATTGTGGAGTCTTACTGACATAACAACTAGATGGTTTGTCATCTATCTCTTCCTCTTACAGAGGGTTTCTGCCATCTTTTATCAGCAGTGATACACAGCTTCCTTTTTGTGACAGTATTAACCCAGGACTGCTGCTGTAAGCATCCAGACTCTGCCCGCTGCCTGCAGGGACTTCTGATGAGAGTTTATTAGGACTGCTGAGACTGGCGCTTTTACATTAAAGTGGCTCCCACTCACAGTTATTAGTGTGTGTGTGTGGCGAGCCCACACCTGCATGCACATCAGGCCAGCTCTCCATAAGAGTGCTACCTAGAGCAGTGGAAATCTGTCTGTTTCCGTTAGACAAGAGGATCACTTCTGTGCAGTTGAAAAACTAATCTGATATGAAATACGCCTGGTAGAGTTTGGAAGTAATGGCAAATACCCAGATGTGGCTGCCATAGTAAGAAATTAAAGGAGTTGCCAGGATAAGGTATCACTGTGCAACTCAGGGTTGTTTGTAAAGCTATAAACAAACCAATAGATGCAAAAGATACACTATAATCCCAAACCAAAGTAAAAGGAACCTATAATAACCAGACACTGGCTTTTAGAACATGTTTTTCCTTGGATGACTTCTTTGTAAATAATTTTAGTATGGGCATAATATTATACTCTACATAAGTCACAGAGATTCATGCAAAAGCAATTCTCTTTAAAATGGCTGGAAGACAGGCATTTTCCAAGGGGAAAATATGAAAGAAATGTATAATTTCACCACTTTGGGGGACTTACGGTAAAAATGGAAGGAACAGAGTTGGGAACTTGGACTTTGGGGTCAGACAGAGTTCAGAAACAGCTCTGCAATTTCCTAGCTGGGGTACCTGTACTCTGAACTAGTACGGTGGGGTATTAATAACAACAGCCTCTTCCATGGGTTGTTGTAAAGAGCTGTGTAGAGCCTGTGAAGACTAAGTGTTCCACAAATATTAGCCCTTGTCGTCATTACCCATAGTGGATTGTGGTTGCTATCATTGTGGGTCCTCAAAGGACTCAGCAATGGCTGTAACAAGAAAGTCTGCCTGGGAGCTTCTGACATCACCCCTACCTTCATGACTTTCTCATTCAACACTGTGTTCATATGATTATAACGGATGGGAAAAATGGAGAAGGAATAGCTCACGCCTTATTCTAAGGAGAAATTCTATCCACATTCTGGCAACAATGGGAACATGAACAGCCTATGCCGTGCAGCTTGCAGACAAGACTCCTTTCAGGGCAATGGTACAGGAATGAATAATCTGAAGCCACCTGTACTCTTCTCTTCTTTTCCAAACTCCCTTTCCATACCATCTCTGTTGATGGCCCACATTCTGCTTTTGCTTATGCTTCAGCTCTGAGACACTTCTCCACTTCGGAATAACCTCTTTCCAGTTCTGTTCAAAACATAACCATCTCCTTAGGACTACCATGTTCATCCCAGCGCTCTTCACAATAGCCACGATGTGCAAACAACCAGTGATGAAAGTCCATCTACTCATCCATAGAAAAAGAAGTGTGGTAGATACACACAATGTAAAATTATTCAGCTTTACAAAGAACTAAATGAATGAACTTGGACAACATTATGCTAAGGGAGGTAAGCCAGTCGAAGACAAATACTGTGTGATTCCACTTAGATAAGGTATCAGAAACAGTCAAATTCATCGAATCAAAGAGTAGAAAGGCAATTGTCAGGGGCTCAGGCTGGTGGGTGGGTAACAGGCAGGTACTAATCAAGAGGCACAAAGATTCAGTAAAGCAGGACAAATAAGTTCTTGAGATCTACTATATAGCACTGTGTCTATTGTCAACAGTACTGTACTGTCACTTCAAATTTTGTTAAGAAGGTAAGCCTCATGTTAAGTGTTCTTAGCAAAACAAAGTACACACACACACACATAACACACACACACACACACATCATCTCCTGGTTTGGTTTTATCACTCAGACAACAAGATTTTTAAGTCTAACAAACTAATCTAGTATACATAGTCAAATGGATCTTGATAAAATTATTGCCATTCTGGAAATAATGATAATTTTGAGACTGAAGAAAAATGGGATATTCTAAGTAATTTTTCACACTGGGATTTTAGACATTTGAGCAGGCAGGTAGAGAGATAAAGGGGAAAATTTTGAGGCAGGTTGCTCTTGAAGGCATCTCTCAAATCATAATATATCAGCTACAACCTAATTTTTTTTTTTAAGGATTTTATTTATTTGACAGAGAGAAACACAGAGAGAGAGGGAACACAAGCAGGGGGGAATGGTAGCGGGAGAAGCAGGCTTCCCGCCGAGCAAGGAGCCTGATGCGGGGCTCGATCCCAGGACCCTGGGATCATGACCTGAGCCGAAGGCAGACGCTTAATGACTGAGCCACCCAGGTGCCCCTGCTACAACCTAATTTTTATACTGTGACATCAATCCCACAAAAGAAGGGACAGTTCTTTCTATGGAATGGTAAGGAAAAGTAGTCTATTACATGCTTAATTAAAGATCCAGCCTTTTTAATCCAACAGAGATACAATTCCAACCGAGTAGAAATGTGGTGTCTTTGGAGAACATAGCATTTTTTTTTAAATTTTACTTTTGTTATTTTTTGTTTATTTTTGCTGATTTTTAATAGAGAAAAGCATTCGGACCTATCTACTCATTACAGGGCTGAAAACATCCTCATGTCATCAGGCTTTGGTGCTGTTCTCTGAGGCAGTCTCTCTCCCACTCCCAAGGCCACATCTGGGCCCAGCGTGCTCAGAGTACCATGCCACATGCATTCCATCCGGTGCTTGCTAAGAATTCAACTTGGATTTTAAATGAATGTGGCTCCCTCTTCTGGTAGAAAGCAAGAATCAATAAAATCCTGTGAAAAGGAGAGCAAGGGATTCATCTCCCTCTCTCGTAGCTCCAGAAATATTTGTCAACACACTATCCCTAACAAGATGACAGACCCTCCATGGTTCTTGTATTCTGACACTAATGCTAATGGGGTGAAGAGGTCCATAAGTGCAATTCAGTAACAAGAGCAGGTAAAAAGAAAATCTTGCTTCAGAATAGGAAAAATGAGACAATAAAAGAATTCACCATGGGCTATGTTTAAAGAGAGCATCTGAAGTTAAAATAACTCTTTTTCTTCAAATAATGAGAAATTGCCTTTTTTTTCCCTTGGTGTCTTAAAGAGAGGCCATTTCTATAAAGTCGCACATGGATGGAGGGATTGAAAGACAAAATACTGCTTTGAAAAACTATTAACAGAGCCCTTCTGTGTTAATAAACATGTTATATTTATTCATTATTTATATATCCATATATTACATATATGTTAAATATGTCTGAAAATATGTTAATATGCCAAACGCCCATTTGACATCTTGATTTTTTTTTAATCAGGTCAAACCTACAACACTAAAATTATCTTCCATCACATATCTAACAAGTAAGTCTTATGAACAGGCACTTTGAGAAAGAGCATTTTGTATATAAGAAATAAAAACTTGAGCCCCAACTATGTAATTCTTTAACATAAAGGCAAACACATAGACATCAGTAACAATGGTACGATATACCTATGCTTATATGAATTTCAACAGCAACACAAAAATTTGTATTGATGATGCACAGGTGTGCCACTTCCTAAATAAATCCTAAAGGGCTGAGCACTACAGGGGCCTAAGAAGTAGTTACACACAAAACAAAATAAAACAAACAAACAAAAAATAATCCCAGCACTTCAAATAAAATAATCCATTTAGACACCCCCCTCCCATTTTATCTCTTAACACGTCATTGACTGCTGGATTATATTCACTCCTGACTGATCCCAATGTTTCTGGATCACAAATCCTGCCATTGCTAGAGGCTATAGCCCAGATTTATCGTGTCTTTATCAAAGAGTTTCAGGACTAGATGCAATGCATTGTGCTCTCATGCAGAAGGTTCAAGTTCAGGAAGACAGAGGGCTACATTCTCATGCCAGGGGCAACCAGAGAAAACCTACGTGCTATTTTGTTTGGCTTCTGAGGACTCCCTCTCATAACCTCAGTGAAGATTAGGTAAACTCTCCAGAAGCGGGGATGACAGGAGGTTTGGGATGGCATATTCCCAAAGACAGCATGGCTACATGTCATATTTTCTGTTCTTTTTTTTTATCAAGAGGTGTATTGCAACTCTGGGGGGAGCTGGAAGAAAGGAAATGGATATGGAAACATCAAGCATCATTCATATCAACATATACTAAATTTATGGGAAACAGATAAAGAGAATGGAGAGAAGACAGGAACATATGTACATTTTTCAGTGATTAAAAATACATGTAATTAACACTAGTACAACAGCATTAACTAAAAAGCTTATTTGGATTTCATCAATTTTCTACTAATATCCTTTCCTTTTTCAGGATCCTAGGTTGCATTAATTGTCATGTCTCCTTAGTTACTTCTAGCTTGCAGGAATTGCTGTCTTTCCTTACAAATACCTCAATTTGAATACTCTGATGCTTTCTCATTATTGGAACAGCTATGCATTTGGGGGCAATACACTACACAAACACACACACACACAGTATGTTCTTCTCAGCAAAGCGTATCAAACAGTTCATAATGCCAGTATGTCTTAATACTGGTGATGTTAAATTATTTATGTTCATCACTTCATCGAGGTGTTATCTGCCAGAATTCCCTACTGTATAGTTTCTATCTTCTTTTTGTACTTGATACATATCCTGGATGAGATTATTTGAGACTATGCAAATTCTATTTTCCCCAAACTTCTGCCCACTAATTTTAGCATCCTTAAGTACGGACTCATAGAAATTTATTTTATGCTAAAGATTAAAATCCAAACACCGAGGTTGTTCACATTATTGTGTTCCTCCGATTGGTCCAGCTTTGGCCATAAAGGCCTCCTTCAGTTTGGATTCTGTGTTCTTTTTGAGAAATTCCCATCTATTGGGGGGCATGTCCTTATTATCTGACACAACAAAATGTTCATCTTGTATTTTCCAGCACCTCTCTGGCATCAATCACTTCTTTAGAGTCTCAGTTCATTTTGCTGGAGATTAAGTGTTCTAAAACCAAGACCTGGGCTCAAGTTATACCCCCTGAGAGACTGGATTGTCAATGGTTCCAGCCCTTTCAACGATCAGAGCAAGGAAATACATGTATTTACAATAATAACTTATGCATACACTTGTATCTACATTTCTGTATGTCTATGAAGTATATACAATGTATGTGTATATGTTAAACACACACACACCCATAACGTGAGTTTTTACTAACACCTCTAATCCCAAATACCAAAGAGTTCATTTTAGCATTATCCTTTTCTTTTTTGATAAGTTTTTTCTCCAAGAATAAAAAGCTAATTCTAATATCTACAAATATCTACAATATAATTACTTGTTTAATTCCAGTATGCAAAATCATTTCAGAATTTCCAGCCCATACCCTCTGAGAAATATCTTAACTAGCAGATGACAGCATTGATGTACGATTCTCTTTAGCCTTACAGTATCCAATCAAAATACTGTTTTTCACTGCTACTTAGGTTGCTTCTTTACTCACCTATTTCACTTTCTCTGTTAATAATTTAGAATATAATTAAGGTGTTACTGTCTGTATTCCATTGTGGGTCCCTCATACATCCTGATTGGTTTTAATCATTTGCTTATTTGAGAGGCATGTAGAGATTATGGGAAACATTCCTGTGATTCTACAAGTCGGAGCTCTACAGAGATTCCGAGTGTGTCACTCTTCTCATCCCTCTTACCTTGCCCACATTCCCCACTTTCTCACCCCTTTTCCCACTGATACCTATAGGTAACCAATCAACTTTAGTCTCTGGTTTATTCTTCCTGTGTTTCTTTTATACCAATGAGCAGATACATGTATATTTCCTGGTATGCCCTCCATTCTTACATGAAGTGTACCAGACTACAGCTATTCTCTTGCGCTCTAGTTTTTCATTCAAGATATACTCTGGAAATTACACTAGATCAATTCATAGAGATCTTCCTTGTTGAATTTTTTCCCACAGTTACACAATATTGCATTGCATGGTTACAATTTAGTTTGTTCAATCTATCTCCTGTTCTGGGCACTTAGGTTATTTCCCGTATTTTGCAACCCCAAAAATGCTGAAATAAACAATCTTGGGCATATGCCCTTTTACATCATTTCAGATGTGTCATAAAGATAGATTCCCAGAAGTAGGATTGCTAGGTCTAAAGGTAAGTGCATATGTAATTTTGTTAGATAGTACCAAATTTTCCTTCAGAAGGACTGCCCGCACCAACATTCCCACCAGCAATGCATGATGGTGTTTTTTCCCCACAGCCTTACCTACAGAACGCATTATAATATTATCTCGTCTTTACCATTCTGATAGGTGAGAAATGATAGCTCACTGGTGTTTTATTTTATATTTCTCTAATTACGACTGAGCTTGAACATATTTTTATTTGCCTGTGGGTCATTTTTTTTAAAGATTTTATTTATTTTTTTGGCACAAAGAAAGAGATGACAAGTAGGCAGAGAGGCACGCAGAGGGAGAGGGGGAAGCAAGCTCCTTGCTGAGCAGAGAGCCTAATGCGGGGCTCGATCCCAGGACCCTGACATCATGACCTGAGAGGATGGCAGAGGCTTAACCCATTGAACCACCCAGGTGCCTGCCTGTGGGTCATTTTATATCATTTTGTGAATTATATGTGCATGTTTCTTTTCCATTTTTGATTTTTGGATTTTTAATACATTAACCCTCAGTTTTAAGGATTTTTGATACATTAACTGGATTTTTGATACATTAACCTGGATTTTTGATACATTAACCCTCAATTTTAAGGATTTTTAATATGTTAAATACGTTAGCCCTTCATTGTGATATACATTGCAAATATTTTGCTCTAGCTTGTCAGCTGGCTTTCAGCTTTGTTTACAGTGTTTTTGGTGATGCACAAATGTTTAATTTTTATGTGAAATGTATCAGCCTTTTATTGCATCTGGAGTTGGAGTCACAGTTAGAAAGCCTTTCCCTAAACCAAAGTTAAAGAGAAATTCATCTGTTTTTCTTCAAGTATTTATAGTTTCACCTGTCACATTTGCATCCCTAAGCCATTTAGAATTTATTGTTGTTCACAATTTAAGTACATAGAATTTCCTTTGGTGGCAACTTAAAGCTTCTTATCCATTTACTCTCACAACATTCTGAGAATGGACTTGATTTTCCTACTTTGACCTAGACCCAAGCTAACTCCAGTAGTAACTTGGGAGGCACTAGCTGGGTCTGACTTTCAGACTGAAGCTGTATGCAATCCAGATTCTCCTCCTTCCCTTATCCTGTCTCTTCTGCTCTGTGTCTGCCTCTGTCTCTTTCACCTCACAGATGGGAAGCTAGAACTCAAATAATAAGCCTAATTGGGTTACAGGCAACAATGGAATGATTTCTTGACAGCCCATTCTTTATTGGAGGATGTATTCTAAGCTCTGTATACGAGCCCTCATTGTGAAGGAGGAATGCCAGTGACCATGGTAAATCCATTAATAGAACTTGCTTCCCATTATTAGCACCATCTGAGTCTGTTAAAAATCTTAACTAGGAGTTTAATTTCTCTACAGAGGGCTTTAAATTAATTAGGGGTTTACATGCTAACAAAGAGCCTGGTGCATCCATAAATCAATCCGATGTTGGAGGACTATGTAGGGAGGACATCTATTCAACGGAGACCTCAAATCCAGCATCCCCGTTGGGCTCCCAACAAAAGGGTGCAGGTGTGGAATAGGCTACTGTGACAAGGAAGTCCCAATAATTATTTTGCATCACTTAAACCACAGCAGGTAATATGGCAAATCAAAGTCCCAGGCGCTCAGCAAGTGAAAGCCACGTTACCATGAAAAGGCACATCATATCACTTTAACCTCTATAAATGAATTGCCATAACACTGATTTATTTTATACCAAATCCAAGAATTAAAAGGACATTGATCAAAATGATCTCCTTCTCCCCTCCTTCTTTTGTTAGGAATAGAAAGTAACAGATGGAACCACTTTTTTCTTTTTCCTTTTTTTTTTTTTAATGCGTGAACATCACTTTAAGAACCTTTGAAATTGATACTTCCATTTATTAAACATACCTGCTTTAAAGTTTATACTCACAATTTGTTATTTGGGCAGAAGATTACTCTCATTCCTTAATCACTAAATTTATATTTTTGAATCTAGCTTAAAAATGCTTAACAGTGACTCCCAACTTTAAACACTTCTAAGTTATAGCAGTTTCGTTTCTTTTCTAGCATTTCATTAGAAAACACCTGATGAATGAAAGTAATGAACAATTCACTTTCAAATGATTTTGCCTTTCACCTGTTACTAATTATCTACATTTATATGAAAATCGTGAGTGTATATATATGAGAAATGACCTTTTCCAACCATATGTTCATTTTTAAATGATCTTGTATTTTATTTGTCCCAAACAAAACCATTTACCAGTAATATGAAAACCATGAGTGTATGTATGTATGTATATTTTTTTTAAAAAGGACTGCTTTCTTAGAGTCCACAGAAACATCTAATTTACATATGGATTTACAAGAGTAAATTGTAACTATCTACAATAGTTGTCTTTGCTGTCATTTCTTTGTAATCTCTTCATCCCTGCTGTTCAGTCTTCACTCCCTTTCTATAACCACAGGGGTCCAAAGCCCAAATATATTTAAGTCTATGTAAGTAACATTCTATAATTAATTCCTCTTTGAGCTGAAAGCTGTATTATATCAAACAGCTCTCCCCCAAAAGGTGTTAAGAAGTCAATATTTTAGAATATGAATCCAAAAATTCTCAGTATAAATGTAACACCTCAAAAGTTATTGCGGATGTAAGCTAAATAATCCAGGTTGCAATTTACCTGAAGTTTGGAAATCATGGAGTGAATACTAAGAATTTTAGTAACACAGGATGTTTTTTCCCCTATATATATGATACAAAAGGCCTACACAAAGGGTGCTTTCCATCCATCCATGATCACAGCATTTGGTTAGACTAACAATGATGCAGACCCCACAGAGTTCACTGCCATGGTGCACACACACACACACACACACACACACACACACAAAAAGAAGAAGAAGAAAAAAAAATGGAGCCACTGTACCAAAGAACAAGTATTTAATCATGTTCCCTTTTCTGCCCCACCCGCACCCAAATATAAAAAGAAATGTGAGCTACAGGGAGTAGAGATCCAGAATGCACTGCCCAAGCCTTTGCTCAGCCTTACTTAAGCTAACTCTTCTACCACACAGATGTTCTCAGAATGCAAATGTGCACTGTGCTAGCCAAATTTTAAAAACAAAGCAAAACAAACCTTTTACTTTGATCCTATCCTTCCCTTTAGCTATCAGCTCAATTTTTGGCAAATGCAAGTTTACGCAAGTTTGTTAAAGAGTGATATATATTTGTGGTCTCCCTTTCTATTCTGGACTTTTTCTAGTCTAGATTAGCATACTTGTGAGGCTCTGATGAGGCACCCCAACACGACCCACAGGAGTAGTGTCAGAGAAGGCCATCTAGAGAGCCAGGACATTCACCCCAGCCTGGGGTTAAGCGAACCCCTGCCCCTTATGGTGTTAAGTAGAGATCACCCAGGAAACCTGGAATTCCCCCTCTACCCAGCACTAAGGAAACACCTCCCCTCCTCTGCCCATTCTCTGGTGGGACATAGTCAGAGAAGGCCTGATAGAGAGACAGCATTTTACATTATCACTCAGTGGGCCAAACACCTGCTGTGTCAGTGGAGGTCATGTGGGACAATAACAAAGCACTCCTACCCCTCTCCATCTGGGGGCCTATTAGTGAAGGCTTATTAGGGAGTTGCAACTCCCATCCCTGCCATGCAGTAATGAGAAGGGCTCTCTTGGGGATCAATGGATGCTGTTGGGGAACCCAGACTTCTTCCCTACTCTAATAGGAATGAGGCAGAATTTCCTCCTTCTTTTACTAAGCAGTGTCAATGGAAGCCAGGAAAAGCAGGTTTAAAAAAGGTCTAGCATCTCACAACATGCATGAGGTCCAGATTTCACTAAAAAAAATTCTTATCCTCATACCAAAACACCAAAATCTCAAACAGAACAAAAAAAGGTAATCAACAGATGCTAACTCCAAGCAGACAGAGATGTTAAAATGATCTGACAAAGATTTTAAATTGGCCATGATAAACATGCTTCAATGAGCAGTAATGAACATGTCTGACACAAATGAAAACAACTAGAAAGTTTCAGAAAAGAAATTAATGATGTAAACGAGAACCAAATGGAAATTTTAGTACTGAAAAACTCGATAGACAAAGTAAAAACACCAGTGAATGGGTTCAATAGCAGAATGGAGCACAGAGGAAACCATCAGTGTACATGAAGGTAGAGTGATAAGAAGTACACATTCAGATCAACAGACTGAAAAAAAATATCGAACAGAGACTTAAGCATGTGTGGAACTCTAACAAAGGATCTGCTTTTTCATGTCCTTAGAATTCTAGAAAGAAGAATAAGAGGGCTAAGAAAGCACTCAAAGAAAAAATGGGTGAAAATTTCTCAAATTTGACAAAAAGCATAAACTTGCAGATTTAGGAAACTGGGTAAATCTCAAATAGATAAACCCAAAGAAATTCCACATCAAGACACATCATAGTCAAACTTCCGAAAATAAAAGCCCTTGGATAACTCTTGAAAGCCATGAGAAAGAAATGATACCATACTTAAAAGGTAAACTGAATTTCAACAGGTATCTCATCAGAAAACAAGCATGTTTTTGCAGTGCTTAAAGAAAAGAACTGTCAACCCAGAAGCCTCTAGCCAGTTAAAATCTCTTGGAATGAAGGGGAAATTAAGATATTCTCAGATGAAGGAAAACTGAAACGAAACTATTGCAGTAGACCTACCCTAAAAGAATATCTAAAGAAACTTCTCTAAACAGAAAAGAAATGATTTAAAAAAAGGAAATCTCAGAGCATCATGAAGAAAGCACATGATAAGTAAAAACATGAATAAATACAATAGACTTTCCTTCCCCTAGTATATTTTCTAAATTATGTTTAAAAGTTGAAGCAAAAATTAAAACTCTTTGTTATGCAGTCCTAAATATGTACAGAGTAAATATTTAAAACACTTATATTTAAATGAGGGCGAATAAAGGGACATAATAAGAGGTAATGTTACTGTACTTTACTTAAACAAGTAAAATGACAATACTAGAAAATTAATAAGTACATATAATGTAATATTTAGAGGAACCACTAGAAAAGCTATATCAAGTCATAATTAAAAACATTATAAATAAACAAATTAGAATTCTAAAAAATGTTAAGTAACCTAAAGGAAAGCAGGAAAAATAAAGTACAGAAAGAAAAACAAAACAAACAGAAAACAAAAAATCCTAGGGCAAACTTAAGTCTTAACATATCAAAAATTCTGTTGAAAGTAAGTGATCTTAATAGACCATTTAATATACAGAAATTTGTAAAGTAGATTTACAAATATGACTGAACTATACACCATCTACATTTAAAAAATAATAATAATAATGGGGTGCCTGGGTGACTGAGTTGGTTAAGAATTTGACTCTTGGTTTTGGCTCACGTTGTGATCTTGGGGTCATGGGACTGAGCCCCGCATCAAGCTCCCCACTCAGCCTAAAGTCTGCTTGAGATTCTTTCTCCCCACCCCCGCTCCTCCCAATTATATTAATATAATAATTTAATATAAAATACATAATAATACAATGGCATAGATTAAATGGAAAATAATGGAAAAAAAGACATATCACACAAACATTAATCAAATGACAACCAGAATGACTATATTAACATCAGATAAAGTAGACTTTGAAGTACAATAAATGAAAGGAGACAAGAAAGGTATAGCATGTGATTATAAACGGGGCAATTCACCAAGAAGGCATTGCAGTCCTAAGTGTCCATTCACCAAACAAGAAAGCTAGAAAACGTATGAAACAAAAACTGATAGAACTGAAAGGGTAAATATACAAGTTCACAATTATAGTTGAAGACTAACACTTTTCTCAACAACTGATAGACCAACTATATAGAGTATCAGCAAGGATAGAGAGGAACTCAACACAATCAATCAGCATGGTCTAATTAACATTTATAAAATATCCTGCCTGGGTGCCTGGGTGGCTCAGTGGGTTAAAACCTCTGCCTTCAGCTCAGGTCAAGGTTTCAGGGTCCTGGGATCCAGCCCTGCATCAGGCTTTCTGCTCTGCAGGGAGCCTGCTTCCCCCTCTTTCTGCCTGCCTCTGCCTACTTGTGATCTCTCTCACTCTCTGTCAAATAAAATCTTAAAAAAATAAAAAATAAAAAATAAAAAGCATCCTGCCCAACAACACAAGAACATACACCAATTCTTTCTAGTCTCCATGGAAAATTTGCTAAGAAAGTTCACATCCTGAACTGGAACACAAACTTCAGCTGGTGCTGGAGAAATTGGACATCCAGGGGCAAAAGACAAACCAACAAAAACAAACTTAAAAAAACTTCAACTTCCGTCTCACTTCTAATTCAAAAGTATCTCACAATGAATTACAGCCTTAAACGTAGTATGTAAAAATGGCAAAACTTTTAGAAAACAGGAGAATATAGTTGAGACCTAAAGGTGAACCAACAGTTCTTAGAGTTGATACCAAAAGCACAGTCCATTACAAGAAAAACTGAAAAACTGGACTTCATCTGAATTAAAAAGTTTTGTTTTATGAAATATCCATGTTAAGAGGATGTAAAGAGGGGTACCTGGGTGGCTCAGATGGTTAAGCATCTGCCTACAGCTCAGGTCATGATCCCAGGTCCTGGGATGGAGCCTGATGTCAGGCTCCCTACTCAGTGGGGAGTCTGCTTCTCCCTCTCCCTCTGCCTCTCTCCCTACTTGTGCTCTCTCTGTCTCCTTTTCTCAAATTAATAAATAAAATTTAAAAAAAAATGAGGATGTACAGACAAGCCACAGCCTGGGAGAAAATATTTGCAAACCATGTATCCAACAAAGGACTACTATATACCAGCAGTCCTTGGTAGAATATGCAAAGGACTCTCCACAGCTCAACAGTAAAAATATGCAATAACTCAATCAGAAAATGTGCAATAAAACATGAAGAGACATTTCTAAGACTATATATAGAAAGCAAGTAAGCACATGGAAGACATTCAACATCATTGGCCATTAGAGAAATACAAATGAAAACCCCAATAAAATATCATCACATACGTATCAGAATGGCTAAAATAAAAAATAGTGACAACACCAAGGATGTGTAGAAACTGGATTAGTCACACAATGTTGGTGGGAATGTCAAGTACTACAGTTTTACTCTAGAAAACACTTCAGTAGTTTGGTAAAAAAAACAAACAAAACAACAACTAACGGGGGACCCAACATATTTCAACTTCTAAGTATTTATCCCAGAGAAATGAAAAATGTTTACACAAAAACCTGAACATGAATGTTTACAGCATCTTTACCCATAATAAACCCAAAGCGCAAACAATCCAGATGTCCTTCAAAAAGTGAATGATTAGGGGCACCTAATAGCTCAGTTGGTTAAGCCTTCTGCCTTCAGCTTAGGTCATGATCCCAGGGTCCCAGGATCAAGCGTTGGTCTCCCTGCTCAGCAGGAAGTCTGCTTCTCCCTCTCCATTTGCTCCCCCTACTTGTGCTCATTTTCTGTCTCACTTGCTCACTCTCTCTCAAATAAATAAAAATATTTTTTAAAAAGTGAATGATTAAATAAATCATGCTACCTCCATATCATGAAATTCTATTTAGTAATAAAAAGGAACAAACTGTTGTTATATACAACTACCTGAATGAGTCTTCAAAGATCTATTTGGGGTAAAAAAGGCCAATTCCATAAGGTTACATAGCATATGACTCCTTCTTTATAATCTTCTTGAAATGACAACATTATGAAAATAGAGAACAGATTAGTGGTTGCCAGGGTTAAGGAGTGGGTGGGAGCGAGAGGGAAATGGATGCTGCCATAAAAGAATAGGAAGTATCCATATGGTGATAAATATGTTTTATATCTTGATTTTATCAATGTCAATTGATATTGTGATTTTATATTTCTATAAGATATTGCCAATAGAAGAAACTAAAGTTTACACTGGGATCTCTCTGCATTATTTCTTACAACTTCATATAAATATGTACTTCTGTCAAAATAAATTAAAGCTAGATAAATTATTAATTTTTATATGAAGACACTTTCACTTCTTTTCAAACACCTTAAAATCAGTGCTTCAGTGATTAGCAATTAGTTTTATTAAATCTGTAAAGGAAAGTAAATAAGTAAAAGCTAACTACTTACTTGTGGTCTCTGAGCCACATGGTATTTCATTTTATCTTTTGATTATAAAAATTTCAAATCTAATTTGGAATCTAATTCCAAATCATATCTAAAAGACAGTACCAATATATTTTAGGAGACAATTAAGCATACTTAAGATTTCCTACTTGTACTTGGTGGTCAAGTACAGGTGATACAGGTAACCTGACCCTAAATTCACTGCTTTTAAGTTTAGTACATATTTAAGCAATTATATACACATATATACATAATGTTCTTATTAGTATGCACTGAGTTAAAAATAATGACTATTTTTCTAAGGCTTAAAAAAATGCATGAAAACTAGAAGAGACATTAGTTTTCTCTGAAAGGGTTCACAAGTGGTTATTCTGTACCTGAAGTTAACCAGTCCATGAGTATTTTAGGGCTATGTGCCTCAGTTTCCACATCAACCAACAAAGTGCTTTCTTAGGAAATATTGCAATTTTAATAGAAAACTTTATCCAATAATTGAGCAAATATCTTCTTCCTTTGCAAAGTCTTTGAAATGCATCTTATTCCACATTATTTGGTATCATTTTGTCTTCCTATATGAACCATTATCAAGCA
>CM053605.1:83006500-83040722 GCA_028646535.1 Procyon lotor | reverse complement strand
TATATTTGTATATGTGCATGTGTATATATTGAAAGGTTTTATTTATTTATTTGAGAGAAAGAGAAAGAAAGCACGTGCCAGGGGACGGGCAGAGGGAGAGGGACGAGCAATGAGGGACTATATCCAAGGACTCCAAGATTATGACCTGAGCTGAAGTCAGATGCCTACCTGACGGAACCACAGAGAAGCCCAAATAAATATATTTTTTAACAAGTGTTTTTCATGTCATTATTCTGTCTGAGGGTGGACAATGATTTTTCTTTTTTTTCCACATTAGAATACAGTTTGGTGTTGAGTGTTTTTTTCCCTATTGGCTCCTCTTCACTTGTCCCAGCATTCTCCTTCCCTAGAATCATTCCCATTGCTCTCTCAGACCATTAACTGAGCTCTGCCCTTGTCTCCTTGCTCACAACTATCTCTTGCCTGAGGCCTTTCTTGATAATTTCAATCCCCAGCCATCTTTCCTTCTCAGTCCATATAACACAGTTATTTGAGAGTCTGGTAGCTGCTGAGCCCCAGCATTATAATCATGGAGTGTCTGCTATCATTCTCTCTTTTGTTTCTTTGATAAGATTCAATCTTAGTTCTTCTTTTCCTTGGCTTGTAAAGTCCTGGAAAACAGGACATTTTTCCCCCCTAGGTTTATAGTTTGTTTGTTTTTTTTCCTCGTTCTGAAAATACTAGCCACAAGTATAGGAACTTGCTGAATACATGCTGATTGATACTAATAGTGCTCTGTTGCTTGTTGACATTCTCATGTTTTTCTCTCTATGCTCTGACTTTAAAATTATATGTTTGTTGAAAATGGGGATGGTGCCTTTGATTTTTTGGAAAACTTTTTGACACATATCGTACCTACAGAAAACATACACATCAGAAGTTACATCAATCTTACAACATTGATTTTTTTACAAAGTGGAAACTCCCATGTAATTAATCAAAGAAAATAACCCAAGAATACAACTCATCATTTCAGTCATGGTAAATACTGATTTCCATAAGCATTCCTGCATTCGAAATTTATACAAATGTAATCATTCCAAATCTTTTTGTTTTCCCTGACTCTGTTCACTCAGTGATATATTTATGATATTTGTCTTTATTGTTGCAAGTAGTTGTAAATTGATCATTCCAGTTAATGTGCAGTGTTCTATTAACTGAACGGACTACAATTTAGTTATACAGTTGACTGTTGATGGGCATTTTGGTATTTCCGGGTTTAGAACACTTTTGTACGTATATTTGGTGGCCATTGTTTCATATTTCTAATGATTATATTCTTGAGCATAGAACTGTTGGCTCTTGAGTATATGTGTGTTGAATTGTAACAGATGCTGTCAGTTGACCAAAATGATTGTGCCAATTTATTCTCCCACTGACAGCATATGAGAGTTCTGTATTCTTCACATCTCTGCTGACAGAATTTTCCTTTCTTTCTTTCTTTCTTTCTTTCTTTCTTTCTTTCTTTCTTTCTTTCTTTCTTTCTTTCTTTCTTTCTTCCTTCCTTCCTTCCTTCCTTCCTTCCTTCCTTCCTTCCTTCCTTCCTTCCTTCCTTCCTTCCTTCCTTCCTTTCTTTTCTCTCTCTCTATCTCTCTCTTTTTCTTTCTTTCTTTTCTCTTATCAACTTTGGTGGGTAGTAAACAGTGTTGTGTTGTGGTTTTATTTGCATTTCCCTGATGGCTTAATGAAGTTCAAGTCATTTTCCTGGCTTTCTATTGGATTATAGCTCTTTTTTCTCTTTAATTTCTAGTTGTTCTTTATATATTATGGATTCAGTGGATATAGGTATTGCAAGCATATTATATATCTTTAATTTAATATATAATACATTTAATATGATTTAATATAATATGTATACATGTAATATGTATACATATATACACTTACTCCATGGCTTACCTTTTTGTTTTTCTTAAATGTGTCTTTGAGGAAGAACTGTTTCTACCATTAATAAAGGCGATGTGTCAGTTTGCCAACTTGTTGCTTAGTAGCTGCTTTAAGAAACCTTTGCCTGTTCCAAGATCACGAAGATACACGTTTTTGTGTTCTTGTTTTATTTTGTTTTTACAGAAGCTGTGCCATTTTATCTTTTAGTTTTATATTTGTTGTCCCTGAGAAATTGATTTTGATTTATGATATGAGTAAGGGATCAAGAGTCACTTTCTTTTTCCTATGGGTATCCAACTTACCTAAAATCATGTCTTGAAAAGATTGTTCTTGGGGCGCCTGGGTGGCTCAGTGTGTTAAGCCTTTGCCTTCAGCTCAGGTCATGATCTCAGGGTCCTGAGATCGAGCCCTGCATCGGGCTCTCTGCTCAACAGGGAGCCTGCTTCCCCCTCTCTCTCTGCCTGGCTCTCTGCCTGCTTGTGGTCTCTCTCTCTCTGTCAAATAAAATAAAATCTTTAAAAAAAAAAAAAAAAAGAAAAGACTGTTCTTTGCCAAATACTTGTTTTTTTTCTTCCTTGTTAGGTATCAAGTGACTGTCTATGTGTGAGTGTATTTCTGACTCTGTTTTGTTCTATGGGTCTAATTGTTTATTTTTTTGCTACAACCATGCAGTCTCCATTTTCTAGTTTCCTCGTAGTTCTTAATGCAGTGTAAGTCCTCTAGCTTTGTCGTTCTTGAAGATCGTCTTTGGTATCATATCCAGCCTTTAATTTTTTAAGTGTCATACTAATTGTGAGCAAAATAAGATTCTATAGATAGGCTGTGATACAATGTATGAGATTGAGGTTAAAGAGAAAGATGACACTAACAAATTCTATCAGGGGAAGTCATGCATGTTGCAAGGTAATATTTACTCAATTACAATTTTGCAAATTCCAGAACTGGGTTTTTTTGGTTTTTGATGAGAGAAAGTTTTATACAGGAGAAAGATGGGTTCTGAGGGGATTTGCCTGATGAGAGTAAGACACAATGAAGATGAATTAAGATGGTATTTAGAGGGGTACCTGGGTGGCTCAGCTGGTTAAGCGAGTGCCTTCAGCTCAGGTCATGATCCCAGGGTCCTGGGATCGAGCCCCACATTGGGCTCCTTGCTTAGTGGAGAACCTGCTTCTCCCTTTGCCCCAACCTGCTACTCCATCTGCTTGTGCATGTGCTCTCGCTCTCTCTCTGTCAAATAAATAAAAATTCTTTTTTTTTAAAAAAAGATGGTATTTAGAGTAGGAAAATGAGCACGAAGAATATCAATCTTTACCAAATTGTGTTTCACAAGAAAAAATAAATACAATTAAGGATATAAAGTGGTAAACCTCAAAAAATTAGAGTGACTAAATCTAGAAATAGATTTCTGAAGAGAGTTCCATTTTGACTAGATTATGATTAAAATTGATGTAGGAAAAAAAATCAAATCAGACACTTGCTTTATTTCTTAACCTATCTACCATTTTCCTATTGAGGGGACCACAAAAGAAAAGTCTGAAATGGGAGGAAACTCTTGACCCTGAATTGGCCCTCATCACCTCTGGTGTATGTAGAGCCACATGGGCCCATGACATGGCAAGTGATGGGAATTTACATGCATTCTTACTTCAGAGAAGAGGGGAGAGAGAGAGAGAGAGAGAGAGAGAGAGAGAGAGAAGCAAACATTGTATTTCTTGGAGCACATCCAGCAGATTTAACAAATGTTTACTTCTCATTTGTTGGGCATTATGACTCCTTGCCACTTTATATAGAAACACCTTGGGGCGCCTGGGTGACTCAGTGGTTAAAGCCTCTGCCTTCGGCTCAGGTCATGATCTCAGGGCCCTGGGATCGAGCCCGGCGTCGGGCTCTCGGCTCAGCAGGGAGCCTGCTTCTCCCTCTCTCTCTCTGCCTGCCTTTCTGCTTGCTTGTGATCTCTCTCTGTGTCAAATAAATAAATAAAATCTTAAAAAAAAAAAAAGAAACACCTTCATGGGTTTTCTAATTTAAATCCACAGTATCAATCAAATATAATAGCTTTAGCTTGCACATACCTGAGCTAAAGGTAAGGCAAGCTTACATAAGTTGAATGTGTTGAAAAATGAAGCCTCCAACCATGGAATCCATCAGGGTTAGACAAAGTTTTATTTCATTTGGGTTTCAGGGAAGAGTACCAGTTGGTCTTTAAAAGATAGTTTCCATAGCTGCTGGGCTGAATCAAAAGAAAATGCTGTCACAGCATTTTTTTCTCTTGCTACCTTTACTGCTTTGTGGTAGCTACCAAGGCAAGTATTTTTCAGGGCCTAGTTATTCCATTTCATTCCATGAAATGCCATTTAATGCTTCAATCTAGTGTCTGTTAGAAGCAGACCTGCTTTGTTGTGAGAATCTTGTCGCGTATCCCAGATTTGACTAGAGCTGCTTTTCTGTTCAAAACAGACTTGCAGGAAAGGTTCTCTCCAGGTAAAACTTTGTTAAGCAGCTTTCTACCAATTGAAACTCCTTTCCATGATTTAAAAAAATGAACTCCTTTTCATGATTTAAAAAATTGGGGCTGCAGTTAAATTATAGATGAATCCAGGCTTTATTGCTCCTGACCTTTTTTTTTTTTTTTAAGATGGGATCGAAGAATGATTTCTCAAAGGACCCTAAAGTGATTGCTTTTGACTTTCCTTATAAAAAGGTCAACCCAAAACAACATATGCTTAAAATCTAAAAGAAATGTTATCATGGCATACTTTTGTATTTTATTTCAGGACACAAACTGTACACTGAAGAATATCGTGTTACTCGAGTTTTATAGTCGTTTAATATTTGTGCCTATCATGCTCTAATCTTTTGTACAGAGCACTCTATCAAATAGTCCTTCTATTTAAAAAAAAAAAAAAAAAGTCTTCCCAGTAATGACCTGCAAAGTGCTAGTGGTGGAGGAATAGACATTCACTCTTGCTTTAATGTTTGTGTCTTGCAGCTTAGAGTTGAGCAGTTTTTGAGTGTCATGATTATGTTTCAAAAAATTTTCCCAATTATTTATATTTCTTTTAAAGTTGATAGATTGAAGCTGACTTAGAAGGGTCTGAATGATGGTGCATATAGTGTTATGTTCTTTCCACGGTCATGCTAAAGTTTGCACTGGAAGAGTTAACAGTAGCCTCTGTTCCAGCCATGCTTAGTAAACCCATAGTCCAATTGTAAGTGTGAGCTCACTCTGCAAATGTAGCTTTAAGACAAACCCTCTGCCTCTCTGTTACAAACTGGTTACTCCTTTGAAGTGCCTTCTAGAAATTTTGGAATTACCACTGTTTGTAGATGTCACCTCCATGCTAGAGCTCGTTCTTTATTTTTATTTAAAGATTTTCTTAAATTTATTTGACAGACAGAGAGCACAAACAGGGGGAGCAGCAGGCAGAGACAGAAGGACAAGCAGGCTCCCTAGGGAGCAGGGAGCCCAATGCAGGGCTCCATCCCCAAGACCCTGGGATCATGACCTGAGCCAAAGGCAGATGCTTAACTGACTGAGCCACCCAGGTGCCCCCAGTTCCTTGTTTTTAAATCTTTTTTTTTTTTTTTTTTTTTTTTTTTTTTTTGATACAAGGCCATCTCCCTTTGTTTTAGTGTGGACTATGATGCCACGAACAATCAGCTGCTTTTATTGTTAAAAAAAAAAAAGTAAAAGAAAACAGGGTATTTTCCAAGTCAATTCTGATAGCATTGGTTATTTTCAGAAATTGGATGAGTACCTCAGAATACAGATCAAGCTTTTTTTGTCTTGATCATGTTTACTTTTATTGTTCTAAATACCCCATTATCGGTATGACTCATCCCATCCTGAAATTCAGTTCTATAGCAGACAAGCCTGGGGAAGGCCAGTGGACAGAAACACATTCCTGGGATATCTGAGAGAAAGAGGGTCATTAGCCTTCTGTGGACATGGGGGGAGGAATAGAGCTATGTGGTAGGGTAGATAAAAGTAGAAGATGAGAAAAAGCCATGTATACCCCAGAAGGAGAGAGAAAGGATCACCCTAGATAGGCATAGCTCATGTCTCAGGAAACTTCTGATAGTCCCAGGATATGACTTGTTGCATCCATTGCTGAGTATTGGATAAATGCCTTTATTTATAAATACACATTGTATTTTGCAAACATGATTAAATAAATCTTCTTGGGAAGATCCGAAAGTCAGCCTTCAGGACTGGAAATCACCAGTGATTTTAGCAATGTTTGTAAAATACTTTGGGCTCCTCAGCCACAGTGTGAAATGTTAATGTATATTTGCATATGACTTTTTATTTATTATTGCTGTGCAGCATTGCTGATTCTAAAATAAAACCCCAAAGAGGGAATGGAAAAGAGTTCTTTGACATTTGAAAGCCAACAATTCCTGGAATGAAA
Organism: Procyon lotor; assembly: GCA_028646535.1. Lineage (NCBI taxonomy): Eukaryota > Metazoa > Chordata > Mammalia > Carnivora > Procyonidae > Procyon > Procyon lotor. The sequence continues at coordinate 83,034,423 of CM053605.1, read as the reverse complement.
TTCCAGAAAATATCAATAGTTGTTTATAAGCACAGCATGGAAATGTTGCATAAAATCAAAGTACACAAGTTTATTAAACCCTCTGACTTGCTCTCTAAAACCAGTTTTCTTTGCCTTCTAGCCTCAGACTTGAAACAGAAAGTGAAGCCTGTGTTGAGAATTGCATTCTAGACTAAAGAAATGATAAAGTAATAGAGCTTAGAAACTTATGATTATTTCTAGATCTACCAAGATTTTAGGAGCCCTTAATGTTGGGAGGATGGATGCAAGGGCACAAAATGTCATCAAATGCTTTTATTTGAAATAAGATTAATCCTCTATCCCGAATAAAAATAGAGGCAAACGGCAGCCGTCCAGTGTGGGCTTTGTAAATCACATTATCAAGGCTTGCTTAAAGCATTCACCTAGTATTCTATATGGAGGTGGGTGGTGGGACCGCCATATGCCGGCTTGGGCCTGAGCCAGGGAAGCACACAGGAAGGCTTTTGCATTCCAGCCGTCCACTCCTGCCTGGCGAAAAGCACTTTTTGTATGTGGTGTAAGTGGCCAAGTTATTTGTACACAATGGGAAGCTGAAATTTCATTTCCACATGAAATTAGTGAATAATGGCTTTCAAGACTCACTGAATAAGCACGCCCAAGACACAGTCAGCATTTTAAGTCTGTCTACAGGACTACCAACCATCTGGATGGAAAATAAATCAGTTATGCAGCTACTCTGGGGCTTCAGAGGTGAGGCACGGGGAGGGCAAAGTGTATGGTGGCTGTACTGGGGCTTTTGGTTTTTACCAGGGTTTTGGTGTGGTCAGGCTTTGTCACCTCTGTTTTTTCCCAGTCACTTTTGTACTGGCCTGAGCCGTGAATGCATCTGACTTCATGTCCAATGGTACTGTATTATCTACTGTGTCTGTTTAATGTTTTTATCTTATTATTTTATTGGTTTCTATCTTTTCAAAATATACCTACACATTAAATTTGGATTTTAGGCCCCAAAGTATAGATATTCTATCTGCATGGCTAAATTCATGACCATAGAATGCACAGCTCTGGAATTGATACTTTTGGATGATGATGAAATTTCTGTTTTCTCCAAATGTGCTAAGATCTCTTTTTCTATTAATGTAAAGATGAGTTGTTAAGATCTGGTTTGAGAAAAGTGGATCTCATTTTTGGTAGAGTGTGATTTGAAAAAATAAAGCCAGAGTTATTTATTTTTAGATAGTAAGATATTGGTAATTTATCTATATATAATAATTTAAGGGTAATGCACAGAAACCAAAATGAGAGAAGCAGATGGAAACATCCCCTAGGTGAGCATGAAAATTTGTTCTAAAAAATGGAACAAGTGCCAGCAAAGCATATAATCATTTTCTTTCAATTACACCTGATTTTGATTTTTAAAAAAATATTGGCAAAGCAGTGTTTCAGTTTATTTACCTCATTTTGATTTCCTTCAAAAACAGTTTGGAATTTAATACATGAACAGGGTATAAATGAAAAGTGATAGTGTTTAAAGGAAAGCAGCTAATGGATTATACAGTTATTTCATGGCTTGAGAATTTTTGTGGGTAGGAAAAATTGGAATCTAGCAGGTACAATTAGATACTCCAATTTCCTGCAATCTAGTTATGTAATAGAAAAGATTAAGAGTATATAGGAAGAAGTGAAGTTTGAAAAGGTTACTTTTCTAGAATTCCACCATACAGTATTTCATTGAGTATATTATTCAAAATATGCATTAAGAAGAGAACTATTTGTTTCATGCTTCTGTAAATTTGTCGATTCACATACTGCTCTCAATCAGTGGACCATCAGTGGAGTTTCACCATCCTTTGCAATCTGAGCTACACTGAAAAATGCATTAGTTATAATGGGATTTGGCTTGTAACTTTATAGTGTGAGCTATATCATTAATTAATTTTGAGGCAGCTGCTCATTAAAAAATCTTTCTGGTAAACAGAATAAGGGAACATATTTTGGAAGATGCCAGCACATGATGTATTAAATGGATTTTGATAAGTGCATTTGGCTGATTTGATTGTCAGGTATGAAAAAATCATATTTAGAGGAATCCAGCATGATTGACTATAAAATGGTATTTTAAAACTAGTCTTTACATTATGGATTTTACAAGTCCAATGTAAGGACTTGATAAGGAAATTGGGGATGGTTATTAGCCTAGAACAGAAGATGAGTTATAAGCTAATACCTAGACTAGTAGAGCTGAAAGGGGACTTCCATCCCTCTTGCTTTGTCAGGAAGAAAGTGAGAGACCACAGAGGCTGTGATTGGTCTGGAGCCCTACAGTTGGCTGGGGGAAGAACTGGAAGCTGGAGCACCATCTCGGCCCCCTGAAGGGCTCTCTCAGCTCTGCAGGTCATCCAACATGTCTCCATGCAACCCCACCCAGGGAAGAAAGAGGTAGACGAGAAGTGACCACAAAGCTGATTTATTTGGAAATAAGAAAGAGTGTTTTGGTTTGAGGATACTCAGCTGGGCTGCCTGGGAAGATTTTGCAGTCTTTTCTGGAAGGTGTTTAAAGAAAGGTTAGCCAAGTGTAAGAACTAGATGGTAGAGATACTAATCAGATAGAAGGACAAGATTTCTTTAGCTGCCTTCCCAGAGCTATGATTTCCAGATTGCTCGCTTTGTTCTAGTTTTTCCAACCAATCTGATGCTTTCTGTGAAATTAGGCATGGAATTCAACCTCCCTGAGACCTATGCTAAAATCAAGTTTCCATGTTCCCAAGGGACGCTAGGACCTGCAGACATACTCCTACACTTCTGTCTTCAGCCTAGAGAAAAGGTACACTCGCAATCACAGTCTTGTGATGGGATGCTAGAAATAACTTAGGTTTTACTTTTTGGACGTCTGGTTCCTCTTTGTTACTCTTGGTATTTTATTTGTGTTTCTTTGTGGGCTCTATTGTTTGGCTTTGGATTTAGAGTCATGGCGCTGTCCTCTGTCTACATTTGGATGAGTTAAGATGGTTACTCATTTTCTCTCACACGTGTCATGTGTATGCCTAGGTATCCACCCCTTAGACTGATACTGACAGAAGTCTGCTGGAATAAATGTTGTTGTCTCTGTTGACTCATTTGACCACATCCACATGGAGAAAGAGACAGACAGACTAGCATAGGAATAGCAGAGATACAGGAAAGATGTATTGGAAACATGTAACAATTGATGATGTGGTGAGAACTTGTATCTCATTGTTTACCAAAAAATGAGGCACTCACAGTTCTAAGAACTAGAGAGGGTAGGCTTGGCTGGTAACAAATCCATTCTCTATGTACAGTGGCTTAGCCAATAAATCTATTTTCTGTTTGTATAGTAGAGGTAGGTATATATGCAAATTTAGTGGAGTAGAACTTTCCTCAATGCAGCTGCTCGAGAAACCAGCCTAAGGGAAGCTGTACTGTGTTCAAACTCTGGTTTCCAGGATTTCTCTAGGGTTCCCTCCATCCCAGTATCCCAAAAAAAGACAACTGCTTGGAATCATCTGAAAAAGATTACTGTGGATCAAACTTACAGCACAAATCACTACACTCAGAGTCCATTGACTGGAATCATAACTGCAAAGGAGGCATGGAAATGTAGTTTATCTCTGTGCCTGGAAGAAGAGGAAATGGATTTGGGTAAATAGTAGTCATACATATACACACATATTTGTGTAGAACATGTGGTTTAGTGTTAGTGGTACATATATACAGATATAGAGTTGTACGTATATAAATAGTGTTATGTGTACATAAAAACTAATATAAATATTGATGCTATATATACCTAAATATATAAAGTGCTATATATGTAACTATACACAAATATATAATGAATACATAAAATATATAAATATGTGTATATATAATTTATGCATATATACAAAATATATTAACTTATATATACATAAAATAGTGTTATAAAAACATAAATATACATAAATAGCTTTGCTTTAAGTCTATTTGGGAGTGAATTAGTTTTATTTGAAAGTTATATTGGGGCACCTGGGTGGCTCAGTGGGTTAAAGCCTCTGCGTTCAGCTCGGGTCATGATCTCAGGGTCCTGGGATCGAATCCCTGCTGAGCAGAGAGCCTGCTTCCCCCTCTCACTTTGCCTGCCTCTCTGCCTGCTTGTAATCTCTCTTTCTAAATAAAATCTTTAAAAAAAAAAAAGTTATATCAATGCAGTTTATGCAATCTACATTTAAATCACTGTACTTTTTTGCCTAACTCTTTGATGTTCTGATCAAATTCTTTTGCCTCATGCCTTATATTCAATATTCTTACAGATGTCCAAGCATTTGCCTTCTTTCAGTTCCCACTGGCATCTCCCTAGTGCCTAAGTGGGGACCCTTACTAATGGGCACAAAGGAAAAGAAGCCTGATGAGGAATGGACTGCTTAGGTCCCTTTAAAAACATCCCAGTTGGGGCGCCCGGGTGGCTCAGTCGTTAAGCGTCTGCCTTCGGCTCCGGTCATGATCCCAGGGTCCTGGGATCGAGCCCCGCATCGGGCTCCCTGCTCGGCAGGAAGCCTGCTTCTCCCGCTACCATTCCCTCTGCTTGTGTTCCCTCTCTCGCTGTGTTTCTCGCTGTCAAATAAATAAAATCTTTAAAAAATAAAAAAATAAAAAAATTAAAAAAAAAATCCCAGTTAAGGTGGGCAGACAGGTGCTTCAGACTGAGCAGCAAGACATCCTTGGTTCATGGCTCTTGACAGTAAGCAAGGACCTCGTTGGGGGACTGAGTTCTTTCAACCAATCCCGTTTCTCTCCAGCAGCCTCAAGTGCATAAACTGTTCAGATCCTAAGGTGGGAAAGGACATAAAATCACATACATATTGTATTAAAAACAAAGGAGAACAGGGATAAAACAGGTGCTAATAAAACTTAAGTGTAATTAGAGAGAGAGAGAGAGAGAAAGCAGGAGGAGCAGCAGAGGGAGAGGAAGAAGCAGACTCCCTGCTGAGCAGGGAGCCGGACCCTGGGCTCGATCCCAGGACCCTGGGATCATGACCTGAGCCCAAAGGCAGACACTTAACTGCCTGAGCCACCCAGGTGCGACTAAACTGTCATTTTCACATGGAGACTAAAGTGAGTAAACTTCCTCTCTCTTAACTAACCCAACTAGCTTCAAGGTAATGGAAATCGAATTCTTTCTCGAAGGAGAGTACACAACAGGTTTTTGTTGGCAAGGGCAGGGATGCTTTCTTCGATGGTATCTGTCCACCAGCAGCACCATGGGCAGGATCCGATGCCTTCACCCACTGGTTTAGTAATTTAATTAATTAGCTGTGGTTTGGATGGCAAAAATGACCCAAGGGTGAGAGGGGAGAGGGCCAAACTGGTCTGATTTAGTGAGGTTCCCCTCCTGCCCCTGTGGAGTTGTAGTTGTGTTATTTTTCTGGTATTTCTGTTCACTAGACGTGAGCTGATGAAGCAGCCCCTGGAGAAGGCTTACTTTAATGTGGTCACATGGCACCTTTCTAAAGGTTCTTATCAAAGTCCCAGCCTCAGCCCTGTAACAGTTTTCTTTCTTTGCACTTATATCCTCAGTTGTATTTATCTCCTTGCAATGCATTTGTTGACAAGTCTGTCTCACCTGCTTGCTTGTGAGCTTTAGCAAAGCTATCCTGTGTGTGCCATGTTCTCCGGGAAAGCTCTGATGGCTGGCCCAGAGCAGAACTCAGTAAATTTGTGGGGAATCAATGCATATTGACTGAATAAGTAAGTTATATCTAAGTAGATGCTTTCATAATTGTGACTTGTTTTCAGTTCTTAATAGTGTGTTTTAAAAGTTTAGTCTCCTTTTGGGGCGCCTGGGTGGTTCAGTGGGTTAAAGCCTCTGCGTTTGGCTCAGGTCATGATCTCAGGGTCCTGGGATCGAGCCCCGCATTGGGCTCTCTGCTCAGCGGGGAGCCTGCTTCCCCCTCTCTCTCTGCCTGGCTCTCTGCCTACTTGTGATCTCTCTCTCTCTGTCAGATAAATAAAATCTTAAAAAAAAAAATAAAACAGGAAGGGATGGGGAGGGAGACAAAACACAAGAGACTCCTAGACTCACGAAACAAACTAAGGGTGGCTGGGAGCCTGGGGAGGAGGGGAATAGGGATAGGGTGGCTGGGTTGTCGACATTGGGGAGGGTATGTGCTATGGCAAGTGCTGTGAAATGTGTAAGCCTGACGATTCACAGACATGTACCCTGGGGCAAATAATACATTATATGTTAATAAAAAAAAAAGTTTAGTTTCCTTTAATGTAATTTTATCATTCTTTTATCCACCTAATTTGGTTAAAATACCTGCCTGGGTTTGATTTTGAACTAGTGAAATCTGAATTAAAGTGGTCTTATCTCTACTGAGAAAGAGTTTCTTGGTTACACTTTTACACACACACACATACACATACACACACACACACCAGTGTTTCAGAATATCATAATTTGTCATAATTAATCAAGGTGCAATTTTTTTTTACTAAGCAATACACTAATGTTTTCTGAAGTAAATTTTCTAGTTTCATCAAATAGTATTTTTTTTAAAGATTTTATTTATTTATTTGACAGAGAGAGAGAGATCACAAGCAGGCAGAGAGAGAGGGGGAAACAGGCTCTCCGCTGAGCAGAGAGCCCAATGTGGGGCTTGATTCCAGGACCCTGAGATCATGACCTGAGCCGAAGGCAGAGGCTTTAACCCACTGAGCCACTCAGGCACTCCAAATAGTATTTTTCATGGCAACTTTCTGCTCTTACGTGTACTTGATGTTCAAACCCTGGTTTTGTTACTATTAGAACATCATAATTGAAACCTGGATAGGCAATAGACTTGTCACTGATATGCTCATGTTTGAGTTGCCATTTTAATTGGATTTGTTTGAAGGGTTTATACATAAGAGACCATGATTTTCTAATTAGCAGAGTTGATAGCATATTTTCTGACAACATTATCCTGACCTGGACCTCAGATGCCTTTTGACTTATAAATATTTTCGTATTTCACTCTTCTAATATATTGCCTTCAGTGATACATTAATAAACAATTTCATTTTTCATATCCTCTTCAATGAAATATTGTGAATCTAAATTTTCTATTTTCAGTTGTGTCGTTTGCAGATACCTAAGAGGATGATTATTTTGCTTTTTAGTAGGTAAAATTCCTTGAGTGTTTACCTGTGCTTGTCACTTCACTAGATTACTAACCTACATTTTCCTAGACATAAAAACAGTTGGTGGAAAAATAGAGTTTATTCTCTTCCTTTGAAGTAGTTATATTTTATAAAGTTACCACAGACACTGAATTAGTGAATGGTGAGGTGCTGTTCATAGGAGAAATATACAATTAGGTGCCTCAGATCATAACTTTTTTATCAATAGATCAATACATAACTTCGTATGTGTGCTTTGTGTGTTTCTGTTTAAAGACCCTTATATAATATATATTGTTGATTAACATTGAACTCATGGTCAACTTCACTGTCGACCTGTAATGCCTTCACTGTCTCATACTGTAATGAAGCTAATCTAACACGTGTATTTTATCTGTAAGACCCATGGAAGTCTATTTGTGCTTGGGAACAATAAATAGCATTTCCTCACTACATTTGGGGGCCATTTCAAAAAGCAAAATCACCAACAAAAAACACAAAAGCGCAAAAAATATGATACTAAATAAATAGTGAAAAGGACACTTCTTTAAGTTACAAAAGCTGCAGTGTCACCTTCTTCAACCTCCCCTGGGAATGTGCAGGTTGGTATTTCAGATTTTTTGTTGGTCTGTTCATTTCTGCAGATGATCGTGAAATGCTGCAAGTACTGATTTTGGTATTGCAAATAAATTTTATTGAGGAAGCAAATGTGCAAATGTGTAATGTGTAAACAAGGAGGAATGAATATATTATTACTGAAGTTTAAAGATAAAGAATCTAGGACTCAGATGTTAAGTAATTTCAGTGCTGTTAGCAGCTACTGAGGGCTAACATGTACTGAGCACCGTACTGAGTAAGACATGGTCCATCTCTCTAGATGTATGTCTATACTCATAGAATTGTTTACTAAATAATGAATTATATACTTTATCTAAATGTGTTTATCCCTTAGTTCTTCCCTTAATATATTCAGTTATTCTTAAAAGCGAAGACAATATTTAAAACTTTAGATATTTTAAAAGTAAGAATTAGGGGTGCCCGGGTGGCTCAGTCAGTTAAGCATCTGCATTAGGCCCAGGTCATGATCTCAGGGTCCTGGGATCAAGCCCCGTGTCAGGCTCCCTGCTCAGCATTGACTCTGCTTCTTCTTCTGCCTCTGTCCCTGCTCCCCACTCGTGCTTTCTCTCACTTAATCTCTCTCAAGTAAATAAAATCTTTTTAAAAAGTTTTATTAAAAGTAAAATTTGAACTCAAGCCTCTGTTGCCTCTCTCTGAAATTAGAATGAATCCGCAGGGTTGATCTCATAGCCAAGAGCCGAGAGTCAAAAGCAGAAGATGAGTCAACAAAACTACACGCTACCTTAGATTTTGTTCCTAACAGACTTCTCCAGATATGAGCAATGTGTTAAAGAATACACAGTGCTCAGGACCAGAATCAATGTTCCTAAAGCTAGCCCATTCCTCATGGAGAATCAGTGTTGTAGAAATCTAGACCTGCCATTTTTCAGAACAGACCTGTCAGAGTCCAGAAAACTCATAGTGTCACAGTTTGAACCGAATAATCATGAACTAATTTTTAATTTAAAGACTATGATTTTTTTTTGAGAAGTAAACTTAAAAGCACCTAAGTGTGTGTTCACATCATCTTTGTTGCTGACTTGCCTCATGCTGTGTGAATACCATGAAATTCTGTACCTTGTTCATTTTGCCTAAGATTCTAAGCTGTTTGCCATCATACCTTGCAGAAATGGGAGTTCTCCCCTTGAACTCTACACCTTCAGCTGACCTCCAGCCTTGAAATCCCTTTATAGGACCCTGCCTTTCATGACATTCTGGACTTCGAAATCTGGCCTTTTACCCATAGCCTGTCAGAATGTGCTTCTCTGAGCTGCATGCCTGAATTTCCTACTCTGAGCCCTCATGATGGGTGTGGGTGTATCATGACCCCTACATACCTTGGGGTGTGGGTCTGCTCAAAGGTCCTGGTCTTGTGCTGCCCTCCCTGCCACAGACTTTGCTGGGGAATCATGGCTGGAATCATCCTTGGTTTGATCATGTGTCAGAAGCAGAGTACAAGTCATTCACAGCAAACAACTACTTAAGAACCACAGAAATCTGGTCTGTAGGTGTGTGGTTAGAAGGAGTGGAGTGGGGACGCCTGGGTGGCTCAGTGGGTTAAGCCTCTGCCTTCAGCTCAGGTCATGATCTCAGTGTCCTGGGATCGAGCCCCACATTGGCTCTCTGCTCAACAGGGAGCCTGTTTTCCCCTCTCTCTCCGCCTGCCTCTCTGCCTACTTGTGATCTCCCTCTCTCTGTGAAATAAATAAATAAAATCTTAAAAAAAAAAAAAAAGGAGTGGAGTGCAGTGGTTTAATGTATAGGGTGTTCATTTAGAAGATGTGATTACTCATCTGTAAAAAAAGAGAGATTTGGAGAGATTTGTGAGGTATCAGTGAGATAATACATGTAGGATCATATAGAACAAATAGGTACCACAACGAATGGCTCAATAAATACTAGCTAATTGTATTGTGTGTCTTTTTCTTCTTTCCCAGCTCTAGCTGATCAACATAGTCTTTGAAATAACTGATCAGACTGCACTTGGTGTATAAAACTGTTGATATTTAAATATAGTTACGTATACGTATTGTGTATGTAAAGTTCTGAAATAGGAAACACACAGTCGACAGATTGTTTATACAATTGGACTTAAAAAAATATTCACTCTATTTTGATTTTTTAATTTCAATATAATGTGCTGTAGCAGCAAAATAGTAGTAATATGAAGATGCTGGCCTGAATATGAAAATAACTTCACATACACAGTTGAACATTCCATTTATACTTGCGAGAAACAGGCAATGGTAAGATTGTGGACCGGAAGCAGTTATTTTCCAAGTTGTAGCTTTTGGAGAGCGGGAGCCACTGAGTGTATGTGTACTTTTCAAAATCCTATGTCTTCCGTATTGACTTATGTGGGATAGGTCAATGAATATAATGTTGAATGAAGAATTACAAGTTGTATTCTCAGCCCTTCCTCTGTTTCTTTCTAAACTTTCTTCTTTTTTCTCCTCTCCTGATTGTATACTGACATTGCTGATTTTTACAGCACTGCGGGTTTTCCCAGTGAGCAACAGTGATCCATTCTTGGATTCACATAACAGAAAAGCTGGTTGGTTGAATAGAATCCGTGTGGCTCCTTCTGCAAGTGCTTATCTCGTTCCCTGGTTGCTTTGTAATTGTTATTACTTTGAAAAAAGCATTTCTTTCTCATCTGTGCGCTCAGATTATATAGGAGGCTTTTTCCTATTGAGGTATATTCTTATCAGGATGTTTTGCTTCTATTTTATAAATAATAGCATTATTTGACAGAGGATGAAGCCCTCTTGTAGTCAGTGCCAAAGGAAACAATACAATATGCATGTGCAGTGGGGGGTTAGCTAGATAGAGCAGCTATCTTGTTTTCCTTGCTTGCCTTTAATCAGTGCATGCATTTTCTTAAAACTTTCTTATCCATCTTTTGTGGGTGCTGTTTGTGAATTTCCTTCCTTTCTTCCTTTTCTTTTTGTGACAGTGTTTCTGTTTCTTTAATTTATCAAGGTGTCACATACAACAGTCTTATTGTATTGTACTAAAGACATTCTCCTTTTGCAAGAGAGTATTTGTTGCTTGGTTTGCTCTTCTTTTGAGCTAATGAGGACATTGCCAGTTATTTTGCCTTTGATCCTACAACTGTGTTTCAGCTCTGGACTTTGTCTATCAATAAAATTTTTTTAAACGGATTGAGCCCTTTTCCAAAGCAGATGTATTGTTCTGCTTTAATGGAATTCCCATCTATGACAATCTGTTTTTATTGTGACTTTCGACTATTGTAACTTTCTTGTATGTGGGTGCCTACAGAATCCTTTTTTCTTTGTTTTGCTTTCTCTTTTGTCTTTTAGACATGAGAACTTAGCCAGAGACTGGAGGGAAAAAAGAAAAAGGAAAAAAGGAAAGAAGAAAAAAGCTTTTGTGATCCAGAATGTTTTTAGTTATAAATCTCAGCTTTATCATTACCCACTAAAACAGTATATCCTTTCTTTATCTGGTTAGTTATGTGAGAGATGATTTTGCCAAAAACCACACGAAACTTTAGGGAATGTCTTTCTTCTGGGTTTGGGAAAAATAGCTAGAATGAAAGTAAAGGGAGCAAACCCCTTAGCAATTTACACATTCTATTTGTTTTCACGTAAAATTTATTAATCTCTAGTACATTTCTTTTAGAGAAACAAATTTAGAAATCATTAAAGTGATGAGTGCTAGAAATAATTTTGGGTTTTATTTGCCTCCAGTAACAATCAAAAGCAGCTACAGCTGCCTTCAGTGTTTATTTTCTGTAGATTGATCTTGTTATTGCTTATTTCAGTTTTTTTGGTTGGCTGGGATAGCCAGTCTCATCATTACTGTTTCAGAGAAAATAGCTGCTGAGTTATTTATATAGTAAGTAACTGCCAAATAAAGCATTTTGATGTAATGAGTAACTAGGTTTCTGTTTTATATCTCCACTTAGTTTAGCCATGATATTGACTCAGTCATACCAACCTGATTTACATATGAGTTAGTAAAATGGAACTCTGTTATTGTATCTTTCTCAGTAACCTCTTGGCTTTTGTGAATAGGTCAGATTAAAACCCAGTTAAAATGCTCAGTCACATGTAGTGAATGAATCTGTGGACTGGATATTTAACATGTTTTCATTGTATCCAGATATAGTTGTTTCCCATTGTTTTTCTTTTGAACACGGTCATCCCTGGAAATAACAGTAGCTTGGCTCCTATAGATAATGACTCTTTTCTACCTAGGTTTTGCTCTTCAACTGACTTATTTTTCTCAATGACACGTTCAACTTCTTTGAGTCTCCATTTTCCCATCTTTAAAATGAGGGTAATGCTATCAAAGATCTCTCATTTGGGCGCCCCCCTTTAGTCTCATTTCTAGGATAGATTAGAGTGAGACTCACAGTATCTTCCCCTTGGACATAAGAGGTCTCAATATCTGTTTGTTAAAACATCCAGAGTTGTCAGCAGCAGGGTCGCCTGAAAGCAAGTTGTGTAGAATATTAATTGGCAAGAGTTGTGCCATAAAAATTTGCACGTTAGCAAATGGAAGTCAACCCAAACTCGTGAAACAAAGAAACTTGTCAAAGTTACCTAATCCTCCACCCTTAGAAATAGAGGTAATATGTATTATCTTAATAGAATTTGTTCCACAGGGGAGAAAACTAGTGTTCAATAACTCTGTTTCCAGAAATATAGCTGAGGAAAATGGAGGAGGAATATCTTCATGGCCAAAGTAACTGAATTTTGTAGAAGGCTGGGTGATGGACATTGGAGAGGGTATGTGCCATGGTGAGTGCTGTGAATTGTGTAAGACTGATGATTCACAGACCTGTACCCCTGAAGCAAATAATATATTATATGCTAATTAAAAAAATATTAAGAAAAAAAGGAAGGAAAAGTGTCTGGAGACTGGTCACCATTACTAAAGCCCTGAATTGCCAACAAATAAATGAGATGACTGGGTTGATGAGGGAGCGTTGAAGAGAAGTTTTCAGAAAGCCCAAAGGGCAACCAGTATGACTTGAGAACCGAGTTGAAAGGACTGGAAAACCCGAAAAGCATTTGATTTGATGAGTATTGGCAATGTTTCCTTTCAAAGTCTTTTCTCTGCTTGTATTCTTTTCAGGTGAGTGTCTGGCTCACTAATACTTCTCTCCTGCCATTTATAGATATAAATAACTGTAAGGATTAACACTTCTAGGGTGCTTACCCTGTGCCAGCTACTGTTCCACATACTTCATAAAACTAAGTCATTTAATTTCTGCAACAACCCTAGAAACAGCTAGGGCATTGAGGCACCAAGAGCGTATGAGTCAAGAGAGACAGTTACATCTTAGTCACAAACAACCCTGAATCCTTGTGAGTTACAACAACAAAGGCGTATTTCTAACTCTGCAAAGTGGGTCTGTGGCTCTGCCCCAAGGCAACCTTACCTCAGCACCCAGGCTATTACTGATCAGAATGAGAGGAGAGAACATCTTGTCCTGGTTCTTGCCTTGTTCCTGCCCAGATGTTAAACATGGGCTTTCCACTCACATTTCCTTGGCCAAAGCAAGTGCTATGCCAAGCCTGACATCAGTGGGGTAAGGGAGGCAGGTCCTCCTACAGAAAAGGGACAGTATATGTTTATAGATAATGATGCCCTATAACGGAAAGGGTGAGTAACTTCCCCTAGGTCAGTGAGAGGGCACGTGGAAGATCAGGGATTCAGAACCCATGCAGCCTGGCTCTGGAGTCTGTTCTGTTAAACACAGATCCATTCTGCCTCTTTAGTTCCTTGCCTCCTAAGGGGAATTAAAATAAATTTTGAGAGCTACTTATGAAATTCATAAAGATATGTTTAGTGACCGTATTTCAGAACAACCACCTGCAATGTAAAAAGTCCAGCTAGAATCACATTAGCATAGGATGAAGGTTAAGAATGGGGACTTGGAAGCCTAGAGTGCCCGTGTCCAAATCCTGACATCATCGCTTACTAGCTCTGAGATCTTGGGGAAGATACCTAATCTCTCTGTGCCTTAAATTTTCCTCATATGTAAAACAGGGATGATAATAGTGCATACCTTGTGGTGAGGGTGAAGATTAAGTGAGTTAATAACGAACTATAAAATGCTTGGAGTATAATCACTACACAAGTATTATTGTCCTCATTACTACTATTCTCCTCTATCTTAAAAGTCACCAAAATGTGTTCAAGGAATAGTGCTCACCACTTCAACCAACATTTGCCTTCAGGGACAGTGGGTGGTATCTTTCCTCCTTCAGAAAGTGGCTTTTTATTGTCTCTTTGAACTACTTACCACTTGCCCACTTGCCTTTCCCCTCTCTTGTTTTTGTTTTGTTTTGTTTTTAAGATTTTATTTATTTATTTGACAGAGAGAGATCACAAGTAGGCAGAGAGGCAGTCAGAGAGAGAGGGGGAAGCAGGCTCCCCGCTGAGCAGAGAGCCCAATGTGGGGCTCGATCCCAGGACCCTGAGACCATGACCTGAGCTGAAGGCAGAGGCTTTAACCCACTGAGCCACCCAGTTGCCCCCACCTTGTTTTAAAACTATTGTCTTACTGTGTCATTAATACAGATGATAATCATAAATGCTTACTTAGGTTTCTTTCCATATAAAAGGAAAGTTTACGATAACCTATTTTGACAGAATCTTTCTGCCCAGTAGTTGTGCTATTATTATTTTCAAAACATCACTGCCATTGGCATACCAGTTGCTTTCCTGTTTTCTAAAAACACTTTTATCTTTGTTGAGAGTATCTTAGATGGTCTTAAATCTAAGAATATCCTTCTTCCCCTTTAGATTCTTAACTGGTGTAAAATATATGAAATTATTTCACAGACTGGTCCCTATTCATTTCTTACCTCTGAGACATTAGACTTTGTTTTCTTATCTCTCTCTTCATTTTCCCTCTAAAGTTTTCCATTGTTGACTTTTTTGTTGATTTTTAGCTACTGGTCAGCTCAGATATTAACTGAATATTATACATATTCAACCATGATTAGATTGTCTATTTACAAAGAATACGAGTTTCTCTTTTATTCTCTAGGTTTTTCTAAATTGACATCCCTTAAAATTTCCTGTGTCTTTAAAAATCTTACTGTTGGTAATTTGAACAGTCTTGCTGGTAATGGTGTGAAGCACAAGAAATAGAAAAGGGAGGTGTTTTCTGATTAGTTTGTGTCTCCTGAGAGTGTATTCTCTGATTCCAACATTATACGTGTTGTGAGAATGTGTACATGATTGATAGTTGATAACATTTCTAGGAGCTTGGTCAACATAAATTGAGTCACACTGACAATGGAGACAGTAGGACAAAATCCAGAAAACAATATATAGACTAAAAGCGAGTTACATATTCTAGAAGAAAGAAAGACGGAGTAAGTTCAATGTAAATTTTTAAGTCACAATGATAGTGGATAGATCAAGAGAATATGAAGAAAGCAAGGTATAGGCTTAATTCCAGCTAGGTATTTTAACAGAAAATCTTAAATGGACTTAGTCCAGTTGAAATTAATGTAAAAATTTTTAAATTAAAAAATATGAAATACCTGGTTGTTTATTTTTGGTACAGATACAAGAATGGATTAATTAAGAGTATATAGAAAACATTTTCTAAAGAAAAGGCAGCACATACAAAGTACAAATGCCCAACCCATACGGCAGACACTAATAATTGTTTACTCTCTGACATTAGTTGCCAATCTAAAAGGGGGAGAAGGAGCATGTCTAAGCCAGCACTATATAACCCTGACCCCAGGCCAAAAGCTCATCAATCCAGAGTGTGTGCCTCACTCAAACTACAATCAATTGGGATCTTATTCCAAGGAGTTTAAAATGTGAAAGCATTGGGAAACAGAAACCAGGAGCACCGAGAGCTAGGCCAGGGCATCATGGGAGCATCCAGTGAGCATCTGTGACTTCTTACTGAAGAATAAGATACTCTGAAGATACTCTGGTGCTTGCCCATCTCATAGGGTCTGGTGGTTCAATTGCTCCTGAAGTATAATCTGCTCAAGCAAATGCCTCATTTTTCTTATTCCGGCTGGAGTTTGTTCCTGTTACTTGCAGGCGGGAGAAATCAAATGCATGCAATTAATATGAAAAGATTAGAAAAGAAGAATCTAATCAGGCTATGAAGCTCAGTTGTGAAAAGAATTCTTCAGGGAAAGTAGGTGAGCTTGGTTCTGACAGATTATGGTCTCATAAACATGATATGGAAATGATCAAAGCCGCAAAAAATACTGAATGCTTTCGGGGGGGAAGGTCATTAAGTTAAATGGTTTATAAAAAATCAGACAATTTATAGTTCTAAGGTTTGATAATGGTTCAGTTGGGTGGAGACCTGACCTAATGAGGGCCTGGTTGTGGTTCTGTCTCTAGACAGACCAGTTCCAGGACCAAAGGTCTCCTAACTCCTAGTCACCTACAGGTGACTAGTGTACATCCATGTAATGGGGGTGGCAGCCAGACAGCAAGGTAGTGTATTTTTTTTTTTCAAGGTAGTGTATTTTCAAACCATTTCTAGTCTAGAAAACCAACCAAGTCAATATTCTTATTATAGAACACCAAGATATCTTATACTGGACATCACAGTAGAGTGAGTAAAAAGAATGTGATGATGAAAATACTAAAAATGCTTTTCTTGTTAAGAGAATGTGTACCTGTGGAGGTTTAAATGAGGTGTACCTTTTGAATCTTTCATAAAGTTATCTTGAACTCTCTTGAGAAATGGTATGTAGAAGAAGTGGGTGTCTTAGATTAAAAAAAACAAACAAACAACAACTCTGGAGTCAATGGTTTATGGTTCTATAGTCATAAATTACTATGTTTGACTTCTGACTCTTTATGGCTCTTAACTTGCATGAAATGTGACTGTCACTTCCTGAATAATGATTTCCATTTTTTTTTTTTTGATAAAGTCAACATACTCCTTCTGCTGAAAATACATTTTACTTTGCTTGGAGCACCCATTATATTTTACCAGATTATTTATATATATTCGTATATTTGTAGAGATATATTATGTTCAAATATATATAGTTGATGGATTTTATTTTATTTTTTGCTAGGGCTGCCTTAGCAAAGTACCACTAGGGAGCTTAAACAATAGAAATTTACCATCTCTCAGTTCTGGAGGTTGGAAGTTAAGATCAGGGTGTTGACAGGGTTGCTTCTTTCTCAGGGCTGTGTGGGAGAATCTGTCCCAGGCCTCTCCCCTCACTTGTGGTGACTTGCTGACAATCTTTGACATCCCTTGGCTTATAGACACATCATCCCAGTCTCTGCATCCATCACACATAGTGTTCTTCCTGTGTGTCTATCTATAAATCTGTCCCTTTAAGAACTCCAGCTGTACTGGATTAGGGCCCACTCTAATGACCTTACATTGACTTGACCACCTTACATTGACTTGACCACCCCTAAATAAGGTTACATTCTAAGTTACTAGGAATCAGGACTTCTACATAAAGGTTTTGGGAGACAGTTCAATCTGTAACACTAGATGTAGACACAGAATGTTCTTTGACTATTGCAATTAAGCGTTCTCATCATTGTTTCTTCCATAGAGCCTAACAAAGTGCCTCCAACATAGCAGACGGCATACTATTTGTGGAATGAATTGACGGCATTGCCAGTCTATTGTAAAAGCCACCCTTTTATTCAGCAGAACTCGTCTCGTGTGTATAACTCATTCCATAAATGAAGAAAGGAGGCTTTAGATATACACTCAGCTGTATCATAGTCCCCCAGGATTTCCTGCATTACTTCTTGCAACCTCTTCTCCCAGGGACCTACAAGCTTCCTTCTTCTGAGTCTAGACAGATGGCTTAAGTCTAGTCACAGATCCTATCTTGGGACCCTCATGAAAATAGAGACAGAATGTAATTTCAGGGCCATTGATAATTGAAAGGCGTGGAAATGAAATTAATTGTCACATAAGGGCTATTTTTGCACACACCGACAGGTATGGAAGACTCCCTAGGAGATGATTAGCACATCTTTTCTTTTCCCTAAGAATTCCCTTTCCATATTAAACCCTTATAGCCACTTTGGGGGTAGGGTATGAAAACATGGGGAATTCCAAGTTCCTTAAAAAGACATGGAAATATAAGGAATCCTCATTCTGAAATCTAGCTTTCTTCTAAAGTGAAAATTTAGTGTAAGAAAATGAGTGGCTCTTCAATGATTCCTAAAAACTCTATCTCAAGGCAATCTGTTTTGAAGTCCCCAAACTGACTTTATGCTCAAAAAATAAGTTATTGCAGAAGTTAAGACTAGAAATTCATATTTAAACTTGGGGAGAGTTTTTTTGCTCTAATATGTAATTCAGAATCAGGTGGGGAGCTTTGGGATAGAAAGGAGAAGATAATAAGGTTGCTTTAACTCAATATTGTGTGACATAAGTCAGTAGAGCTTGTGTGTATCAACAATGGTGTGATGAAAGCATGTATTATTCTGGTGAGAGCTGACCATTCCAAGCAAAAATAAAAAGGAGAAAACCCAGAAATACAAGTTCATTCCTTCATTGGTATTTTATTTACTAACAATATTAGCTGGTATATCTAAAACCTGCAGAATGCTTCATGGGTGACAATAGTAATAAGTGGTAATAAGGGTTGCAGGCAGCTTGTGTGGTTTTATTGGCACATTTTGTTAAGGTCTGGGCATGAGACTAACTTCTGATACTTAATATGTGTGGAGGCCACTTGTGATCTTGCCTCAAGTCAATGAGGCCATCTTTGCTCTGAAACATTATCCTTCATTCATTGAGGGTAAGTGTGTGCCTTGGACACAGGAAGATCATAAAGTCCCCAGTCCTCTGAGTCTTAAAGCCAATTAGGGAGAGGAAGAGTGGATCAGGCACAAGAGGGACTCTGAGGATGAAGCTCTGAATCAGGAAGTGAAAATGCAAGTGCAGTTTGAGACATCATTTTTGCAAGTAGAAGAGCATTCAGTGTAGAACAATTTTGAGAATACCTCCATGACATGACTTTTAGGGTACTAGAAATTTCGAAAAAAAATTTCAGAAACTCCAGAAAGCTCAATAAGGAGAACCACGTGGATGAAAGACCTTTAGAAAGGCAGGTAGCTAAAATTAGTTTGTTTTTACTAACGATCTCTGTATTCCAATATGCTGAGTTCTTTGAAAAGTCTCATGTTTATTATTTTGGGGAGAAGGGGAAGGAAATTCATTAATTAGCAAGGCACATTATTGAACTCCTGCTCTCTCCCACAGTTTGGGGGTGTGCGTGTTGGCCATGTTGAGTCCTGCTTCCTCTTAGTTATTGCTGCACAAAAATCACATGAAGATCACCGATTTAGAACATACTCTCGGAAGTTACTGATTTGTATGCACTGTGAATGTGAATAAAATCCCTTAAAGTATGTAATAAGAGGGTAAATTTTTGTGTTTTAAAGTTTTGGAGCCAACATGGACATTACGTATTGGAAGAAGTGCATGAAGTTTATTTCCTCTGAGTTCTTTGTCTAGAAGTTTCTTGAATTCTTTTCTCGTGCTGAATATCTGAGTGGATGAGTAATTAGATGATCTGCTTTGGAAAAGCTAATTAATTTAGCTGTTATGCAGGGACTGCTGCCACCGGTCTCCCCATCTGCCCGCTCGATGAGGGCACCTGGCACTCAGCATTCTCATGCTTCCGGGGTGGGTGACTCCCCAGGATGCCTGTTTCTGCAGAGAATGGTCCTAGGCCTCCTCGGGGAGCTGACCTGCTCGTCTTACAGACATACTAGGTCACCACCATGCAACTATTCTTAGGGCTCACGCAGAAATGGGAAAGGCTGATGATTCATTGAAATCTTTGCCCAGATTTTTAAGTGTGACTCTCTGCCCCAAGGTATAAATGACAGTGATCATCTATCTATAGTTTCTTTAGGCATTTGGTGGTATCTTTGTAGGGAAAAATGCCAGGGGTTTGGGGGAGGAGATGTTAATTGAAACAAAATTTATGCCTGAGCATAGGTTTATGTTGGGAGTTTGATTAGTGCTTTTATTCTACTCTGCCAGAAATGGAGGTTCATAGTGCTTGGAATTCTGTGTATTCCAGAAAAGTTCTATCAGTGGTTTTCATATTGATTGGCATTAAAGTGGTTAGAAATGTGTGTCATCCTGGGACACCTCAATAATTTCATGCATTTTTTTTTTGACTACTTCCCTAGCAGTAGAGGTTGTGGTAACGGGGATAGTGGATACAGAGGTACAGGTCTAACAAGTGAGATTTTAACAGAGTATGTGTTCACTGCTATTTTGCATATTTGCAAAACAAGCATTGTGGTATTTAAACTTAAGGGGAGTGGCATGTCTTTCAGTCTGCTTGAGCCTTAGTTTCCCTATGGAAGGTACATCAACAGTGCTCCATCTGTGGGCCACAGGACTCCAGAGGGTCTGTGACCTTCACAAGGATCCATAAATCAAACCTAATTTTATAAGAAGACTAAAATATTACTTAACCTTTTTCACTCTCCTTGGTCATGGGCATATACTGGTTTGCCAGAAGCTACTCACCCTGTGACATTGCAGCTTCTGAATATAGGAGAAAGAAGAATCCAGAATTTTGTTATCTGGATTTGTAATTTTGTTAGCCAGATATTAAAGACGTTTGCAAACGTATAAAACAGTGCCACTCTTCTTACTAATTTTTGTTTTAGAATCTATAGCTATATTCACAATTTTATGTTGCTTACATTAACCTTTGATGGAATTACTATTATTTCCAATAAGTTAGTATGTGTTTTCAAAGTCTCAGTTTAATTGGGAATATGGTAGATGTTGATTCAGAGAACCCACAAAAACAAAAGTCTTTGGAGTCCTCGGTGATCATTTTCAAAAGTGTAAAGAGGTTCCAAATCCAAAAACTTTGAGGATCATTGCTATATACCACAAAGATGATGATACTTATGTCATGACATTGTTTGAGGTAGAAATGTTTCCTGTAAAGTGTTGAGGGTAGTGCTGGACATGGTAATTATTCACTAAATGTTAGCTATTAACTCCTCTTTTTAAGTTGAGGATGTGATGATACAATGTACTGAAATGGAATAGGCAAGATAAGTCAGTCATATGTCTCCAATAGAAGATGACCTGGATGAAGCCATGACCCAAAGGGGCAGTAAAGTCTGATACCATTCCATTAAAAAGACTTGAGGAATTTAAGGAATCACAATCAAAACACGTTACGGAGATTCTTCATTGTTAAAATATTGATGAAGAGAAACCTGTTTTCCCTATATGACTTATTGCTGAGACATAAGATCTTTAAAAAAAAAATGAGTTTATCTTAGAAATAGCAGACTATACCTTCCCATTTATTTTTTTTTATTTTTTAAATATTTTATTTATTTATTTGACAGAGAGAGATCACAAGTAGGCAGAGAAGCCGCAGAGAGAGAGGGGGAAGCAGGCTCCCTGCTGAGCAGAGAGCCTGATGCAAGGCTTGATCCTAGAACCCTGAGAACATGACCTGAGCCGAAGGCAGAGGTTTAACCCATTGAGCCACCCAGACACCCCTGCACCTTCCCATTTAAAGGAGGTTCAATTTCAATCTTCTGATAAAGTTATCACCGGACTTTAATGTTAAAATCCAGCTTCGAATGCAGTAGTCTTCTGTTGTGCTTATGACATCTCAGGACACAGGTCTGCTTAGGGGTGCTGTAAATTAGACCCTGAACTCTCTGAAAGTGGGATTGTCTATTTATCCATATTTCCCGGGTCCCAGAACAGTGCCAGACAGAGAGTGAATTCCCATCATTGGCTGAATGAATCAGAATTTTCATCATCATTGGATTATATGGCCACTTTGCAGAACATTCTGAATAAATTAAAAGAGATTGATGTATATATTATATATAACTATTTATGTCTTTAAATAACTTGAAATACTTTGGAATATAAGAGCTTAACCTAAGACCCAAAACGAACATGAAGTTAGGGTGTTTGGAGAATACCACAGGATTCTTTAATACCACAGGATCTTTGGGTTTATAAAATGCCCACAAATTCTTTTTTCTTTTTAAATACACCTATGAGCATGCCTAGCCTTTATTTTTTGGTTTATTTTTGTTCTAGGTGATTATAATTTATTTTATTTCCTGGTACTCTTTGTTTTTCTAGGAAGGTCAAGTAGAGATGACACAAATTATCTGGCAGTTTCATCAAAACACAGAGTACCTCCTCTAAGGAGAGCTTCACTGGTACACCTAACGCACTGTTTTTATAGAGTAGTTTGGGGCAAAGGGGCTCATGATGAGTAGACATAATTCTTCACACTTATGCTGTGAACTGGTGCTGCTCTTCCTCCAGGGTATCCTCCGGGGTTGCGGGGGGATCCTATCTGCCTGGTGGAAAGTGAGGCTGCTCACTGGTTTCATTCTCACTCATTCAGGGGATGTGCTGGGCCGCCTTAGAGTTGCAATAGAAGGTTTATTTGTCTCCAGACAGGCCTGCCTTTGAGACCCATGCAACAGATGGATCTGTGGTGCCCTCCAGTTGTGGTCTCCACACAGCACAGCTGAATCTGTTCCTCCTCTGCAGGCTGCTGGTTGTTTTTCTGACCATGCAGACCTCAAGGGTCTTTTCTGGACTTGGCAAATGCCAACCTCCTGTTGCATTCATTGAGGACAGTCTTCCCAGGGGCTGAAACTGCATTTATATCCATGGTATGGTGAAGATCTGGAGTTCACATAAATACTTTTTGGTGTGGCTGTTTCTTATTTTGAGTTGAAATTATCTGGGACTATGCTGGCAGACTTTAGAAACTCGGGAGTAATTCACCTTTTGGGTAAAACATTGAGTAAGGAAAGTAGTTCTGTTTCATCCCTGTTGGAGGGAAGAATTCTTTTTGCATTTTACTGAAAGTGAAGTGTTTGTGGGCCTCTTTTGTTTCATTGTGTGTATATTCTTTATATTCTTCTTTTATGCCTATTCTGTAAATAAGGATCCACAGCTCTCAATAAAATATCCCTGGGCATTTGTTTTGCAATCATAAAGTCAATACCCCCTTCATAAAGAGCTACTGGCTTTGCTACAAACACAAAACAAAACAGTAATGCATTGCAAAAGCACAGTTGTCTGTTTCCAGCAGATGAGTTAAGGTCCTCAAATAGGAGCAAGAGTGTATGCGTATGTGACTGTGTTTAATTTGCCTTGGGTAGCATGCAAGTCAAGGATTCTTTCTTTATTTTTGAACAAAGCTGTTTTTAAGAACCCTGAATTTGCATGAAAAAGATGCTGGTCCCATTTGGTTTCACACATATATTGGGACCCTGGGGGTTTGAAGATATGGTTTGCCAAGACACTGCTGAACCAAAGGACAAATGAGATGACTATAAATAAGGCAGACCCATTTATTTTTAGTACTTTGACTAAGTTGATAATTTGAGCCCAGAAATGGGAACATGTAGAAATGCTGAGATTTTCACCATAGATACTTTCACCCATCTGATGACTCTGTCACTTCCTTAAATTTTTATCAAGCATGACAACTCTTTCATACAAAAATAAGATACAATTCCCACTAAAAATAAAAATACTGCAAATACATGACATACCAACAATATGAAAGATTTGGGAGATAGAAAGTACCAAAGCTCAAGAAAGTATTCTTTTTCTTGGCCTTGAAACTCTTTTTGAAGGAAACAGGATTCAGGAATTTATGACATAAAATAGGTCAAAATTGGGATGCTTTGCTTAGTGGGACTTAGATGGAACCAGTCTTGTCCTACCTACACCATAGAGAACCCCCAGCTGTTACTTGCAAGCCTCAGAGATGAGACGCCTGCTCCTTGACATTATGTATATTGCATTTCCTGAATAAATGCTTTAAACCAATTACAGAGCATAGTTTTAAAGAGATAGTTGTATTTGCTATTCTCGTGAATTCTGCTCATTCACTGGCTAACTACTTTGAATCAGTATAACTCCCAAGTAACTAGACTTAAGTAAGTTTATAGCTTATAAATGAGGAGCACTAGGCTGCAGGGCTCATGTTGGGGATTGTCTTTTCTATGACCTAGACTATGACCGAGATTCCTCATGCGTGTGTTACACATTTCCACGTGGCTGTTTGAAGTTAGGTACATCTCTGGTCACGTGGTGGTAGGTCAAACCTAAGCTGGTGTTTCCAGTTTCTACACATTTATTTTGCTCTGTTTCACCAAATCAGATGGCTAACATGCTGCCACTTTGAAGATGAGCCTTTCACATTGGTTCACTCACTGTTTGTTAAATGCCTAAAAATATAATGTGTGGGCAAAATATAAATTTCATGACTTACGAACATTTTCCTTCTTAAATAGTATGTAATGGCTAAATCCATTAAATTTTTCTTTCAAATTGAATTTTATAAGATTTCACATGAACCTGTACCGTGTGAAAATTACTAATAGTGTTATAAAAGCAAACTCTTTTAAGGATAAAATAGTGATGTTCCTAACCTTTACACTATGTGAGGACTCTTTCATCATTTAGTAGGATGATTGTACTAAGACAAACCTTGCTGTTTCTAGGAATGTCTTCTTTATGCTCAACTGCTCTTGTAAAAAATTAACATGCTGTTAGCATATATATTCAATCTTGTGCTGAAGATTCATCAGGAATAATGATTCCAGGAAATTTTCCAGACCATTCTTCCATTTCTACTTCTGTATCTTCTAGGTAAATTTCTTGAAGTGTGGTCTTAGGGTGCTGATTGTTCCTGAGACCCTTTCAAGAGATCTGAATCTACAGAGAGAGACACAGAGACACAGAGAGAGAGTGTGTGTGTGTGTGTGTGTAGTTTCCTTTAATTGTTCTGAGCATTTTATAGTTTTCACTGTAGTAGTTTGACAAATATTTTGTAAATTTTATTTCCTAAGTGTTTTATGTTTTGACACTATTGTAAATGAATTTTTTAAAATACATTTTCCAGTTGTTTGATGCTAGTATGTAGAAACACAATTGCTTTTTGTGTATTGGCTAATATCCGTGACTGCTAAATTCACTTATTAGTTGTATAGTTGTTTTGTAAGTTCCTTAGTATTTTCTATTTAGAAAGTTTTTATCTGTGAATAGAGACAGTTTTATTTTGTCTTTTTTGACATTCACATCTTTTATTTTTCTTTCCTTATTGAACTACATAGGAGTTTTGCCAGTCTCTGGACTTTATATAAATGGAACCATAAACTATATACTCTTCTCTGTTTGCTTCTTTCATTCTTTCATATGCTCGTGGTATTCCATATGTTGTTGTGATCAGGTACACACGACTCCTCAGTGTATGATTATGTCGAAGTTTACCCATTCTGTTGTTAATGGGGTGCACATTTTTAGTTTAAGGTGATAATAGAGCATCTGTGAACATTCTAGTACATGTCATTTACTGTACATATATATGCATTTCTGTTGTGTATATACCTAGTTGAATTGCTCAGTCATAGAGTATAGGGTATATTCTTCTCTAGCTTCTTTGTCCCCATATCTACCATGTGTTTATTTTTCATATTAAACTAGAAGTCAGTCATATTCTTCTCTTTCAATTCTTTGCTCCTTTCGTCTGCTCTTTAAGACTTGGGTCAGAGAACACAGAGATTTCTATGTTGCTCACCTCACAAAGAGAAGCATGATTTCATCTCTTTCTGGCTTCTTCCTCTTGACTTTGTTTCCCTCTCCTACAGGCTCTGTACATGGGTCCTGCCCCAGGCTTCCAAAACTTGTTCTCCTCGGGGATCTCCTGGTTCTAGTTTTATTCCTTCTAATCTGTCTGTTTAGGCACGAACTCAAAGAGAACTATTCCTACTAAAAAATTGACTTAACTGTAACCAAACTAAAGCACATGTCTTCTTGGTGTTCATAGGCATTTCAAAGACCCAAGCAGTTAGGCCTGGAGAAATCCTCAGCTGAAATTCTCAGCTGAGAATTCTGTTGCTCCCTTGCCATTTGCTAATAGCCAAATAGCTGATCCCATGTAGAGGGAAGGCTGAGGGATGAAATATCACACAATTGGTTTCAGGACTTGATAACCGTAGAAGGATTTGGGGGAAAATCCTTGCTAACACTAAGATTGGAAGATTACTGGAAGCGTTCACTTACCCCTGCTTCATCTGTAAACTTTTTTCTTAAGAATCATTGAAAAGCTATTCAAAATGTAGTATCTATCACTTTAAAAAGCATTCTTAAAATTCTGGTGAATATTAAATTTTATTCTAAATGAAATCAGAATTACAGTTATAAAGGTACAAAATGGACCCCATTGTAAAATAAAGAATGCTAAAATAAATGTTTTTAGATTTTACATATTTCCTAAGCCCTGAAAAATGATAAGCAAATTTTTTATTTAGGATTTGTGAAATAAAGAAAACCTAAAGTTTGATCCTAATACAATTGATACATAGCATCTGGGAGCTGAGCCTATCTGAGCCTCAGTTTCCAAATCTGTAAATGGGGATAATAAAGCCTATTATAGAGTTGTTATCAGACATATATAAGATCAGGTTGAATACTCAGCATGGTACCTTGATGTGGCAAGTCTGTAAGTGATTTTCTATTATAATCTCAAGAATATCAATTCAAGATTTAAGTCTGTTTGCCTTTTAAAATTCACAATCAGTAAAGAGCAACAAAAGAAATAAAAATAATCATATGTAAGCAAAATTGATACAGAAAGGATCGCTGAAATATTTTAGCCATGGGAAAATTTGTTTCCAAATTATATATTTTCATGAACTTAAAGGGAAGCTTTTACTTAGCATTCTGGGTTTATTTGGCTTTTATAAAATCCAAGGCAAAAAAAAACACATCTTTTTCATGACACTCAATGAAAACAATGCACGAATGACTTTAAATATTTATAGAAAGTTTAGTGGAGGAAGTGAGCTAAACCAAGGAAGGAGTTCCTCTGGAGACCTCAAAAGAATGTTTCAAAGCCATGCCAGTGTACCTCTACCCCGAGAAGAATAGGCAACTAACCATGTGCTTTTGTTTCCCCAGGGAGAAGTTGGCTGTGGCCCGGCTGCAGCGAGAAGTTGCCCAGAGAAGAAGTGAGGGGGCCATGGTAAGTGCTGGCTGGTCTCTCCTGATCCTGTACCTCCCTTCCAAAGGTCTCTGGCTTGAAAGGCGTTTGATCTCATTAAGGATATCTAAGGAAAATATTTGCTTGCAGCAGACTTAAGAATGTATTGGTAAATAATGTGTTTCTAATGCCGTTTGGACAGTTCTACCATTTGCAGACAGGGAGAGAGGGAGTGAGAGGAGAGAGGAGGGGCGGTATTAATTGAGAAAAAGAACTATCTGAACTTTGAAGAGGATGTTCAAACATTCAAACGGGTTGTAGGGCTTTATTTCCTGAAGACCCAGGCTTCCAGCTCTGAGCAGAGTGTCAGTAAATGAGCAATCTTAGGTTTTCAGCTAAGAATGGTTCAGCGTAGTTCCAGCCTCTTGGTTCTTGAAACTTAGAAACAAACAACGTAAAAGAAAATGAAGATGTTTGCTAATATAATTGTCTTCTGTCCTTTTCTTTCTCTGCACTATTGCAGTGTAATTTCTCCCTGTCCTTCCCAGCGTGTGCCTTCTGTGTTTCCTTGTGTTTTGTTTTGTACTAAAAATCAATATTGTTGTTTTGGTCCACAGCAACTTTACTTTATAGACTCTCTTTGCAAAAGTCCCTGCCTGTGTGCAGCTCTAACATCACAGATGACTGTCTGAGGTCCCAGGGTGTGGACATGTGTGGATTTAACTGCTGCTGCTACCTCTGAGCAAAAAATAGAATACCAGATTTTTTTTCCTCACTTAAGACAAAACAGTTGCAAGGTGAAATTTTTCAGCACAAGAATTATCTTTTTTTGAAAAAGAGAAGTGACACATTTTCAGACCCGCAGACTGCTTCTGTTTGATTTCATGAGAGTTAATTGATGAGCCATCTCCTGAATAGAATAAGAAATTGGTAAAATATGCTGACCTCGTACTTCTCTCAGGGAAGGTAAAGGTGTAGAGCAGGAGGCTGAATGTTTAGTGGGCTCTGGAATGGTGCAGTGGCCTATGAGCATGCTAAAATAATTAGGTGATCACACTGTTTGCCATTCTAGTAATCTTAATGCAGTGAGAATCTTAAATGTTCAAAGAATAGGAAACAAGCATCCTTGAGCAATAAATGAAACAGAGATAGGTTGGAGAAAATGAACATTTAGTCCAA
>CM053605.1:82970668-83006000 GCA_028646535.1 Procyon lotor | reverse complement strand
ATTTATTTGGGCTTCTCTGTGGTTCCGTCAGGTAGGCATCTGACTTCAGCTCAGGTCATAATCTTGGAGTCCTTGGATATAGTCCCTCATTGCTCGTCCCTCTCCCTCTGCCCGTCCCCTGGCACGTGCTTTCTTTCTCTTTCTCTCAAATAAATAAATAAAACCTTTCAATATATACACATGCACATATACAAATATATAGATATATATGCACACATACCCAAAGATACATATATATGTATTCATTTATTCATTCACTTACATTTATTGTAATGTTCTGGCAACTTTTTTTCAAATTGTGGGTCACAATGTATCAGTGAGGAGTAAAATGATGCGACTGCCACCATTTTGGTGTAACCAATATTCCTTAAGAATCGGATAGACTAGAAAACACCATAGCTCTACATAAATCTTTAACGAGAATGTACATATAGTAACTGATCCTTCAGCCAATTGCCAGGGCCAGTGGATGAGACATGCTGGAGGTAAAGTGAGCAATATATGTTACGATTAACTCCTCAAGCTTTCCTTCATTTCATTTTGTGGCGTAGCATTGTTTCACTAAACTTTTGTGTGTATGTATTTACATGGAAATGGGTACTGAGTTCAAACATAAAACGTATTTCTTATTGTGGTTTGAAGTCAAAAAAGTTGGAAAAACATTCCTCTATAATTGTCCTGTAGAATGCATTTGAACAAGAAAATGCATGAACATGTGACAAAGAACCTTTAAAAGATGAAGAGATGCATAGTAAATAAGCAGCCACAGTACTGCATCTAGCATACTAGTCCAATTTAAGAGCTTAGCTTAAAAGCCTAGATTAAGATGACATTCAGACTCTCTCCAGTTTGTGTTTTAACTTGAGGGTTATTTATTCCTCTCTGAGTGCCCTGCTTCCTGGGAGTTCCTCAACCCAGCGCTCCTTTCAACAATATCAAATGAGGTTGGAATTCAACCATGTCCTACATTCATTGCTTCCCACCTGCTCTAGATCACAAATGTTGAAACCTTGCGAATACAATCACTGACATCCCATGTATTATTAAATGTAATGTCAGTTTGAATTTTTAAGCTGCATTCCATTTGGAAACACCTAATACACACGACCCTGCCTAAGAAGGGTCAAATACTTGGCAATCTGGGGCAGGATTGTGAGTTGTCTTCCCTTAAACTATCTTGATAGTTGGCATGTTCCTACAACATTTTCACTTTACAAATCTAGCTTCAGGGAGGCTGATGGCTATTTGATGAGAGAGCCATTAGTGATGTTGAGATTAAAGACTCTGACAAATGTTAAAAATAATTTTTTATGTAGGGCAGTTTTATTCTATATTCATTTCCTACCCCCTCAAAATCTTACAGTGTCCAATTAAAATCACATAAAAATTTCCCAATCCCTTCAAATTTTACAGCATGAGATTAGCATCCCCTACGCAGCCTCCACCCAAGCAGGCACCCCCATCACTTTAAATTAAAAGGGAAATTCAGTAGGAGCCCAAGGTCTTATGCAGTATGAGTGTTCCAATCAGCTACACAAAGCATTTATTGTGGGACAACATGCATGAATAGTTAAAGACTCCCTTAAAGATATGATTATATGTTTTCTTTATAGAAGCTTATACCGGGAGTAGAGAAGGCCTTCAATTCATTCTGAAACCCGGAGACCCAGAAGTAGGCAGGCATGGACTATCTCAAGTGCATATTCACTTCCTCTTCTGTCTAGAGCTATCTTTCCCCATATTCTATGGTGTTGTCATTATTTTCCCCTCACATCACATTTTTTGCTGAGGTGGCTTGAAGTCATGTTTGTTTCCTGTGACTTGGTCCAGAATTACACTGAAATACTTTCAAAGACGTTGCCATATTAGGAAAAAGGAACTGTGACTCGTAAGGTCCTCTCAGGATTTCTGCAACTTCTCTGCCGGCCATGTGTTCATCGCTTCCTAACTGGCCCATCACCTTACTGATGAAGTGTTCCAAGCAATTCTGGGATGTATCCTCCTAAAAGCGGCATGGATCTTTTAGATAAACTATTCTCTTCCTGCCTCATTAGAAAACATGCTCACTGCTAAAAGGGAAGCAGTAATGAACATGTCAGTGTGCAGTTGCTTCCCTATCAGGCGGTCACACGACCTCTTCTAATGTCATTAAGCCATTCTCAGAAGAGGACGGAATGATAGCACAGCACCGACCAAGAGAATGAGTTGGTCTGCATTGCTTTTCTATCCATTCCTAAATCTACATGCAACTGCACAGGGACTATGCATGTCCCACTGGCCTCAGAGAGGATTTCTTTTTTGTCCTCTTCCTTAAACAAAACCACATAAGGCTCTACAAAACCAAAAGCAACCTGCTGTTTCTAGGTGGGTGTGTCCTAGCCCCATATCCCCTTCCATGGCCTTCCTCTAAAGTACAGTACAGGAGTCAGAGACACGTGAGAGAGTTTCAAAGGAGGAACTCTGGTATGCTGGAAAAAAGGCAGGAGTGGAGCCAAGAGCCCTGGTTTCTAGTCCAAATTCTGACACCAACTTGCCATGTGTCATTGGTCAACACATCTGTACTTTTTACTCTTTTGTTCTCTATTTTATAAACCACAGGGGCAAGATTAGATAATGGTTGCACTGAACTCTGGCTTTTAAATCCTGTTTTATCTTTAGTTGAATAGTTGACACGTTTGCAATGGCATTCTTTACTAAGACTGAGTCAGCACAGAGCCCATGTCAGACCGTCCACTGCTCTTGTTTATTCATCCACCAAATCAACAGACCCAACCCTAGGGTCCTTGGGAAAACCTTTCTCTTACTTCAGAAATTCCAGTTTATACCTTCTCAGTAACCAGAGAATGAATCCTCTCCTCACTAACCAGTTCTAGATTTGCACTACCCTGGGATGTTTCTCAGTATCTTACTTTCTGACATTTTCCCTTAGATTATGTCAAGTTCATTTGTCTCAGACAACAGATGTTCCTTTAGCCACCCTCTGTCCCCCAGCCCACAGTGTGTATCACATCCCTGATGCCCTCATATCTCCATTTTGGTAGTTGTGGTTAACAAAATAATCCACTCGCCACCCCCCAAAAAGATGTCTAAATTCTAACCATCAAATTATGGATTTGCTCACTTAAATGGAAAAATGGGCTCTGCGGGTATGATTGAGTTAAGCATCTTGGGATAGGGAGATTACTGTGGATTATGTGGATGGGCTCTATGTAGTTGCATGGGTCCTTTAAAAAGGGATGCAGAAGAGTCAGAGTCACAGAAGGGAATGTGACAATGGAACCAGACATCAGAGTGATCCCACTGCTGAAAGGGGGTCACAATCCAAGGAATGTGAGTAGCCTCTTGAAGATGGAAAGGCAGGGACTAGATTTTTCCCCCAAAGCCTCTAAAATGAACACAGCCCCACCAACAACTAGATTTTAGGACTTCTGATCTCCAGAATTGTAGGATGATACATTTGAATTATATAAAGCCATGAAGTTTATAGTAAGTTGCTATAGCAGCAATAGGAAAATCAGTATTAATTATTAAGTTATCTTTGAATCCCCCAAAAGGAGAGAAGCTACATCCCCCATCACATCCTATACCTCTACTAGTTCTAGCCATGACTCTGCTACAAAAATTAATATATCTAACACCTTTATATTCACAACTGTAACATAGAAAATATCAACCAATTTTATCACCAATCTGCATGTGTAGCTGTCAGACAAAGGCCCCAATAGGACAGATGAAGGGTTTAGTGAGTTTGTTCTAGAGAGATGCCTCCTTAAAGGCTGTCCAGGCCAACTCTAGTCCTAGCCCTAGTGGTCCTTTCCCCATTCCACACCTCTGAGGGAACAATGGTAGTCAATTTCTCTTAAGTGGGGGAGTACCTTCTGGGCAACCCCAGCCTGGCTGAGTAGATTCTCCATGGACTTCTAGAGGGAGCCATGTCCCATGGCACCTGGCCTAGGCTGGACTCTGACTTAAAGGTATCTTCTTCAGTCAACGAGGCCACATGGATGACCAGAGTCGAATGGCATGCAAGCCGAGGTCCTGCTACATACTTTGGGGATCACTCAAACCTGTCCAGCCTTGCTTAGGATATGACCTTCATCTGCCCATCAGCACACCCTTGCTGAGCCCTGGCTATGCATCCTACACTTCATTCCTTGCTCTTTGGAAGCAATGTCACCAGGGAGTCTTTAGCCTGGCATAACACGCTGCTAGAGAAAGCCTGTATTAAAAGGGCCTCCTGGCCCACACCTCTTACTTGAGCCCCAGAAGAGTCTAACCCATCACAAATATGTTCCTCCTTCCGTCCCTCTTGCCTTTTCTTGTCACCATTATGCCGCATCTTAGAGCACATTTCTGACTCTCCTGACTCTAACTTTGAGGTACTCAGGCTGACACCATCTCTCTATGTCACAAAAACTCTTTGCTAGGTCAGATAATGTCCCCCAGCCCATCAAGTTGTTCCCAGCTCAGTCCCTAAAACCTGTGAAAATCCTACATAGCAAAAAGAACTTTGAAGATACAATTAAATCATGGATTTTGAGATGGAGAGATGATCCTGAGTTATGCAGATGACCCTAATTTTATTGCAGGAGACCTTACAATAAGTGGAAGGCAAGCGGGTCAGTGTCAGAGGAGGAGATGTGACAACGGAAGGGGAGGGCAAAGTGCTCTAATTGCTGGAAGGGGTGTAGGTGGCCCCTGGAAGCTGGAAAAAACATGGAAAGAGATTTTCCTCAAGAGTCTCCAGAAGGAACACAGTCCTGCCAATACATTGATTTTAAAACCGTAAAATCCATTTCAGACTACTGAATACCAGAACCATAAGACGATACATCTGTGCTGTTGTCAGCCACTAAATTGGTAGTAATCTGTTATAACAGCCACAGAAAACTAATACACTCCCCAAGACTGCTCTGAGTACCACCATCCCCAGGCTGACCTGATCCCAGCACCCTTCCTCCTTGGTTCTCTTGCTCCTTCAATTAAAGAACACCACAGACAGACACAGTCTCTATGCTTATGAAGCTGACTATCTGACCCCATATCAACTACAGGGAATGTTAAAAGAGCTACCGAGGAGACATGTGATGTTTGCTATAGACCTAATGTTTGTGCTTCTAAATTTCCATATGTTGAATTCCTAAGCCCCCCTGTGAAGGTATTCAGAGATGGGATCTTCCAGAAATAATGAGTCATGAGGGCTCACCCTCATGAATGGGATTAGCACCCTTCTAACATGAGGAGAAGGCAGCAGTCTGATAACCAGGAAGATATGCTTCACCAGGCACCAAATTTGTCATCAGCACCTTGATTTTGGACTTGCAGCTTCAAGAACTGTGAAAAATAAATGCCTGTTGTTTAAGCCAAGTCTGTGGTATTTGTTATAGTGGCCCAAGATAACTAGGACAATGCACATTGGCAGGTGGGCGGGGGGGGGGGAGCTCAAGAAGGGCCCTGCTCAAGTCTATGGAGGCAGGAAGTTTAAAACAAGACCTAAAGGCAAGGGTTAGGATGCCTGGGTGGCTCAGTTCAGCTCAGGTCATGATCCCAGGACCCTGGGATCAAGTCCTGCATTGGGTTCCCTGCTCTTCAGGGAGCCTCCTTCTCCCTCTGCCTCTCTCTCTCTCTCATGAATAAATAAATAAAATCTTTAAAAAGAAAGAAAGAAAGAAAGAAAGAAAGAAAGAAAGAAAGAAAGAAAGAAAGAAAGAAAGAAAGAAAGAAAGAAAAGAAAGAAAAGAAAGAAAAGAAAGAAAAGAAAGAAAAGAAAGAAAAGAAAGAAAAGAAAGAAAAGAAAGAAAAGAAAGAAAAGAAAGAAAAGAAGGAAAGGAAAGGAAAGGAAAGGAAAAGGAAAAGGAAAAGGAAAAGGAAAAGGAAAAGGAAAAGGAAAAGGAAAAGGAAAGGAAAGTGTTAGCTGGAGGAGACAGCCAGCCAGCAACATGCTTTCCAAGTGGAGGAAAGAGGGCAGGTGCAAAGGGGAGCCAGAGGAGAAGGCAGGGCCCAATCAGGCCCAACTCTTAGGTTACCTCAAAGAGAGATTTGGGGGTGTTCTCTTGGTTTTGTTGTACTTAAACCTACGGGTTGAGGTTTAAAACTAGAGAAACAACAGGATATCTGCAAACATCAGGCTCCTGAGAGGACATCAGGGAATAGACTCCAGAACACAAGGGAAAACACTGGCTTCAAGCCTCTGAGGTTTTGGTGAAATGTGAACATATTTCCTACAATAGGGGAATATCTGATAACCCACAGCTACGTGATAAACACTTAAGAGAAACAACTCATCTTCTGCGGAGCTGACCAGGGCCTCAAGGAAGCAGGACTGAGAGAGAAACGTGCCATGGAAAACAAGGGAGGTAGCGCTCAGCCAGCACAGGCCCTGGGATGCCGTGCTCTGCAGGACCTTCACCTGGGGTGGGCCGGAGGGCCAGTGCGCAGGCGCCCAGAGCTGGGACAGACAGAGCAGCACCACCCACCTCAGCCACTGTGACACTTCAGCCCTGGACTGAAGCCTGCACAGCTGGGACTTCTGGCCCATCTGGCACGCCCCCTGGGAGTGGGCAGAATGCTTTCCTTGGCTGAGTTCACAGTCTCACAGCCAAGATGAACCCAGGCACCCATGACATGTAAGGGGTGCTACGGAACCTTGCCAAGTATGCCTCCTAAAACCTCGAGAGGAAGCAGAGGACGAGGCCATTTGCTCCCAAGGCAGGCTCTGCCCTCCTGGGTGTCTGGCAGGCTGCTAGTTTCCCAGCAGAACAGAACTCACGCTGGGAACAAATCCTCTCAGATTTATCTCTATTAAACTTGAAAACAAATGTCTGCTTCGAGTCCCCGTCAGAGCAACAGAACAAAAGACAAATGTATGTCTTTTGACCCTAAAACTCCCACTGAACTCCCAAAGGCAGGTCAGGCCTGCCCTTATCGGGTGACATGGCTCGGCCCTCAGAAGTCACAGGGGGCTTAAGGAGGACAATAATACTAATAAACACAGCATCAAGTACATGGCAGATAACCCCCTTCCCCATAAAAACATCTAAAAGCATATAAGGCATCCTACTCAACTTCTTTATAAAAAAAGTAGCTTGTGGGGTGCCTGGGTGGCTCAGTCCTTAAGTGTCTGCCTTCAGCTCAGGTCATGATCCCAGGGTCCTGGGATTGAGCCCCGCATGGGGCTCTTTGCTTGTCAGGAAGCCTGCTTCTCCTGCTACCATTCCCTCTGCTTGTGTTCCCTCTCTTGCTGTGTTTCTCTCTGTCAAAGAAATAAAATCTTTAAAAAAAAAAAAAAAAAAAAGCAGCTTGCTACCCAGTAAGAATTTGGACGTGAGCTTTAGAAAATGCAAATAAAATCAGTGCATATAAAGAAAGATGAACTCTTAACATTTATTTTTAGAAGTGTATTCCTTTTAATAGCAATGAAGATCAGACAGGATACAAAAGAACGATTTCTGCCCTGTGAATACTCCATTGCATTTTGTTTGACTGGTTCTCTGAAATAGAGGTTTATGATCCTCAAACGATGAGAAAGTGTCCTCATGGCTGGCCTTGGCCATAATCCACAAAAACAGTATTTTAATTTCTTTAGGAAAAAATTATTTCACAGATCTTGAGTTCTAGAATTGTAAGTGCCTAACGTACAAGGAAGTTAGCTGCAGTGAGTTCGTAAAGTCCCTCCGATACCTGAAGCATCATTATTCACAGGATGATGACAGTCTAATCCCCACATATGCTGATTAAACAAGCAAGGGAACAGAAGCTTGGTTTTCGGGCTGGAAAGATGTTTATTAGTTATGAGGAGACAGCTCCTAGCCATAGAAGTTCCTGAGAAAAGTTATAAAATTACTTTTCCAGGGGTCTTTGAAAAGGAGAAATCAATGGCTAGGCTCATGCCTAGAAGCAGTTTGAGGGGAGGGGAGACTCTCTGAGCTTCTGTTCTCAGCACTCGGCTCTTTCTAGTTTCAGCCAAGCAGACACACAGAAGCATGACCTTTCAACGGCGTCACAACTCCGAGACAGCCCATCAGTGGCCGCTGCTGGGGCCCGCTCTGCGCCCACAAACAACATCAGATCAGACTGTGAGAGATCTGGGAGCAGAGCGTTGCGGCCCTATCAGGGTCACTTTTAAACACCGAGGATGTTATTTCTTATACCCTGACATTGATTCAGGCAAGGGAAGGTGCACTGGCATTCTCCAGCATCCTTGCGGGGGTGAGCTCAGCCATCCCTTTCACGGACCAGAGGTTTCTGAGGCCAGAGCCAGGCTGCCCAGGAACACCACCAAAAGGTGTGTTTCTTCAACATGCCAACCAAAAGGAGAGGCAGAAGGCTTCTGCAGTCCCAGTGCAAGAGGCCTACAAACTTAAATTCAGGACTGACTTACTGCCGGTAGAATTCATCCCAATGTCCAGAATGATATTCAGAAGCAACCATTTACCAAAGCAAGCCACAGTCCTTTGTCACCTTTCTCAAGCGGGCAGCAGTCCCGGGGTGGGTCTGCAGACTACGACTCTGTTGACAGGTGAGGTGAAGACTTTGCCAGCTTCATTATGGACAGAAAGGTCCATTCACATCTCCAGCCCTCTGACACAATCACTGATTCTGTGTTTCAGGGTCAAGATGCCAAGCTTTCTAAAGCTGCCTCTCTCTAGAGTGGACAACCATCGCAACCCTCCCGGTGCAAAATCAAGCAAACAACCCCCAACTTAATCCACTCATTGATGATGACACAAAGTACACTGATAGTGCTCAGTGCATTTCAAAATATAACCTCCGTTCGGCTCTGTTGCCTGAGAAAACAGATTCCTTAAGAAATATAGGGAAGGAGGAAAAGAGACAAAGATGTCTTGAACATCTACTATATGCTGGGCACTCTGCTGGAGCTTTACATAATTTACTTCTTTTAATTTTGGTGACAAGCCTACAAAGTGATTAAGACAAGTATTATTCTTCCCCTTTCCATGGAATAGATAGCATATACCACAAATAAAACATAAAAGCTATTGAAGAGAGGAGTGAATGACCAGAGTTCACAAATGGAAAACTGTGAAAGTAGAAAACACATTGCAAGCTTATATGCTAGATAGCACCCCAATCTTCCTTTCAATACCCTCTGCTCATTAGAATCCCTTGCCTCTGACACCTCCTACCATGGCCACCCCCTGTCCCCTCTCACCATGCTGACCCCTGAGATGGAAGCAAGATGGAGAGGCATTGTCCCTGTTGCAGAAACCATGGGTTGGAACTCTATTTCTGCTTTTTTAAGCTTTGTGCCATTGGGAAAGTCATTTCAGTTCCTAGTCTCAGTTTCTTTATCTACAAAATGGGGGTATAGGACAAACCCATGTATATAACAGCAAGAAAAAAGGGGGAAATACCTGTACAAGTGGCTTAAATTTATATATTCAGATGTGATTTGCCATTATGACATAGTCCCTCCCAGACATGTTTTACCAGCTCCTCTACCATGTGAGCCTCAGAGTGACAGACAGTGCTTGACTCGAGCATGTTCTTTAGAAGAGCAACCAGGTTCTCAGTTTTCAGTTCTATTAACTCCCAGAGTGACAGAGACAAGAGACAGAACTCTGCTCACCGTTAGGTTACTGTTATCATATTCATGGTCCCACTGCAAATGCCTGGGAAAGATATTCCTAAAACCTTAGATGATGAAGAGGACTCTGAGAGTTGGTCTCTAAAGATGGCCCACCAATGACCCATAGTTCTGGTGTTCATGCTCTGTTTTTTTTGGAAAAAAAAGCTTGGTCTTGTGAATCACTATCACCTATACAACATAGCAGAAGTAACATCCCGCCACTTCCAGGACTTAGACTGAAGGAGGCCTAGAAGGTTCTATTTTTGCCCTGAGTCACCATATAAGAAATCCTCCTAGAGAGACCAGATGGAAAAAGCACATGGAATGGGACCAAACCAGCCACATCTGTAAGCCAGCTGAGCTTGGCCTTCCAGTCATCCCCACAAAAGCCCCAGACATGTGGTGAGCCATCTCGGTCTAGCCCACAGGTGACTGCAGCCCCAGCGAACAACATGAGGAAAGAAAAAATACCCAGCTAGACTCAATCAACTCACAGATCTATGAGACAGGGTACAATGATAATTTAAATTTACAGTGGTAATTGTTTTAAATTCTAGTTTGTGGTATTATTGATGATAGAGTAATAGATAACAGTAACAATGAGGAGGATGAGGCGAGCTATCACAATTTAAATCTTCACTATATTCCTCACCCTCTGCAATACATCACCTAAATTTAATATTCACTACTATAGTTTGAGAAGGGCACGAGGACACCAATTTATATATGAGTTTGGGTGAGGTTAACTAAGTTATCCAAGGCCAGGTAGAGATGGATTTGAAATCCAGTTGTCAATGCTGAACCCATTTTCTTAAAAACTGTGGTAAATTTCTCATAAAACATATCACATAATTACTGGTTTCTATTAAAGAGTTAGAGAATTGGGTTCAACGAGAAAAAGTGTTGATTACTAGACACCTTTTTAAAAAAATATAAATGGAAGCCAAGTATTATGGTGAAAATAGCTTTCAACTAGGAGTCTGGAAACTTGAAACTGACTTCTGACTTAATATTTAGCTGTGTGAAACTGCACAGGCAATTTGATTACCAAAAAAAAAATCATTTTATAAAAGATGAAAATAATAAAATGTCTTCTTAGATTTTTGTGGCTGTTGTGGGATCAAAACAAAAGACTGAATATGAGGGACTTTTGCAAAAAAAAAAAAAAAAGAAGAAGAAGAAGAAGAGGAATAGTTGCTGAACTCGAGGTTTCACCCCTTCATAGTTATCTCAGAAGTTATCAGTTTCAACTGTCTTTATTTTCTTGCCTCCTTCCAGGATAAATGGTCACATAAATACTGTTTTATTTCTAGAGCTTTAAGACATGTCACTTTTTAAAAAAAAAATGTGAAATAAACTCTAAGACTATTTAATACGCTACTTCTCTATTAATATTTTTAGAGGCAAAGCTATGAAAAACAGAGATTTTTTGGCTTGTAGTGAATAGCTATATTCCTCATCCCTTAAATCCACTGATTCATGTGAATTTTGTTCTCAGGAAAAACTAAGGTGTAAGCAATGACTTTTGGGAATGTGGGTCCAGAATACTCATAGACCTGACATGGGGCAAAAAGAGATCTCCTAGTGGTAATGAATACCAGAAATTAGCTGCAAAGCAGATCATGGCTATGTTGACTATCTGGCAAGAAGTGAATATATGAAGTTATCTGTTCCATCAAATGAAGTGAGATATAGGAATTCTCATCAAGAGAAACTCTTTGCCCTATTTGGTTTTGGATGTATGACTTAGTTTCTGGGAATTGGTACTCATCTGTATACTAATATAATATGTATGGTGCATATATATGTTTATACTTATATGACATTCTCCCTTATTTACTGAACAAAAGGGAAATCTACACACTCTTCTTAAATTTAATTACATAAAAATAGAAGCAAAGCAATGAGAAGGCAGCCAATTAAATCCTTCATTAAAATTAAGAACCCTATTAGGGAAAGTTATGCCCACAGAACAACTATTGTAGAGTGATTATGGTCGATTTGGCATGTCTTTGCTCCAACCTTCTTAAAATGCTGTTGCAATTGCTTTATTGTTATAAACATCAATAATATACTATTCATGTTTGCTTTTACTTTTGTCAAATAACATGTATGAGGCTCCAAAAACTACTCTTAAATTTACAAGTAAAAAGGCAAGGTCAACACTTATAAGCATATTCAATTGTGGTTTTAAAAAAGAAACAAAATTTATGAAAATCTTGAGTATATCCTAACTATCTAATTACAAAATAAATGTGGCCACTTAGGAACCAGTAGAGATATATCATTGTTATGCATTCATTATTATTCTATCACTAATGAAAGAAAAATACATTCTCAAGTTTTAAAAAAAAAAAGCAATAATTTTTATTTAAATCTAGCACACTAAGGACCATGGACAATTTGTGCCCAGACAGGTACCTCCTTCTAAGCTGTGCCCCTCCTGTCTGTTTCCCTCATTCCCCATGCTTTCTCTCTCAGAGTCAAACAGCAGTAGCAGGTCATTCAATCCCAACTAACACAACAATAACATCAGCTGGACAATAAGGCTATACACATCATCATAGTTCCTCTACAACCATTATTCTGTAACACACTTGTTGAGTAGATGCAATCACCACTCATGAAAGGAAAGAAGGGGGTGTGCAAAAATGTAGTGAATTTAGCCAATGTGGACAGCCAAAGGAAGAATTCTAGCATCGACACGACCTTCTTTAGCCTGAAACAGTCAATGTGCTCAATGACACTGGTGTTTCTTAGCAGTATGTTAACAGTAAGACACCAATGGGCAGAGATTCGTCAAGTCAGAAGTGTACAGAAACACAACTCGGGGTCTTCAAGGCCATGAGTAGTGCAAATAAACAATACAGCTGGAGAATCAAAAGGATTCAGGCCCTTTATGGAATTTCAACAATAAAAGAGAAAAATATTCAGAAATATTCACACTAAAGGCGACAACTACTTTGAATCATTTGCAAGCTTTGAAATAGATAAACAAGGTTATAATAGGTGTAGAAATGAAGTAAATACAGAGAATAAATGAGTTACTAAGCAGTCAAATGCATTTATATTCATAAATATGTAAGGAAACTGGGAAGCTTATCATAACTAATTATTCCAATGAACAATTCTAGAGAAAAAGCAGTGAAGCTTCCCATTTTATACCGCTGCATTAGACTACTGCCTATTTTGGAAAGGAATGTCAAGAACATTTCTCAAAGACAAAAAATAATCCTAGAAAAAGAAAAATCATTATTTTGTGCCCTCTTATGTGAGCAGCCGAAAGCCAGAAGCATAACTCCTGTGCACAGCTTAAAGAGAATGTGAAGACTGAACAGACCAAGAGGCTGGTCCTTGGAGACCAGACAGACGAATAGGACTCAACATTATGCAGTGAAATCTTTGCATCTCTAGGGATGAATAAACTCAAGAGAACCGACAACAAAATCTGTGTGACTCCTGTATAGTGCCCACTGTCATTTCTGATAAAGCTCTTCACACTGAGGAAAACCCACAGAGGTAGCTGTGAGCCCAAGGAAGAGCTAAATTCCCAACAGCGGGGTGCAGTTTCTTCTCTGTGTTGCAGGCAGCCCCTTGGTATCCAGAGGCCACTTCCAATGCAGGGAGATGTAAAGAGCAACATGGGGTCAGTAACAGCACTGTCACACACGGATATAAGGCTTACAAGAGCAGGGCGATGCTTTAATCATATTTTCTTGAGGAACTATCTGAACTAGAGAGCATCCCTTTTAAAAAAAAGGTGTGTGCCTACAAAGACACCACTGTCTCATCAAGTTTAGAGTACGTGCGGTGTACTTCACTGCTTTTGAGTGTCAAGTAAAAGATGAGAAGTTCAGAAATCTGCAGGGAATTTGCTACACGTGGCTTCTAATGCAAAAGAATGGTGTGGAGCCATTTCTGACCTTCCCAACCTAGCCACTCTTTTTCTTCTGGTCCATTCAAAAAACACTGAGGGTTCTCACACTCCAGTAATTCCGTGAAATCTGCCCCTTCCTTCCCGTTCTCATGCCACCCCCTAACCTAGGCCCCTGTCCTGCTAGACAGAGTCAGTCTCCCAGTAGCCCTGCGCTCTCCCCTTAGATCCCCCCATGCACCATTTTTAGACCATTTTCCCAAATTATCAGTGGCCTCCAGTAGCATTTCCCAAAGTAGGTTCCACATACATCTGCCCCGCCACGAAGCTCTATTACAAATGAATTCAGACATTAAAAATATTTGGGAAAACGCTTAGAGATGCTTAACTCATATTAGCATATTAAAGATTCTGAATACTGCCCCAGGAGAGAAAAAAATAAACTTTTTCTCAGCTTTTCCTACTTCGAACCATAGGGCTGTGTTTTGACTTACACACCTACATCCAGCAGAACTACCATCCCAGGGTGGCTGTGCTTTGGGAAATGTTAACCCAGAGCATAAATCTGAAACTGCTTAGGGTGCATGCACCCTATGAATGAGTTCCTGCTATTCGGCTATTCCTGCCCACCCTCTGCTCCCACTCGTCTCCCAGGGCTGCCCCAAGTGCCTGTCTGAGTGCAAGCTGTCTCCCAACCAGCTCGCTCTTACTCCCTCTCTCCTCCTGTCCAACTCCCCCTGGGGGCAGCTCACATCTCCTTCCCCCCAGGAGGCCTAGCCCAACCTCACTGGCCCTCACCCATCACTTTCTCTTCCAAACTCTTGTTCCGTTGATTTCCTTTTTCTATTTCACAAGCTCCACACTGGGTGTTTTTAGTACCTTAGAGGGCATGTCACATTCCACCTAAATAGTAAGCCCCTTGCCAGCGTCTGTATCTTATAACTAATTTTATAATTGACATAACTAATGGCATTTTGTGATGACCTACTATGAATGCATAAAACATGGAACAAGATCTTGGGCAGTGTCCAATAAATTCCTTTCCATGAAAATAAGGTGGATCTCTCCAAATATGTCAGTATAGAAAGAGGAAGAAGGAGACCGTGTGAAGACAGAATGAAACTCTCAGAGTAACTGAAATTTAGCAGAGTGAGTGAGAGATGTCCACAAAGCAGCATCAGGATTCTAAACTTCTACAAAATCATCACCAGTGCTGAAATGCTAAGGAGAAACCACCGAACCAAGGCCATGTACACCAAACCCTAAAAGGGACTGTCCAGTGGAAAAGAAGATACAGTCCCCAGCCTGGTCTTAGGTAGACATGATGATTCTCAGGAGGAGAAGAAAACATCTCAAATCAGATACTTTTCTAATTCCTAATACAGTCAATTCCTGTTTTCCTTCCTTCTTTTTCTTCCTGCCCTCTACCCCACACATATTTATTGAACACCTAGGAGGCATTGAGCACTGAACAGAAGAGATAACTGAAAATAGTCTCAGGGAAAATCAGAACTATGAAGTACAGAGGGAAAAAGGTTTCTACCTTTTTTTTTTTAAAGATTTTATTTATTTATTTGACAGAGAGAGAGAGAGAGAGATCACAAGTAGACAGAGAGGCAGGCAGAGAGAGGGGGAAGTAGGCTCCCTGCTGAGCAGAGAGCCAGATGTGGGGCTCGATCCCAGGACCCTGATATCATGACCTGAGCCGAAGGCAGAGGCTTTAACCCACAGAGCCACCCAGGAGCCCCTGGTTTCTACCTTCTAAAGTCTTAGTCAAACGAAAAACACCTGTGTCGGGTGCCCTGCTCAGCAGAGTGCCTGCTTTTCCCTCTGCCTCTGCCCTCCTGCCTCTCCCCCATTTGTGTGCTCATTCTCTCTCTTTCTCTCACTGACAAATAAATAAATTAAATCTTTAAAAAAGAAAAAAAAACAATACATAAGATAACAAGGATGAGACAGCTTAAGATTCTATTTAAAAGCTCTCAGAAGCAGGCAGCATGCAGAACCATGCCATTTCAAAGTTGCATGTTTCTTTTGAGAACTAATAACTTTGTCACTAT
Organism: Procyon lotor; assembly: GCA_028646535.1. Taxonomy (NCBI): domain Eukaryota; kingdom Metazoa; phylum Chordata; class Mammalia; order Carnivora; family Procyonidae; genus Procyon; species Procyon lotor. The sequence continues at coordinate 82,990,477 of CM053605.1, read as the reverse complement.
ATGTTCAGTATTAGAATAATGGGCTCCAGTCATAGTCGCTCTATGTCCCAAACATCACCTGACACATAGTAGGCACTTAATAATCATCTGCGGAGTCACTTAATAGACAAGAGAATGAAATCAGGCAGGAAAGGAGCCTTATGGCCATGCATAGAAATGCTGCATTTGACTGGAAATTTGGGTGTCGTAATTCCTTTAAGCTAGAACACAGTGGAAGGTGAGTTGTAAAAATCAATCTATGGGGGCTCCTGGGTGGCTGATTGGGTTAAAAAGCCTCTGCCTTCCGCTCAGGTCATGATCTCAGGGTCCTGGGATCTAGCCCCGCATCAGGCTCTCTGCTCAGCAGGGAGCCTGCTTCCCCCACTCTCTCTGCCTGTCTTTCTGCCTACTTGTGTTCTCTCTCCTCTCTGTCAAATAAATAAATAAAATCTTTTAAAAAAAAAATCAATCTACGCCTTCTTGAGTTAAACATGTTTCCCTTAAAAAATATCATTCTGAAAGCTTAAAATTTATATGCACAACAAAATATTTAGATAGCCTATGTGATTCCCCTCTCCTGCTACAGTAATTCAGGCAAATTTACGGCTCCTGAGATGAAAGCACCACTCCAGGAATCTGAAATGAAAGTCTGTTTTATACCATCTCAGTAGGGGGGGAAAAATGGAGAGTGACAGCCGAGTTTGGACACTTGTCACTTGAGAGACAGTGGGGGGGACAGTACTACAGTATTAGAGTATTAACAGACTTAGGTGATAAAAAGAAAACACAAAACGAGAAGTGATTATAAGTAAAAACAAAAGAGGAACGATCTGGGAGGAGTCAAAATGCTCTGTTGCGGGTGAAATACTGTGTTTGGAGACAGGACCAAGAGGCTGAATGAATTGTCATTTTACAATGCCACACTGAAACCGTTCAGCACACACACACACACACACACACACACACACACGTGTAAGTAGGAAAGTTGGTATGGATTAGAGAACATTTTCATAGCCTACATTTCATGGCATTAAGAAAAATATAAAATTACTGATGATAATGTAGTCTTCAGACTAAGAAAGAACCTCCCAAGAGAAGTCTGATATTTCCCTGGAGGTGTTTGCAATGACAATGAACAAAGAACTGAGAAAAGGAAGGGGCTAAATTCTTCCTTGGCTAGTTACCACAACCCAGTCTCCTCTTTCTCTCATTTCTATGATGCTGTGAACAGAGTGTGGAGGAGCAAGAGACGACTGAACCCAAATAAGACCCTGGATAATGTAGTTATTAAATGAATCACATTCCACATTTCCAAACAATTCATTCAAAGCTCCAGCAAAAAGCACCTGGAGTAGGCTTATCTAGTAAGGGTAATTCTCCCCTTCTTCGCAACCCATAATAATTTGTTAATAACACCACTTTGGCACTTAAGTTTCTTACAATATGATATCTCTATAATGGAGAAAATAACACCTGCTTCTTTTAATAAAGAGTGTGTCTGACACTCATCAGAGCTTAATAAATGACAGGTGTCTTTATTATGATGCTGCTCCTTATTATTATACTGTTATTATTATTATTATTTAGCATATCAACCCCTCCCCTCTTCCAACTTGAAAGCTGAGAGCCAGACTGTGGTTTTCATCTCGGCATTCCGTGTAACCCAGCTCAGCACTGTTCCCAGGCATCCGATGACCTAATGTTAAGTGAAACTTTCCAGGTTTACTGTATGTTCTAAATTATTTGCACCTCAAAGAGAAAATAGGTATCATCAGCCATCCTACTTGTAGAAGGCATGTACTCCTTCTGAAAGTAGCTGCAATTGCTTTTAACTATAACTTCCTTATAGTGGTTTTTCTCTGTGGGGTGCTGGGAGACAGTTCAGAGATGAGCTGAATGTGAAAGAGAGAGCCCAACAAAGTCCCAAATAACATGAAAATAAGATTAAAAAACATAGCAGAGAGCTATACTATATATAGCAGACAGTATGCAGATATACTAAACTTTCATGCATGGGCTACGGCCGAAGTCCTTGATCCACACTAGATTTCACTCTTAATGTACAAATATTTTTTTGTGCATATTTTTTTCCTATTTCATAGGTAAGGAAACTGAGGCCAGTTAGATTATAATCTTGGCCCAAATCACATCCACAGGAATTGATAGAAGAATGTGATCCCAGGTGTATAAGACTCCCAAGTTTGAACTCTTCAACCACCTGCACTGAAACATATACTTTTACAAACAGTCTGAGTTCACAATCCCTTTTAGAAGCCACAGCCTTACCTACAGCAGTAAGTGCTATGACCTGTTTTCAACATCTTCCTACACATCATAAGATGATTAGTTTCCCTCCCTTCTTCTCCACCCTCCCACCTGCCACAGTACCTGAGAATCTAGTTACTGGCATCTTCCTTAATGCACTCTGGAGGTTACATTCCTGTCAAATAATGTGAAACAGCTATGCTCTGAGAAGAGCGACACATTCACAGGGGGCTGTTTACTTAATCCATTACAACCCACAGTCCGAGAAGTCTGAGCAGAGAGCGGGAGCGTGAAAACAGAGCTTACGTAGGTGGAAGAGTACACCATCCAGAAAGCAATCTCGGTCAGAGGCAGCAGCCCTCAGCGGCACTTTACAGCAGCAAGAAAACCTCTCAGCCACCAGCATTCTGCTGCCTTTAAATTATACCTACAGGAACTCTAGCAGACAAAACTACCAAATATTTGAAAGAAGGATGCCTATTGGCTAACCAGGAAATGCACAGTCCTGCATTGCACAGTTCTGCAAAAAGCTAGGAGGCTTGGAGCACAAAGCCCAATCTCTAATAGTGTTCCTTAGCAAATACTGAATGAATGAATGAGTGATGGGGCCATAGATTAGAGAGTCATGGCGAAGATTGACAACCCTGAACCAGGCTGACACTAACTATCCTCACCACAGTGCCCACAGCTCCACTCCATTCACGTCATCCACATTAAATAGGAAAATCAGAGGAGCGTGTTTGCGGCAGCAATCCACTGTACCTCCCTCTCGGCTTCATTCATTTGAAAACTTCAGGGATTCCAAAGCTGCTGAAGTCTGTCCGAGGAGGGCCAACTAGGTCCATCTAACTTGCCAAATATATGTGTGTTTATTAGGTGTTTTTCACTGACCTACAAGTTCTAAACTAAACTCTAACCTAAGATGCTGTAATTTCTAAGAATGAAAATAACATATGGCAATGCCAAAAACAGAGTAATGGGCTTTTATGAATAAATTCTCCAGCAAACTAAAAAACAGAACAAAAAACAAGAAAAAATAAAAAACCAAAAACCCCCAAAACACATACACAAAACCTATACATCTAAAAGTTCCCACACAGCCACGTGGCACTAAACAATAAAAAGCTTCTTTGGGCATCTCCATTCTTTCCTAGTAACAGACCTTGCCCTGTGATTGATTACCTTCTCGGGTTATCTGTTAATTTAGTCGTACCCGCAGCCAGCCACTGGCCATAATAAGCTCTCAGGGATACACTATCTTGCTGATGAAACTTTGAATGAAACGTTTCAAAATGATAAGCAAGAGTATTAGCATGATGTCTGAAATGCCTACCAATTTTCTAACTAGCAGACGACATTCTAGAAGTCATTCTTGGAGAAAAGTCATGAATGATATTCACAGTCCGGAAGTGAGAAAAGGCTTCCCTCCAAGTTGAATGAGATAAGAAAATGAACCCAGCTACATGAAAGCCTTATGCACATCCTCTCTGTAAAGAATAAAAAAGCAAAACTGCCATTTATCCACCTGAGACATCCCCAGTTTTCAAAGCAATGGGTAAAAATGACCAAAACCTTAATTGTCTTCATATGGCTCACCCAAAGCACACAAACTGGTTTTTGATGCTCTAAGTACAGAAAATTGCTTCATTTCTAAAGTAAATATATACTAGCAACTTGCGGATATCTCAAGAATGCCTTGTAGCTAAAGAAAGTAACATCACTGCCTACTCATTTTGCTTAATTTGCTAGTCTCCCAGCAACTTTGTGCTTACACTTTCATCCCCTTTTTAGATCCTTGGATAAGGCCACAGTCCAGAAGCCTGGAAAGTCGCCACCTCCAGCAGCCCACAACTCACTGAGCCACCATGGTCTCAGGATGGAGTTTCTTCCCGGGATGCCTTCTTGGGAATGTGCATGTTCCCTGCATCGCACTCAGCTCTCTAAGCTGCATTCCAGTAACTAAGCTTCCTAAGCTTCTTCTGAATTGTTTATTCTGTGTTTGAAAGCTCCATCAGCTGTTGTGATGATCTGCAAGATTCTTTTTCTTTTTGGTTAAGCAGGATTGGTGAGCATTACTGGGCCTTTCGGTGGAATCACTGCTATTTACAATTCCTGCTTCTAGGATTAAAGGAGATAAAGCCTGTGAAAGCTGTTTGTAAACTGTAAAGTCCCATTCCTATGTAGCGTGCTGTTATAATATTAACCACATAGCAATAACCACTATCCGGTTGTGCTGTGGGCTTTAAAAGGCTAATAGGCATTTGGGTCATGTCTTTGCTCCATTCCCAACCTAGGGCCTACACTGGTGCCTAAGAAGGGGGGAGCCTCTGGAGAAAGTTTTGTTTGGATGAATAAATGAATGACTTTAAAACATCACATGTTTATCCGAACTAATGCCCACAGGCAAAAGGAAGGTAGGCACCACAATTTAGATAATGAAAATACTTTGCTAAAAATAGCGCTGTGGTGGAAAGAAATATTACAGGAAAAGTTCTTCTAAAGATAAATCCTCTGATAATGAAATCCCGCCCTTTGCAGTCAGTACTCAGGAGGAGGGGCAAGGGTATAGATTGGGGCAGGTATTTCCATTAGTCCTATAAATTTGTATTAGTTGAGGATGGCTTAGAGGAGGAGGCTACCCTCCTAGAAAATGGCTAGGGTAATGAGTATCAGGGAGTTAAAATGAAAAACAAAACAAAGCAAAAAGAGGCAACAAAGGTTATCCCAACAATGGACTTACTGTCAGGCTGTATCTTTTCAGGGGTAGAAAGGACCAAACTCTCTGTGGGAGGAGGGAAGAGGTGTGGAGTGGGAGGAGAGAAGTAAAGCAAGAAAAGATATTGACGTGCCATGGATTATTTTTAGAAAAAGTTTCTGTGAGCATTTGTACTAATAATTCTGGTCATTAAAGTGTTGATCTATTTTAAGTAACTATGCCTAGAAAAGGGATAGAAAGGGTGTAGAAAAGGGTGTGGGAAGAGGTGGAGGATGAAAAGAGAAAGGAAGGTAGTAGTCTACAGGAACAGGAGCCTCATTTATCCAACTCAACAGAAGCCTTGAGAATAAGAAGGGAAACTCTGGGGCTGCCACTGGCTACTCAGGAAAGCAAATGCTGGCACGGAACTTAACCTAGAAGATGAGGATACCCTAACTCCTCTTTCTCCTAAGGGGTCAGGGGGTGGGGCCTAGAAGAGGGAAGGAAGAAGGCCTGCTACCAGGGAGGTCTGCAGGGCTCCAGAGGCAGGGAGGGCCCCTGCACCAGCGGCTGCTAAGCTCCAGAAAATATCGTATTTCTGCCCATCAATCAACATTAAGCTGCTTTGGGGGCTGAGCTTTCGGCACAGGCAGTTGCCAGTAGCAACAGGGCACACACTCCTGGTTCCTGGTGAGCTGGGGCCGAAGCAGCAGCAGGGAGGGGCAGTCGGTGTTAGAGGCCCTGAGCTGGGTAGACCTGATCGGGGACTCACTGGTGATGGGCAAGGGCGGCGGGGCGGGGGAATGAGCGTGTGCCAGGTGGAGGCGGGCGTGCCCTGCTGGGGCCAGACCAGGTAGCGGACCAGGGCACCGGCCTCTACGGATGGGAAGTTAGGGGGTTTCTGGTGGCACAGCAGTGCCCTTGCCAAGCTCAGCAGCCTCCCGTCCCCGCCCGCCCGGAGGTGCCTCGCTCTGCTGGCACCTGAACAGGAGCGCCAGGGCCAAGTGGCAGAAGAGGCGCCTGTACTGCGCTGTGGGTGGGTCGGGGTTCTAAAGATCCGCCCCCCCCCCACCCTTCGGGAGTCTCTGGAGAACGCCAACGTGGAATTATCTGCACGTGTGAGTGTTTTCCTTTGCACTTCCAGCACAAAAGCGAGGCCCCACAGGTGGAAAGGAGGTTGTGCTCGTGTGTGTCGTGTGGTGCTCGGACATCGTGCGAGCCGCGAGATGGATGAGGCACACACACCCGGCTCCCACCCACCTTCCTGCCTCAGGTGTCGGGGGTGTCCGGGCACCCGCGCTTGGGGAGGAGAGGCGTAACCTCGCGCCTCCTCCCCGAACTTCTCCCCCTGCTGTCGCGATCCAGTAAGGTGGGAAACGAGGACGACAGACAGGGAGGGCCGTGGAGGGCAGAGGTGGACCGAGGAGGCCCCAGGAGGGGACACGGATGCAGGGAGTCCTTGGGGTCCGGTGGGAGCCAGGGGGCTGAATGGCGGGCAGAGAAGCCCGGGCTTCGCGCGGCGCGGGCGCGCCCGGGAGGGGCGGGGGCTGGCGTCTCCTTACCTGGCCTGTACTGGAGCATTTTGCAGCGGGGCGGGGGCGAGGTGGGTGCCACCCTCCCTGGGGGCAGACCCTGCAGTGCTGTCACTTCAGGGACAGCCAGGCGCCGGCCGCAGAGCCCGGAGTTGACAAACTTGCCAGGTCCGGAGCGCGCGGAGGCGGCGCGGGCCACGCACGCCGCACAGCCCACGGCAGCCGGGACAGCTCGCTCCGCCGCGCTCTTCCGCTTTGTTGTGTTGCACTGGTCTCCCCGCGCCAGCCTCTGGGTGTCTCCGCACCCGCCCGGCAGCGGGACGTTTCACCCGCGTTCCGGGAGGCCCCTCGGGTCTGCGTGCCACTTTCCTCCCGGAGGCGCGTTAAAGAGCCGCCCTGGAGCGCCTGGCGGGGCTGCGCAGTGCGCTCCTACCGGGCGGCTCCGGCCCACAGATTCCCGCCCCCCACCTTCTCCCCCTCCCCGCCCCTCCGCGGCACCCCCATCAGAAGCTGCTTAGGATCGGGCTGTCAAATCCAGCCCATCTGCTGCGATCATAATCAGTCTCAACCGAACGGTTCTGACAAATCTCCGCCTGGAGCCGGAGTTGGGGAAGCCGGTGGGTGAGGGGCGAGATGGTGAGGAGGGGGTGACAGGGACCGGGCTCTGGGAGAGAGGGGCCTAGAGGCTTCCATTGTCTGCCCCAAACAGAGGAACTGAACCGAGAAATGGGGATCCCGAAAGCGAAACAGGGTTTTCCTTTCCCAGTTCCCGTAAGAAAAAAATCAATCCATCCTGTCAGGCCCTGGCATGCCCCACCCCCCTCCCAAACCCCTGCGTGCTGGTTCCAGGTGGAACGAATTTCAGCTAATGAACTAAACAAACAGGTCCTGTAATCTTATCATCAGGCTGACCCGGAGACTGGCACAGATACCCAAACTACTGTAATTGGCAGGTAAGAACTGGAACCAACAGCCATTTGTCTGGAGTCAGAAGTGGATTCCCCAGTACATTTGGGAATAAAGCTTGTGGAAGGAGAACCCGCCCGTAATTGGTGAAGAAGCCCAGCACATTGCGTCCTGTTGGCATTTTGGGAGATAAAAGGAACATTTGTTTTGGACCAAAAAAAGCTGAACTCAGTTTAGTTCCAGGTAGAACTTAAAGCGTTTTCATAATTTTCCTGTTTTCTCGTGAAAAATGCTTTTTAAAGACAACCCATTTTAACAGAAAATGATGACTTCTAAAACTAACATTTTTTCCAAACTAAAAGTTTCTTCTGTAGATCAAATAAGGTGCCCTGTTCAATAATAATATACTTTGAACTGTTTTAATATGCCACTGCAGTATAAACCACACATTATTCTACTGGTTATAGCTTTACAAGGATTAAGACAAAAGTTTTTAGAAAATAAATAAAAGTAATAGTAGTCCTAGTCCTAGATATACATAAACAGTCTTCAGGCATCAAGAATACAACCCTTGGGATCATGTCCAGTTTTGTACATTCTTCTCCAGTGCTAGAAAATGTTCAGTTATCCTGAATGACAGCATTTGTTGGGGAAATAATTCTTTGGATAAACAAATCACCAGCTGAAAAGTTGAAGGGGAAAGTTTTAAGCCATTGATTCAGAGGTAAGCACCAGACAAAATATGTATACTGTGAAAATTGAATATAGTTTGAAATTAGTGCTCAAATCATTCTTTTGCTTTATGCGGTAGTTGAGAAATGTGGGCAAGCCATATTAAGCACCCACTTATCTAGGCAGAGACTGTGTCTTCTACCTATTTTATAGCCCACTGGTGTTTACCATAGCAACATGCAACTGGGGCATTTGGTGAATGCTCATGGTTTGAAATTCTGATTTACAGGTCAGGCTTAAAATCACATACATCACTATGACTTGATAGGAGAGGGAAAAATGAGGTTCAAGTGTTACTTTTCCCAGTGAGTAAATCATCTAAATTAAGGGCAACTACGGATCAGATTTTAAGGCATTTTTTAATCAATATTTAAAAGTCTGAGGTTTTCCAATGTCGAGCTGTTTCATGTGCTTATTAATAGTAAACCTTTTTATTAAAAGATTCATCGACATGGTGCCATGAAATAAGGATTTCAGAAGGGGTCCTCTACACCAGAATGGACTATCACGCTGGTGGCTAAATTAAGGAACAGTGTCCAGGAAACTGGGATTTCCCAGGGAGAGAAGAGCCACGCTGAGAGTCAGACCCTGGGCTATAGGCACCATCCTGTGCTTTGCTGTTTTCTTTTCTCAAGTTGGAAGTTTCAATTGCATAGGACAAGCTTAATTGATGACCCCACCTCCAATGCTCAAGTCTTTGGTTCTTCAAAAAGTATCTTGTCTAGATCTTTCAATTACTTACTGTTAACAATGTATTAGTACTAGAATATATGAGTGGAGAAAAAAACACACAAAAAATTTTTGGTCTTATGGAGCCTGGAGGGGAAGAAAGATATTAGAAAAGAATATATAAGGAAATCATATTCTCCATTATAAGGCAATCATTGTTATGGAGAAAAATAAAACAAGGAAGGCTGAGTGGTATTCAGGTTTAAACAGAGGACTCAGTGAAGGTCTCAGTGAGAATGTATGATTTTTAAAAAATATTTTATTTATTTATTTGACAGAGAGAGATAGTGAGAGAAGGAACACAAGCAGGGGAAGAGGGAGAGGGAGAAGCAGGCTTCCCCCAGCAGGGAAGCTCAATGTGGGGCTCGATGTGGGGCTCATGACCTGAGCCTAAGGCAGATGCTTGAGGACTGAGCCACCCAGGTGCCCCATGAGAATATAAGTGTGATTAAAGAAGGTAAGCGAGGAGATAAGCCGGGCAGGTGTCTGCGGCAAGATGCTGGTTAGTGGCCCTTAGAGATGGTTGTGCCCAGTGAGGTCTAGGAACAGGAACGGGGTAGTAGGGATAGAACAGAGTGAGGGCAGAGGGTTGATGGGGGTAGTCTGAAAGGACAGATCACTGGGTGGGATGGGACCAAATGGGCAAATTTAAGGACTGGTTTTTGACCTAGGAGATATGGAAGGCTAGGGACACAGAAGGTTTTGAGGAGAGAAGTTTCATGAGCTGACTTTTGTTTAATGGACCATTCTGTCTATCCTATTACAAATTATAGGTGGAAAAGGAGGGAGGTCATGGGAAAAATCTGTTATTAGGCTATTTTAAGAATCGAGGTGAAAGAGGATGGCTTGAACGGGACCACAGCAAGACGTTCAATGAGAATTGGTGGCAATTTGGGATTGTTTTGCTCTGAGAGCCAGTGGTATCTGCTTGGGACAGAGGTTAGGAAAAATAAAAGTAAAAAAAAAAACAAAAAAAACCCCCAAGTATTTAGCCTCAGCAACTAAAACAATGGAGTTGCTATTAATTGAAACATGGAAGACTATGGGTAGAACAAATTTGGTAGAAGAATCAGGGGTTCAGTTTTGGATATATTAGGATTGGGAAAACTATGAAATTAAACTTTAAATAGAGTTAAATTATGCAAAGCTCTTAGAATAGTTCTTGGCTTTTGGTGAGGGCCATATAAATGTTTGTGGTGGTGGATTTTGTGTTAGTGAAGTTTGTGTTGGTGGTTGTCACTGTTATTATTGGGGTTTACCAACCAAAAGAAGTTAATGAATAGGCAGCTGAATAAACATTCAAGGACTGTGTTCAGGGCACAAGTCCTGGGGGGAGATGTGAATTTGGGAGCTGTATAAAGTACAGATGGTTAAAATAAATCCGTCACATCATGTAGATCATTAAGGCCATGATTACAGTAAAAAAAGAGGAGATATTTCAGGACTAAATCCTGAGTCATTCCAACTTTAGAAAGTCAAGAAGATGAAGAACAACCAGCACAAGAGACCACCATGAGGGGCAGCTAATGGGGGAGAAAGCAAACCAGGAGAGAGGGCTCATCCAGAAAAACAGTAAAGAAGATATTTCAGTAGGAAGGGAGTCATCTGCTAGTTACAGTCTCCTGATATGATTCGCTCTGTAGAAAACCCAAAGGAAAACAGAGGAAAGTTATGAGAGTATATCAAGGTATTTAGATAACTTAATTGTCTACCATCTGTTTACAATACAACACCCAAGCTGTCCTAGCACCTACCTAATGTTCAAGTACTTGAAAGATACTCAGTGTATGCTGAATTAAGTAATGAATCAATAAAAGGATTAAATGCCTTATGCTGCAAAGTATTTCTCAAATTATTGTCCATGGATGATTTAGGAGGGGACTTCTGTTCTTTAAATCAAGAAATATGGATCTAGGACAAGGTTTTTAAGAGGGAATAGACCTGGGAAACATAATGTGTTTCCTATTTATTAAGCAGTGTCAATAGATAAAGACTTCCAGACTACAAGTCTCATATCAAATACTTTCTCCACCCATGTTTGGTAAAATTAAATTACTAACAAAGAAATAACTCGCATACATACAGAAGTTAAAAAATATACTTCTGTAAGTAATCTTAAAACTTAAGAAAACTCACTTAAAATGAGCAAAAGATTCTGAATATATGCTCTATCAAAAAAGATACAAAAAGGTCAAATAATTGTATGAAAAGTTGCTCATTACCTTTATCACTGGAGAAAAGCAAATTAAAATCACAAAGGAAAAGAGGTATGCACCCCTATGTTTACTGCAGCATTATTTACAATAGCCAAGATATGGAACAATCCAAGTGTTCACATTGTTCAAGGGTCAGCTGTATCTATAAAGGTAACAACGAGTATGAATCAAATCATGACATTTTGCCAACTGAAAAAAAAATCATACTTTGTGACTGGATTTTGTTTGATTCCATTTGATTCTAAAATACTCTAGAGACAAAAAGCAGATCATTTGTTGCCTGGGGCTGGGGATGGAGATGGGAGGCACTACAGACAGGCTCAAGGCAAGTATCTGGTGTGTGGGAAATACTCCACATCAGGATTGTGGTGGTAGTTACAAAACAGTTTGTAAAACTCATCAAATTACACACTTAAAAAGTAGTGAATTTGGGGTGCCTGGGTGGCTCAGTCGTTCAGCGCCTGCCTTCAGCTCAGGTCATGATCCCAGGGTCCTGGGATCGAGCCCTGCGTCGGGCTCCCTGCTCAGCGGGAAGCCTGCTTCTCCTGCTACCATTCCCTCTGCTTGTGTTCCCTCTCTCGCTGTGTTTCTCTTTGTCAAATAAATAAAATCTTTAAAAAAAAAAAAAGAAAGAAAAGTATTAAAAAAAATAAAAATTGGTGAATTTTATTGTATGTAAGTTATACCTTAATGAAAAGATTTTTAAAAAGAATAAAGAATTTAACGTGTGGGGGTTGTTTGTTTCATTTTGTTCTCTTTATGTTTCTGTTTTGGGAGAGGAATTACAGTGTTTTCCCATTTGAGAAGAGGAAGCTTACCTCAGAAATTTTACCATTTCATAATCCCCAGTGAAGTAATTGATCCAAATAAAGATCATCAATAGATGCTGAAAGATGGTAAAAGAGATATGGGAAACTGAACATTCATATGTTAACAAATATCACTTCATAATGTTTGCTAACTACTAAGGGAAAAAATTAAATTTTACAAGGGAGAGATCAGCTGACATGTTCTTTCTTATATGACGCTATAATGAGAAGTGCATGGCATCACTTATGAAGCCTTCATTGCAAAAAGACAAAAAACAAAAAAACATGTTTCACCTGAATCTAAGTAAGCCTTTTGACATCATTTCCAGCTTACAAGAGATACACAATCTAGAGAATTAAATAAATGGCACCACAAGTAAACAATGAGGCATACACAGGATGAAGGGTGCTCTGAATCTCCTCAAAAAGTCAATGTCCGTAAGTGGAAGAAAGTAGAAAGACTAAAATTGGTGAAATGAGATAGGACAGAACTAAGTAAAAGTCATGGGGTTGGATCTTTCTCCAAAATGAACACCTACCAAGGATATTTTGGGGACAACTAGACAAATGGAAGAAAGGCTGATATTAGAGAATTTTTATTAATTTTGCTAAGGGTAGGGCACCTGGGTGGCTCTGTCTGTTAAGCATCTATCTTCAGCTCAGGTCATGATTCCAGTGTCCTGGGATCAAGTCCTACATTGGGCTTCCTGCTCAGTGGGGAATCTGCTTTTCCCTCTGCTCTGCCCGCCTTCTCATGCTTGCTCTCTCTCTCTCTCTCTCTCTCTTGCAAAAATAAAGTCTTTTAAAAAATTTTGCTAAGGGTTAAACATGGTATTATGGTTATAAAAGAAGTGGTCCTTATTTTTAAAAGACTCATGCTAATAGGGCTGAAGTATCATGTTGTTTACTACTCACTTTGGAAAAAATACACATGAAACAAAAATGATAAAATGTTTTGATGCTAACTTATGGACAGATGAGTGTTACATTCTCCTGGACTTTTAATTTTTCTATATATTTGATTTTTTTGTAAGTGAAAAACTACAAACATCTAATAATTATAAAAGGATCGATAATTAATATAAATGGGTAAATAAATATTAATCAGTAATTAATATAAATTTATATAAATATAAATTAAATATAAAGAAATTTGAAAAAATAGAATTTGGTGTCTTAAAACTACTGTGTATCAAAACTTCTCCAATGGAAGGAACTAAAGCAATACATAGTGGAAAATTAAAAAATTTAGTGCACATTCTAGAAATGGAAAAGAAAATGTTAAATGAATGTACAAAGCATCTAACCAAAAAGATAGAAAAAGAATAACAATAAGAGGAATAGAGGAAATAATAAAGGTAAAATCAAAGTCTAATAAAACAGAACACAAAGCATTAGTATGGGATCGATAGAACAATATTTGCTTAGACCAATGAAACACAGAGGCAACATAAGTCAGTAAGCTTAGGAATAAAAAGAGCTACACAACTGAGAATACAACAGAGATTTAAAATAATAGAAGTACTTCAGTATGAGCAGCTTTAAGGCAATAAACTTGAAAACATTGGTAATGATCAATGTCTTAAAATTTAAAATAGAACATTTAAAAAAACTCAAGAATCGACAGAATCTTAAACAATTTCATAGATCAACTCCGTAGTTGGAAAAAAAATATTCATGTATGACCAATAGGTCCAGATTTTCTAAACCTCTTTACTGAGATAGAATTCACATATCATAGAAGTCAAAGTGCACAATTTGTTTATTTATAGCACATGAAAGTTGCATAACCATCACTATCTCTTAAGTTTGGAAGAATTTCATCACCCCAAAAAGAAACCCATAGTACCCATTAGCAGTCACTCCTCATTCTCCAGCCAGAGGTAACCAATAACTTATTTTGTATCTCCATTAAATCTTCCTATTCTGGACATTTCCTATAAATGTTCCATACAATGTATGACCTTTTGTATTTGGCTTCTTTCACTTAGCATAATGTTTTTGAGATTTGCCAGTGTTGTTGTGTCTATCTGGACTCCATTTCTTATTGCCAAATAATATTCCATTATAAGCATATACCACATGGTATTTATCCATTCATCACTTATTATACTTTCTGGTTGTTTCCACTCTATGACTGCTGGAAACAATGCTGCTAAAAACCTTCATGTGCCAACTTTTGCATGGACATAGGTTTTCATTTCTCCTGTGTATATATGGAGGAATACAATTTCTGGCTCCTATATAGTATAGAATGATAACTATATTCATTTTGAAAAATTGCTAAACTGTGTTCCAAAGCAGCCATTACCATTTAATCCCTATCAGCTACATAGGAAGTTTCCAATTTCTTCACATTTTCTCCCACATTAATTATTATTAATTATTATTTATCATTGATTGTAGCCATCCTTGTGGTATCAAGTGGTATTCTGTTGTGATTTTGATTTCCATTTTCCTAATGTTTAATATCATTCTGTGTCTTTTCATCTGCTTATTGGTTATTTGTACATCATGTCTGGAGAAATTTTTTTCAATTCCTATACCCAGTTTTAAACGGGATTATTTGTCTTTTTGTTGTTAAATTGTAGGCCCAGCTTTCTTAAAGGCAATTTTTACAGAACTTGAAAACAATATAAAACTCTAATATCCCTATCTTATAGAAAGAGTTTTATGAAGTAGAAATAGCAGGGAGGAGGAGAAGAAAGAAAGGGGAGAGATGGGGGAGAAAAGGAAGACAGAGAAGGAAAGGCTTTTATGAATTATCCAGAATGACCTTGATACTAAAAGTAAATGTAGGTCATATGGGGAAAAAATTAACAAATGTCTCAAAAATCCTAAATAAAATAGAATCTATCAATATAACAAATAAGAACCATGATAATGGTAATAATATGGTATGACCAAATAAGGTTTACCCTGTAATACAATGGTGATTTGCCCCTAGAAAAATCTATTAATTTCCAAAAAATATATATATTTTAGAAGATTTTTAAAAAGATATCATTTCAATAGATGCTGAAAATTTTAGTAACGTTCAACATTTACTCATGATTTAAAAACAAAAATCTTTCACAAATTAGGAATAGAAGGTAACTCTGTTAAGTTGATAAAGGGTGTCTACCAAAAAAATCTATAGCATACATGATACTAAATAGTGAAATTTAAGACATTTCCTTTAAGTTTTTGTTCTAGACAGTGATGCCCCATAACCACTTCTGTTCAACATTTTCTAGCTCTTAGAGCAATGACATAATGAAACAAAAGGTATAAGAACGAAAAAGTAAAAAACAAAACTATCATTATTAAAGTCAGTATTATCTCCATAGAAAACCGAAAAGAAACTAAAGGCAAATCATCAGGTATATGATGTATCATGTTTACTTGATAAAAGAACTAAAATAGTGTTCTAAGAAAAGAGCCAAACTGGGGGATATAGGCAGTTGCTAAGCATCTGCCTTCAGCTCTGGTCATGATCTCAGGATCCTGGGATTGAACCCCACATCAGGCTCCCTGCTCAGCAAGAAGCCTGCTTCTCCCTCTCCCATTCTCCCTGCTTGTGTTCCCTCTCTAGCTGTCTCTCTCTGTCAAATAAATAAATAAAATATTTTTTTTAAAAAAAGGTGCCAATTATTAAAAATGTAACATTTTTGTAAGATCTCATTTAAAATAGTAAAATTTAGAAGGCATATAGGAATAAACACGGACGTGAAAAAACTTTATAGTGACTACTTTGTTGAAAGGCATAAAAGAAGAGCTAATCAACTAGGAAAACATAGTGTTAGATTGAAAGACTCAAACTCCTGACTTAATCTTTAAATATGAAACATTAGCAATCAAAATCCCAGCAGGTTTATACACTGAACTTCACCAGCTGCTCGTGAAATGCTTATAAAAAAGAAGGCCCAAAATAACCAGCTAATCTTTAAGAAGAGTGACTGCACTAAGATCCAAAAAAGGGTGAGGCAATGTACTTTTAGGTAAACAAATAAGTGAGATAATTGCACCAATGAATACAAACAGAGCCAAGAAACAGACCCACATGTATGGGATTGATGTGTAAGACAAATGGCACCATGAGTTAGAGCGGAAAGGATTGATTATTGAAAAAATGGCATCAGGTCCACTTTGTATCTGAATAAAAAAGACAAAATTGGAACCCTACCTCAGACCATTCACAAAAAAATTAACTCAGATTAAAAACTAAATGTGTGAAAGATAAGAATAAAGTTGGAGGACTGACCCTACCCAATTTTAAGGCTTATTATAGGGTGCCTGGGTGGCTCAGTGGGTTAAAGCCTCTGCCTTCAGCCCAGGTCATTATCCCAGGGTCCTGGGATCAAGCCCCACATCAGTCTCTCTGCTCAGCAGGGAGCCTGCTTCCCCCTCTCTCTCTGCCTGCCTCTCTGCCTACTTGTGATCCCTCTCTCTCTGTCAAATAAATAAATAAAATCTTTAAAAAAAATAAATAAAGACTTATTATAAAGCTATAGTAATCAAGACACTGTGGTGTTTGTGAGAGGACAGACAGATCAATGCAACGGAATGGAGAGACCAGAAACAGACCCTCATAAGTAGAGTCAACTAATTTTTGGCAAGTGCAAAGGCAATACAACGGGGCAGAGATAATCATTTCAACAAATGGTGCTAGGACAGCGGGACATTCACATACAATTGATCAATCTAGAAATAGACTTTATACTCTTCACAAAAATTAACACAAATGGATCACAGACCTAAATTTAAAACACAAAACTATTCAACTCTTAGATGATAACATAGGGGAAAACCTAATGTCCTTAGGTATAGTGACACTTTTTAGATACAACACCAATGACAATTCATCAAAGAAATAACTGATAAGCTGGACTTTATTAAAATTAAAAACTTCCCTCTGTGAAATACAACATCGAAAAAATGAGAAGACAAGCCACAAATTCGAAGAAAATATTTGCAAAAGATATGTCTGATAAAAGACTTACCTAAAATACACAAATGACCCTTAAAACTCAACCGTAAGAAAACAACCCCATTCTAAACAGGCCAAAGACCTTAACAGATACCTCATCAAGAAAGATATACAGATGGCAAATAAGTATATGAAAAGATGTTCCCCATCATGCCAACAAGGGAATGTAAATTAAAACAATGAGATACCACTATGTATCTGTTAAAATGGCCAAAATCCAGTGACAACACCCTCCAGTGGTGAGAATGTGGAGCAACAGGAACTCACAAGTTGATGGTGGGAATTTAATAGTTGAGCCAGGGGTTCCTGGGTGGCTCAGTGGGCTAAAGCCTCAGCCCTAGGCTCAGGTCAGGATCTCAGGGTCCTGGGATCCAGCCCTGCACCATCAGGCTCTCTGCTTAGCAGGGAGACTGCTCCCCCTCCCCCCAGCCCGCCTCTCTGCCTACTTGTGATCTCTCTCTCTCTGCCAAATAAAGAAATAAAATTAAAAAAAAAAATAGCTGAGACAATGGGGAAAATAGTCTGACAGTTTCTTACAAAACCAAACATACTCTTTTTTTTTTTAAGATTTTATTTATTTGACAGAGAAAGACACAGTGAGAGAGGGAACGCAAGCAGGAGAAGAGGGAGAGGGGGAAGCAGGCTCCCCGCTGAGCAGGGATCCCGATGTGGGGCTTGATCCCAGAACCCTGGGATCATGACCTGAGCTGAAGGCAGAGGCTTTAACCCACTGAGCCACCCAGGTGCCCCAACCAAACATACTCTTACCATATGATCTAGCAGTTGTGTTCTTTGGTATTTACCCAAAAGAGCTAAAAACTTATGTCCACACAAAAACCTACATGGTTTATAAACATGGATGTTTTTATAGCATCTTTATTCATAATTCCAAAACTTGGAAGCAACAAAGATGTCCGATAGTAGGTGAAGGGATAAATAGACTATGGTACATGCAGACAATGGATCATTAAACAGCACTAAAAAATGAACCGTCAGGCTGTGAACAGACACAGACTTACCTTAAGTGTATATGACCAAGTGGAAGCGACCTATCTGACAAGGGCTAGATACTGTTTGAATCCAACCATATGACATTTTGAAAAAGCCAAAACTATAGAAACAATAAAAAATCAAACAAACAAAAACAGTGGTTCTTAGGAACAAGGTGAGCAGGAGAAATGAACAAGCAGAGATGAACAGGAGAAATTCGATGGCAGTGAAAATACCCTTCATGATATTAAAATGATGCATATGCTATTATACATTTGTCTGAACCCACAGAATGCACACCACCAAGAGTGAACCTAAGGTAAACTATGGATTTGGAGTCACTGTAGATTCACTGTTGGTAAAAATAACCCGTTCTAGAGATTGAGGGAGGTCACACATGCGCGAGTGCAGAGGGAGTATGGGCAATCTCCATACATTCCTCTCAGTTTCATTGTAAACTTAAATTTGCTATTTAAAAATTAAAGTCTAAAAAAAAAAACTTCTGAATGTAAAAAGAAAATCCTAAGACTTTTTGAAGAACGCTTTGGAGAAGACTTCTAAATTATTTCAGATGCAAAGTAAATGAAGTATTTCACTACGCTAAATTATTAAATCTCTGTGGGTAAAGAAAAAGAAAAGTCAAGGCACAGTTTAGGAGAATCTTCTTGAAACATATATGTCCTAATAAGAATCACTATCCCAAATTTATAAAGAACTACCAAGGAGTAGGAAACTTGTTTTAAAAAGGGAAAGTAGATGAATAAGCAGTTCACAGAAGAATTTAATAAATGGCAAAAACATATTGAAGTGCTAATATCATTACCTAGGAAATACAACCTAAAATGGCAGTAAGACTTTATGTCATGCCTATCATAATCACAAAAAATAATCATCGGTTACATCATGTGTTGGTGAGGATGTGTGGAAAAACAACTCTTCCATGCTGCAAATCAGAACAGTTGGGATTTGGTGAAGTTCAAGTTACTCATGTTCTAAGACACAGCAGCTCTATATCTATGTACTTGCTTGGGGGAAAGTCTCACAACTTACACACACACACACACACTTGACACATACAAAAACTCATCATACGTTAAGCCTCAAAGTAAACATCAGTTCCTACAGTAGAACAATAAAAAAAAAAATGTGTCGATAACAATACAATAAAACCATAAATTAATGACCAAAATCAAAAAATGAAAAAGCCATCCTCCCTTCTGTGACTTGGAGAACCAACTGTTAGGCAAGTCTCAAATGAAAGAAACTACTCAAAATGAACTTTAATCTTTTCTAAAAAATAATGTTAAAACAACTGGATGCATTTAAAGCTGCAGTCACAGAAAAATTATTAGCACATTGAACAGTAAAAATTTAAGGATACAAATAAACTAAATTCTCAGCTCAAAAGGCCAAAAAAGGAAAAATTAATCAAGGGAAGCACAAGGAGACAACGGTAAGAGCAAAATGTACTAAAGTAGGGAACAGCAAAGTAATTAAACCTAGTTAAGAATCAAAATCCAGCTTGTTTCTTTTAAATAGACCCCTACATAATACGATCCAAAAAAGATAAGAGGGGGAAGGAAACACAAAGATACAAGATAAGAAATGGCAATAGGAAATTACCACAGAAATAGGGAAAAAAAAATTAAGAGGCTACTTTATAGATGTCATCTCTACAGAACTAAATTTGAAAATATAGGTAAAATGGAGTAATTCTTTGGAAAAGACATTTACCAAATTGGTTCTATTCAGGATAGAAAACTCAATCAGATCAACTTCTCTAAAAGAATAAAAAAAAAACCCAACTATTAATATAGTATCCCAACCAAAAAACTGCAGGCCCCTATCATTTCACTTGAGAATTCTAACAAAGCCTCAAGATTCCTTATTTTTTTTTCCATCCCAATATGGAAGGCCCCTATCATTTCACTTGAGAATTCTAACAAAGCCATCCCAATATTCCTTATTTTTTTTTCCAGAACAGGAA
>CM053605.1:82941677-82970568 GCA_028646535.1 Procyon lotor | reverse complement strand
AATACAGACACACACAGATACACACACAGACACACACACACAGACACACATACACCCTTAGTCTGAACACCAGTACTCTCACTTAATTGAAAAATACCTGGGGCATTTCTAGTAAAATCACAAACAAGGCATGGATGTCCACTGTCCCTACTACTATTCAACACCATACTGTAGTCCATGCAGTTGTACAAACTATAGGTTAAGAATTAGAAAATAAAAAATAAAAACTATATTTTTAGATGACAGTAGTATGCCTAAATAAAATGTGAACCAATGATAAAATTGATTCAGGTTAGTTTGTAAAATAATAATTCAGGTTCACTAAAATTAAAATACATAAATCAATCACCATCTTTTATACTAATAAATAACCTGTTAGAGGGATAGACTGTTATAAAGAAAACCTCATTTATATTACTAACAAAGAAGATAAAATATTGAGGGAAGATCATAAGAAGAAATGTATAAAATCTGCATGAGGAAAGCTTTAGAACTCCTCAAAATCACAAAAGTGGTCTTGAAAATATAGAAGGCCGCCTTCACTCAGCTACCATACAATGACTTAATATTATAAAAATGTCACTTCTCTCTAAGTGACTTCATAAAATTAACACAATTCCAATAAAAATACCAACAAGACTTTTTTTTTTTGAGCTAGACAAGTTCCTACTCGAGTTCTCATGAAAATGTCTTGTAAGAATCGCCACTAAGAAAAGTTGTAATGATAGGGCACCTGGGTGGCTCAGTGGGTTAAAGCCTCTGCCTTCAGCTCAGGTCATGATCTCATGATCTCAGTGCCCTGGGATCGGGCCCCGCATCGGGCTCTCTGCTCAGCAGGGAGCCTGCTTCTCCTTCTCTCTCTGCCTGCCTCTCTGCCTACTTGTGATCTCTCTCTCTGTCAAATAAATAAATAAAATCTTAAAAAGAAAAGAAAAGAAAAGCTGTAACGAGAAAATTAGTTAAATTTGGAGTAATTTGGAGTAATATAATATGGAGTAAACATACTATATACCTCCTGCAATAACAACAGTGTGGTGCTGGTGGATGGACAAACAGGCAAGAACAGAGGATGATGGTCAGGGAGAGCCCTGAGAACATGTGGAAATATACAACATAATAAAGACAGCATTTCAAATCACCGGGTCAACAATGGGGCTTTTTAAATGAGGAATGCTGCAAACTCATAGGCCATGTGAACGAAAAGAACACTGAATTCACACTTCGAACCACACAGAGCATGAACTCCAAATAGGTTCAGAATCTAAGTGTAAAACAAGGCCATACAAAAAACGCAAAAACAGGTAACTTCTCTATAGCTTGAGTGCAAGCAATGGTTACATAACAGTGACTCAAGCACCAGATACAGTAAAGGTTAAATCATTTTGACCATCTAAAAATCTTTGGACGGCATGTTATATATATTTTTTTATGGCAGCTATAACAAATTATCCCAAGGGCAATGGCTTAAAAACAACGCTGCTACTACCTTATAGCTTTTGGTAGAATTCCAACTGGCCTCACTTGTTTCCAGTCAAGGTGTAGGGAGGGCTGCATTGCTTTCCAGAGGCTCTAGTGGAGAATCTGTCCCCTTGCCTGTTTTAGCTTCTTAGATGTCATCCACATTCCTTGGCTCATAGCCCTTTCCTCATTCTGCAAAGCCAGCAATGCTGCAGCTATTTGATGTTTTTTTTCCCAACCATATTTCCCCTCTCACTATAGCCAAGGATGATTCTTAGTTTTAAAGGACACACCTAGGGCTGCCTGAGTGGCTCAGTTGTTAAGCGTCTGCCTTTGGCTCATGTCATGATCCCAGCCAAGGTCCTGGGATCGAGCCCCACATTGGGCTCCCTGCTCAGTGGGAAGCCTGCATCTCTCTCTCCCTCTCCCCCTGCTTGTGTTCCCTCTCTCACTGTGTCTCTCTCTGTCAAATAAATAAATAAAATCTTAAAAAAAAAAAAAGGACACACCCAAATAATCCAGGAATATACTTTCCCTCCGAGGGCACTTAATTTAATCATAACTGCAAAGTACCTTTTGCCATGTAAGACAATATATTTACAGATTCTGGGAATTAGGACATGGACATCTTTGGGGGCCATTGTTCTGCCTATCACACATAACAACACACAACACACACAAATAATCAAAAGACTACTGACATACTGAGAGAAAATGTTTGTTATAAATCATAAAAAAAGGCCAGTAACCTAATATACAAAGAACTCTTACAGTAAAGTGGAAAATGTTAATAAAAATTTAGCAAGAGTCATGGACAGACCATCCACAAAATAATGTGAAAGTGGCCCCTGGGCCTATGAGAAGGTGTTCAGATTCACTCATACTAGAGAAATACAAATTACAGCTACACTGAGATACAGTTGCTCATCTATCAGATTATAGAAAATGAAGACATTAAAAAAAAATCACTCTGTTGGTGAGACTGTGCATGAATACACATTCTCATATATCACGGTGAAAATTTGGTACAAGCTTCCTGAAGGAAAATCTGTCAACATCCAACAGAACTTCATTTGCATTTACCATTTGAGTGAGCATTCTCACGTTTTGGAGTTTACCCTCAAGTACACTTTTAACAGTACGAAAACACATTCACAGCATAATTTTAAGTTGTTGCTGAAAAGCTCTCTTACTTAACCTTGCTTCCATATATTCTTTTTTTTTAAGATTTTATTATTTAAGAGAGAGCGCACGTGCACGTAAGAGCACGATCTGGGGGTGGCGGGGGGATGGGGTAGACGGTAGAGGGAGAGGGAGCAGCAGACTCCCCGCTGAGCAAGGGAGCCTGACAGGTGGCTCGATCCCAGGAGCCCCAGGATTATGACCTGAACCTAAGGCACATGCTTAACTGACTGAGTCACACAGGTGTCCCCGTCTATTCCTTTTTATCTTTATATTATGACTTGTCATGTCTTTCAGGTTGGCTCATAAACTATTTTGTAATCTTTCATGGGAAGTTTCCATACTATATAGTAGCACTAAATAAAGGTCTGCCGATTTTTAAATTATTAGCATTGGACAATCATTTTTTTAATAAGGAATTTCTTTTTGAAATAAAGCTCTCATATAACTTACACTATATGGCTTGCTAATTTTAGATTTATCCCAAATTAATGACTATTATCTCATTTTTACTTACTTCTTACTGAGTTTCTGTTTTATCCACAGCCAGCCTTAATCAGAGAAACTTGGTTTCTTTAATTATTAAACCTCTGTGGCCAGGGCTGAATTAAGCCCAGCCACTCAAAGCAAGGTTCCACTGGACTTCCCACACTCTTTCACTCACAACCGAGCAGACCCTTGTTCTAGGATAGCATTATCATCATTAATAAAATGTATAAATGGAATGCACTTAAGTAGTGCCTGGTCATTCTCCCGGGGCTTGTTAACAATACAAATAAATACATACCCATGCTCTCTCAAGCATTCCATTTTTAAATTTAAAGATGAATGGCCTTTCACTAATCAAGGCATTCATTCAACTGTCATTTATTAAGCAGCTATTATATCAGATACTGTGCCATGTTCTTAAAATCAAGTTTATGGTGTGCAAGAAAAAAAAAGTGCCTGTCTTCAATATTTAACGCCTTATTTTCTGTATTTTTTGCTTGTATTCAGGTCCTGTCTGTAGTTTCCTGAAATCACTGTCTATATTTCATATATTAGTATGTACATATGTATACACACACACACACACACACACACATAGGTATGCATTTATATATGTTTATAATGTGTGTATATGACTCTATAATCCCATACATCCCTTTATACTGGGCAACCTACTAATATAGCAGTAATGTACATGCAAGGAAGGGAGGGAACCGCCCTCATGCACACACATGCTTATTTCCATTTGCTTACACCCACCAAGTCAGTGCTCAGAGAAGCATCCACACATCGGAAATGGCTGTGTAAGAGGGATGGTGGAATATGTCTCATCTCGACTTGCATGTAGGAGATCCATTACCCATTCCTCTACCGTAGCAAGGGGATAGCTTCTGTGGTGTTTCTACAACTTATAGGATGCAATCCTATGAAAATGATATAAACATATTTTTGAGAGGAACTCTAACAGAAAGTTAATAATGTGGTATCTTTCTCACTAGATGCTAATTTTACAAGGATCTTATTAATTCTCTTAATTTTTACTCGATGATTTATGGGCTTAGATTGTTTTAATGTTTCTCATCATAGAATCACAAAAGAAAATGATTACTGAAAGAAACCTAATGCCATTCCTGCTTGCTTTATAGATGGGGAAATTGGGCTTGCATGATATTTAGGATCACGCAAGGGACTCAGAGAGAAAACTCAAAGCTGGCTGTGAGGTTTCTTCACCCACGTCCCAGCCTGCTAGCCACCAGACTCGGGGAAGTTTGTGGTGCCCGTGCAGCTTAGTGGAGCATCTCTCAGCATGATTTAGAAGGACATGGAAACACAAAATCAAATTTGTAATGACTTGCAGACCTTCTTGACTTTTTCAGGAGTTGGTATAGAGAGGGGCTGTAAACACAGACGAGTTTAAAAATTCGCTCTAGATCGGGAACTGGCACCCACAGGTGAAATCTATTTTCCTAAATAAAGTTTTATTAGAATACAGTTACACCCACTCACTTATAAATTACCTGTGGCTGCTTTTGAGTCCCAGCTACAGACCTGGGTAGCTGGGACAGGACCATAAAGATACAGCCAGGAGAGCCAAAAATATTTCCTTTCTGGCCCTTAACAAAAAACATTTACTGCTTCCTGCCCTAGATAATATTGCCCCCTTGCACGCAAGCAAAACATGAATCCATATACTTAAAAAAAACTACTAATGATTATAATTTTGAGTTGTACTTTGAAACAACTATGGTAATTAAGTACATGTTATAAATTCTAATGAGCCCTCAAGTTTCCAGTACAAGTTGTTATACAGCGTATACATTCCTGTGGAATGTTAGTGACATTCCTTTTTTTAATAATAAGAATAGGAGTCATTTTAACTAATTAACTCTTAAAGATTAAACCTAAATTAACTTTTTATAGCAAGTAATAAGTACAGCTAAGTTGACTTGCAGATAATTAAAATATAGTGTTCCTAATGAATGGATATCCACTACAACTTTCTTTACAAAGATAATTATAGTTGTTTATACAGTTTCATCCTGTCCTTTGTGCATTCAAGATTATTTTATTTTCCCAAAATGTAAACATGGATTCTTTACAATTTATTTATTTTTATGAATTAAGAATACAACACTTATCAATTTTTTAACATCTTAATTTTACTTTTTTTTTTTAAAGATTTTATTTATTTATTTGACAGAGAGAGAGAGATCACAAGCAGGCAAAGAGGCAGGCAGAGAGAGGGGGAAGCACGCTCCCCACTGAGCAGAGAGCCCGGTGTGGCTCAATCCCAGGACCCTGAGATCATGACCTGAGCTGAAGGCAGAGGCTTTAACACACTGAGCTACCCAGGCGCCCCTTAACTTTACTTTTTTTTCAGTGTTCCAAGATTCATTGTTTACGCACCACACCCAGTGCTCCTGCTCCAACACTTACCAAATTTTTAAAATGCCGTGTAAAGTTTTAAAATTTCATAACTACCATTTGGGCAATAATAATAAATTCAAATAAATATTAAGAACAGGTCCCAGGCTTTCTTATGAAAGAAATAGAATTTTGAGACATATTCTAGAAATATGTTGGACATAAGATAAAGGGAACAACTAAAGCTGAGACTGACACATAGGGATTGAAGTAAAGTAGAATCATTATAAATTAATAATTTTTAGGAAATATATTCCTGACACTAGAAAGAATCTGTCCTGCCTTTATACTATTTTAGCTTGTATATGAAGTCAAGCTGGGTTATAGTACGGTATATGAAGTCATGCTGGGTTATAGTACGGTAACAAACAATCCCCAGATATCCCTGGCTTGAAACGAAAGCCTATTTCTTCTTGCTACTACATGTGGGCCAAAGGCCTTTGTGCAGTCATTCTATGATCCTAGCTTTATAATAGATCGTCATGCTGAGCACCGATGGCTGCCATGCCAGAACAAAAGAGCCCATTGGAGGGTTGCACGTCCATAATTAAATGCTTCAACCTGGAATGTTACTTTTGCTAGCAACTCGTTGGTCAGAATGAGTCACATGACCCCGCTAAACTGCAAGGGAGTAAGAGTCGCAACTCTATGAAGTGCTTATCAGGGCTAGAGCTAGAAATATTTATTAACAACTCACTGAATGTTTAATGATTAAGGATGCAATCCTTGAGCCAGTCTAGCTAATCATCTGTGCTTCATAGTCCTCATCTATAAAATAAGAATACTAAACCTCAGAATTGTGAGGATTAAAGGAGTTAAATACTTGTAAAGAGCTTTGAGAAGTACTGGCTATTGCTGCTTTATTCCAAGCTTTGCCTTTGCCACACTATTCTTCAGAACCAAAACAGAGGGGAGAGCTATCTTCGAAACTCTGACTTGGGCCCAGCAGGGATGCCTACGAGAAGTAGTCTGGAGGGGAAAGAAAATGATTGAACGAAGGAAATCAAAATGCTAGGTCTTCCTTGGACATACATTGATCCATGAGGTAGGAGACAAGGCATTAGTGGGGTAATGATTCATTGTCACAGAAGCTAGTGGAACAGGGGGACAAAGACACCAAAAACTGGCAACAGGTCTTAAGAATCATGAAGGCCAGAAAATGAATATAGGGTGTGAACGTGTAAGGACATGGTAAGTAGAGGATGTTGGATAGGGCTATTCGACAGTGTACATTTGGGGAGTGCATTTTATGAATGGAATCCCTTCTAATGTGTGGTTTACAGGACTTCAATCAGGCTGAAAACGAGAGTGAAAGTACAAGACTGACTAGCAACAGCAAAGGCAATAATGCAAGAGGAGAAATGGGAATGAAGAGGAAATGAACCAAGAATCCATGTCCCGGAAATGTAGTCAGAGAGCTCCTCTCCTATATAGACATGCAGCAAGTGGTAGACGGATGGCAATGTTCATTCCTATCGGAACTCCCATTGCCTCAGCACTGGCAAGTGTGATTGCTATGAATCCATGACACATGACTCTACCCCTGATGACCCATGATGACCAGGCATCCATGTGCATTCAGACCATCCTGACCTGTTAGGTACCTGCTGAAGAGATGAACAGACATGATTTCCCCTTTCAGTAGCTTACTGGTTAGTGAGCGAGCCAGAGACATAAATCAGAATGAAAAAAGTTCTGCACTGCATTCACATGTCAAATTTTGTGGGACTACAAAAGACGGGCAGCCCATTTGCAGTACAGAATCAGGAACTGTTTTTCAGAGGAGATGGCACTATAACTGAGATTTTTTAAAAGAAGAGGGATAAAAACTTGGACAGTACATGTAATGAATATGAAAATAATGGACTATCATGAGCAGCCATGAAAATATGGACCATATAGAGACCATTTGGAGTGCGTTAGAGGAGCAGTATGCTTAAAAAAGGAAAATGAGCTTTGCTTTCCTTCTGCCAAGTTCAGTGACACATTTGACAAGGTCTCATTCCTCAATTGGTCTATATTTATAAACTTTTCTGTTATTCCTTCCCCCAAATATTAAAATTTTTAAACGGCTATTTGATTTGAATTTTGTTTCAGAAATCTTTCATTGGAAGCTCTGTGTTTTCCTATATAGTCACAAGTTCAGAAGATCATAGAGCTGAGAAGAAATTTCAGCACAGATTCCTGCTTTACAGATCAAAGTCCAGTGACCAAATGACTTACCTACAGTTATGGAGCAGCAGACTCAAGACTAGAATTCCCATCATAATACTGAATGCGTTTGTTGCTTTAAAAGATAAAAGAGTCAAGGGGCGCCTGGGTAGCTCGGTGGGTTAAAGCCTTTGCCTTCTGCTCAGGTCATGATCTCAGGGTCCTGGGATCGAGCCTGCATCAGGCTCTCTGCTTGGCAGGGAGCCTGCTTCCCCCCTCTCTCTGCCTGCCTCTCTGCCTACTTGGGATTTCTCTGTCAAATAAATAAATAAAATCTTTAAAAATAAACAAAATAAATAAAATTAAATTTAAAAAACATTCTCTCGGGGTGCCTGGGTGGCTCAGTGGGTTAAACCCTCTGCCTTCAGCTCAGGTCATGATCTCAGGGTCCTGGGATCGAGCCCCGCATCAGGCTCTCTGCTTGGCAGGGAGCCTGCTTCCCCCCCTCTCTCTGCCTGCCTCTCTGCCTACTTGTGATCTCTCTCTCTCTCTCTCTGTCAAATAAACAAAAAATCTTAAAAAATAAAAGATAAAAGAGTCGAGAAAACAAACATGATTCTGAGGTTGCTCTTGTGGTTTTCCTGTGAGCATTCTGTGTCAGAAGTGAAGTGACTTTTATCTATAAGATTATAAGTAATACACATAGCATGAAATGGAATTATTCATTAAATCCTCAAATGTCTAATAGAGGGGTCACCCCTTGAAGCTTGTGTGTGTTTAAGCCAAATAAAAGGAAGTCCTCTTCCACAAAGTAGGGATTAAATTTATGGAACCTATTACCCAACAAGAGGTGGGAGAGGTTAGAAATACAAACAGATGTTAAGTGGCTTGTATAAATTAATGACAGGCCCATCATAGTTAATAAGAAAAAATGCCATGTTTCGGTCATGTTATGAATGTTTGAAGTTAATATCAAAGACGCCCTGCTTGCCAGCTCTGCCAAGGACAGAGATGGCACAGGGCCATGATGCTCCTTGACACTTTTTGCTTCCTTTTGTGAAAACCTCCAGTATGGTATTTTGGATGCCATGACAAAGTGCCAGGTTTGTGAATAGAAGATGGACATTCAAGAAACCAATCTTCGACAACCTATTAAGCAAGCCAACTATGTCTGAAGTATCTCATTCCCAAATAGAAGTATATAGGGTATTTTTACATTTCAACTTTACATGAAGAATCAGGTCTTGGAAATTCCATGAGAAAGTTTTCCTAAGGATTTATCCACACTTTCTCGTCTCTGGTTTGCTCAGAATGAAACGCAGGAAACCTTCCAGACATTTTAAACCTCTGACCTTTTTGTGGTTTTCCCATCAAGACAGGCAAACATCCTTGCAGCTACTCAAATATCCCTTCTCTCTGCATTAGAGGATGGCCATATATTGTCCCTCTATCGAGAACACTTCCACTTCCGGCCCATTATAAACTGAGTTTAACTGCATGTTCCTTAGGAAAAAAGAAGATCCATTGGCTCATAAATGTAGAAACCCAGTGTCATAGATACCCATCTGGTTTTCAAAATGATTTTTCCCAAGCTACCCTAACTGACCCTTTCCAAATGTTTCCAGTTGACAAGTGAATCAGCTTTTTGCCTTTCACCCAATCTCAGCTCACGCCTTCTCTTTGATAATATTGGGATATCTACCTCTGACAACAGTCTCGGCTAATTAATTTACTTGAATGCCTAGCAGCCATTTGACGGGAAAAATAATCTGCACGGTATTTACTGAAAAATCTTCACCATTGTGACAGAGATGAATGCAAACTTTACACAATCATTCTTCAACTGTTATCCAAATGTGAAAATGATTTTCAAATGTTAACTTTAAAATTATGAAGAGGAAGATAATGGTTCCACTTTAAAACTGCCTGGAAATTGAACTTCTCTAACAATGACTTAGCATTGAGCCAGAAAAATAAACTTGCTTACTATCATAGTAAATGGGCCAGAAATAAATCTGTCAGAGATTTGGGTGGGGGCGGGGGAGTGGGAGTTTGAAGTGGGGCCACAAAGAGAAGGGGCAGTGGAACTGAATTTCTAAAATAAATGATCTGAAACTTTTAACATAGTGTATCTTCAGAAAACACTATCTTATTTTGTGAAATGCACATACCACTGTCATAATACAGTTGAAACTGGAAAAATCTAAATACAGACCATGAGAAACATCTATGACACTCCACTTTAATCTCTGTCTCCAGGAAAAAATCCGGTAGTTCCATTCGCTTTAATGCACTCTCAATAAATACTTTCTCATGAGATTTGTTTCTTCTTTCTAGCATTATCCTCCCTGATAATCCTTAACCTCGGGATTTTAACCGTTAAATTAATAATTGTTCATTTCAGTGATGATCTGAAACTCACTCCCTTCTCCCGTCTGAAGGCCAGAGTAATTGGCCAATAAAAGTTCCACCAAGGTCAGGAATGACCTAATTTACTTGTAATTATTAATTGTGCTCTGACCTCTTAACCATAAATAAAGCCTGGGCATTGGAAAAATGAAGATGTGAAGCAGGACACGGTAATTTAAAAAATCAGGGAATAAAGGAGCAGTGAAGGAAAAGAGAATGGATTTTCTAAATTTAAAACACTCTTTGCCCTTTCTTGAAATAATGATTTATATTCTTTGAGTTGGCAAGAGAGTAATTGGATATGCATGATGCAATGCTGGAATTTTAGGTATTTTGCCTAAAGGTTATTAACAATTATTACAAAACTTGAGGGGGAATCATAAAGTTAGAATAACAGCCCTCTCTCAAAGGATGACTGAAACTAGCCTTGTAATCTGGTCATAATAAAATATGTTATGTTTAGATTAGAGCCCCACATGTTAAAAGGAAAAATGACAATGTAGAATAAGTCCAGCAGGTGGCCATGATTAATTGGGGTCTGAAAAGTGAGCTGTGCGAGGAGCCAAGGAAGAACCTACACTGATCTCTTTTGAAAAAGTGAACAGTGAGGCCAAACATGTAAAAGGGTCTTCAGATATATAAAAGGGATGGTGCACAGAAGAGGAAATAGTTCTTACAAGTAGAACATAGGAGAGAGATGATGAGTCACAGGCATGAAGCGGTGGCTGGCCTCTTTCTGTCCAGTGCAGTAGAATCCACTCTACACAACATCAGAAGGACGTTTGAGTTTGCCATGGTACAAAGCTCACTATCTCAAGAACACCCTCCTCCACATTGGAGGCTAGAAGCGTCAGCACGTTCCCTTCTAGTGCTGAGTTGCCAACTCGCAGGTTCTCACTTCGACAACTAGGTAACCGGTTCTATCCTCATGAATATCTCAGGATGTGGTGAATCCTTTCTCCACAAGACAACTCACTTGAGTTTACACACAATTATAGGTCTACCCCTTAGTTTTCTATTTGTCAGCATTGCTAATTTCTTTCACCAAGATTAATTTATTTTTCACATCATAACCATTCTAGTCACTGGCCTTCTGGACACTTGCTGGTTGGTAATGTCCTTAAATGATGTCTGAAATAGAGGCGCCTGGGTGGCTCAGTGGGTTAAAGTCTCTTCGGGTCGGGTCATGATCTCAGGGTCCTGGGATCGAGTCTAGCATTGGGCTCTCTGCTCAGCGGGGAGCCTGCTTCCTCCTCCTCTCTCTGCCTGCCTCTCTGCCTACTTGTGATCTCTCTCTCTCTGTGTCAAAAAAATAAATAAAAATCTTTAAAATAAAATATAAAAAAATAACATATGTAATAAATATTCTTGACACAGTGCAGCAAGAATACCACATAGGACTTCTAATTGTTCTGTTCAAAAGAATCAGGTTAGTATGTCTTAGCTGAATACTTAGGCTAGCCACCATTTAATAAATAACAGAAGTGGAAAGCCAGGTGTTGGTAATATTTGGACAGTTAAAATTAAGGTACGTGGAATAATTCTGGAGTTTTTATAAGATGTAAATCATGTGTACATGGGCGGTATAGTCCCAAGTTAAGGGGAAATTAGAAAAAAAAAAAAAATGGAAGCCCAGGCAGCCTGAGGAATCTACATGAGGAGTTATAGATGAGGAAGACCTAAGCTGTACTTTGAAGGATGGGTGCAACTTATCTGAAATGGAAACATGAACAACAAGGGTGAGTGTGTATAACAGGAATGATCAGTAAAAAGGAGGCTGGGGTTGGTAGGGACATGTGTGGCTAGATTTAGAAATATACGATACCATTTCCAATAGTACTTTCTCTCTTCTATTCAACTTTTGGGTATTTATCTGAAGAAAATGAAAACATTAGTTTGAAAAGATATATTTACACCTATGTTCACTGAAGCATTAGTTACAATAGCCAAGATGTGGAAGCGACCTAAGGGTCTATTGATGGATGAATGGATACATGAGCTATATACTCATATATATTAGCTATGGAATATTACTTAGTCATAAAAAAGAATGGGGCCTTGCCACTTGTGACGACATGATTGGACCTAAAGAGTATTATGCTAAGTGAAATAAGTCAGATGGAAAAGCCATATACCATATGATCTCACTTGCTGTAGAATCAGAAAATGAAATGAAACAAAACAAATGAATAAGCTAAAACAGAAAACACACTCACACTCACAAATATAGAAAACAAACTGGTGGTCGCCAGAAGGGTGAGGGGTGCAGGGAACAGATGAAGTCGGTGGAAGGGAACAAGGGGTACAAACTTCCAGTTATGAAATAAGTCATGGGAAGTAATGTTCAGCCTAAGGAATAGAGTTAATAACATTCTAATAACTGTGTGGTTACAGGTGATAAGTAGATCTACCTTGGCAATCATGTCATAATGTATAAAAGTATCAAATCACTCTGTTATACACCTGAAACTAATATTTAAGGTTGTATGTCAATTACAACTCAATAGAAAATAGTAACGAAATAAATATGCTTGACTCTGCTAAAAAATTTCCAGGATTCTGATTTCCACAAGTATCTAATATGGCAATCTAATCCTTGGTGAGATTCTGTGAAGAATTAAGAGAGTAATATTTGGATGCTCATCAGGTGGCAAGTACAGATTTCAGGGGTGATTTTCTGGATGCCCAATTTCCTTTATTTCAAGCCTGAGAATTCTCAGCAGTCCAACGGGAGTAGTATTTTTTGGATAGATGTGACCTTTGGTATGTTTTAAATTACATCATCTTGGTAACAAATGGTCCCAGAGGCCGACGTCCTAAATTGTGTATCTGATCCAAAGAATTTCTCTTTTAGAGTGGCTTTCTGTAACTGGCCTCATTTATATCTTCATTTCCAAAGCAAAGATACAGGAAAAAATCAATTAGACAATACAAATGAATAAATCCAGGTAAGTACACATTCTGGCTTTCCATGAGCCAGTGAGTTTGTGAATCGCCAGGGAATACTGAAGAGACATCGTAAGACAACTCAATTTCCCTTAATAGGGACCATAACCCCAGAGTTGCTTTTTTTTTTAATTTTAATATCGTGCAACTGACTTTTTTTTTATGCCATCCTGTGCTCATAGCCTCTGTGGAAACTTAAAAACATTATTCAACAGGACAATTTCCTGAAAAACCTTTTGAAAGTGGTCATAGACTCTGACCCTGTTCTCGTGCCCTGGGTCTGCCAGTGTGCTGTGTTATTACCTTTGGAAGCTTCCATGCCAAAACACAGCCCAAGAATTAGAGCTGAAAGAAAAGGAGGTCTGTAAAAATCACTGGCCACTTTCTTTCAGGAAGGGAAATTGTATGCATCACTTTGCCCTCAGCAATTCTGTGCATCTACGGCTTATCTCCCATCCTCATCTTTTAGCCCTTCAGTTGGCCTATAAGTAATGGGTAAGAATTCCAGACTGTGACCTCTCAAGAAAGGCCTGCTGAAATCACTTATTTTACCCCTTTCTCATACGAATGGGAAACCCAGCCCCCAAATGCCTAAATGACTGTCCCAGGACCACGGAGCAAGTGGCAGCATCAGGACCCAAAGGGCACACTGCAAGCAGTGAACCAGGAATGATAGTTTACAAACTTCCTAACAGCCCAGCAGAGTCACAGACCATCTGAGCAGAGACCCTGATTGTACTGCTGAGCCCCCAAACGCCAGCTCCAGCGAGAGTAGGCCTCAGCCCTATTTCGGAACAGAGCATGTCCCTCATATTTAATAACGTTATCTAAAGCACTTAGCTAAGAAAATGGCGATTTCCTTTTAGGTGTTGGTTGTTCTCTTTTGCCACCTTCCCTTATGTCCCACCACTGTTCTCCCAGCCACGAATCCTTTGCAAATTCACCCTTGGATGGGCAGCCTGTATCTCACTCTTATTTATGCTGAACTCCACTCTGACTTCAAAGGGTCTGTCTATCCTAACGAAATGCTTACAACCCCCTCTGCAAACACTCCATTTCTAGCCTTTCAGATCAAGCCCTGGTTCTGTTTTTAAAAGTGACTGGATGAGTCTAACATTTTTCTATAACTCATTTTACACAGGTGGAAAAGAAATAAATGCTTGTTATTTCAGGTATTGATTTTTATCATGGATTTTTTTTTAACCCAACATAGTCTCTTAATTCTTTTCTTTCAAAATGACAAGATATTCTTTCATCTCTTCTACTGATAAGGTTATTTGCAGCTCCAGATGCAATTGGTAGCTAAAGGGAGTAAAGTTGGGAGCAGAAATACCAATTTAGAGCTCTTCCCAGGCTATGCACCCATCACACAGACATAACATAATCTTAAAAGTTCTTACCATATGATCACATCTTGAAAGAAGCATAAAATAAATGTCTAGAGATGCAAGCACCCTTCCTGATATCTATCACTAAGAACCCATGCCCATCTATTAGGGGTCCCCATCTTTAACTTTCTAAGAGTAGCTGTCTTTGTTTTTTTTTTTTTTAATAAAGATTTTTATTTATTTGACAGAGAGAAAGAGATCACAAGCAAGCAAAGAGGCAGGCAGAGAGAGGGGGAAAGCCAGCTCCCTGCTGATCAGAGAGCCCGATTAGAGGCTCGATCCCAGGACCCTTAGATCATGACCTGAGCCAAAGGCAGAGGCTTTAACCCACTAAGCCACCCAGGCGCCCCTAAGAGTAACTGTGTTTAAAATGTGTCCCCTTTAGCATTTGTACACCATAGATACAGACAACATTTTACTAGACTCCTTGACTTTTCTTCTTGTCTGGACTTACAAACAGAGCTGAACTCATCCCTAATGAATACATAAACCCTTAGTAATTTCTCTTCTTAAATCATCACTAATCCCGTCCATGGTTAGAAAAGTGATTTGAGTGTCAATAATGCACTAAGTCACTAAGTTACAGAGTTGACTAAAACATTTCCAATTGTCCCTTTGGTTTTGAGGTAAATGAAGCTTCATATTTGAAGTTTTAAACCTTTTTTTTTTTAATTTTTTTTATTATATATTTGACAGAAAGAGAGAGAGAGATCACAAGTAGGCAGAGAGGCAGGCAGAGAGAAGGGGAAGCAGGCTCCCCAATGAGCAGAGAGCCCGATGCGAGGCTCGATTCCAGGACCCCGAGATCATGACCTGAGCCGAAGGCAGAGGCTCCAACTCACTGAGCCACCCAGGCACCCCAAAGTTTTCAGTCTTAAGCTAAGTGCTATGAGAGACAGGAGGAAGGCGAAGACTTGGTTCTACAGGTCACAGACCTGAGGAATATGACCGGCCCTCATGAGAGAATTAGACAATAAGTATGTGTGAATGAGAACTACCTGAGTAGAACCAGTATAGTGGTCATTGAGGGTGAGGACAGAGCCACTGTTCCATGTCTAGAATATTCTGCTGAAGCGTTGTCTTCCTTAATTGGACTGGGTGGAAATAAAAACCAGAGCATCCCTAGGGTATAAGTGAGAGATCTCCCCTACTAGTAAAGTTGAGTTAATGGAGTAATGCAGAATCGAGAGCTGAAATGGTCTTTCTCTCTCAGGCACATGGTGACAGCCAGTGAAAATCTAGGATTATCTCCACAGAGAGTACATGTACGATACTTAATCAGTGAGCATTCAGTAAAGAGCTAACACTAGAGCATCAAGTCAATCAGGTTCCCGTAAAGCAATCTCCTGAGGGCTCCTGGGCCATGAAACCAGCCAGAGGTGGCCAACCTCGACCAACCCTGCAACAGATGTTCACTTCTTAGAAGTTCTCTCTGCCCTGAGATTCCAAGAGTATGCCTCTACCAACTACTTTACAATTTCAACCTATTCCTGATTCTTTGATTCCAGGGTGCATTTCCATCCTCAGCTCTTTGTTGGATTATTTATGAGGTCTAATTTGTAATTCAAAGTATTCAATGTGCTACAGTTCAAGCCTCTGAGAGAAAAAAAAAAAAAATTACACGTTGTATTCCTCTTTTCCAAGAGGCCCAGACAGCTCTCCCCAGAATTGGAGGGTGGAGGTGGGGTACTAGAATTTCCTGCTTGCTGCCAGACCTCTAAATACAGAGGCTCATGGGGCACCTGGGTGGCTCAGTTGGTTAAGGGGTTGACTCTTGATTTTAGCTCAAGTCATGATTGCAGAGTCCTGAGATGGAGCCCTGTGGAGAGCTCCATGCTGAGCATGGAGTCTGTTGGAGATTCTCTCTCTCCCTCTGCCTTCACCTTTTGCCTACTTGCTCTCATTCTTTTTGTTTTTCTCAAATAAATAAATCTTAAAAATATAAATACAGAAAGTCAAAAAGAATGGGGGGGGTGGTAAGCAAATGAAAAATGAAAAAAATTACTCCTTTCAACTCCAGAGTTGCCCATATAGAAGCACATAGTTATACCCTAGTAATTAATTTCTTTAAAAAACAAACAAACAAAAAACCCCAAAAGCCTGCAAGTATGTTTAAACACTAACAAGTTAGTGATTTTTTTTTCCATTAAAACTAAAATTAAATAGAAGGCCAGGGTAAATTACCCTTCTCATCCTTCCTTCTGCAGAAAAAAGCACTTCATCACTTCTTACTGTGGGTGTACTTCAGCCTTGACACATGCCTCTGTATTGAATGGGTCATTTATATTGTTGCCTGCTGGAGTTTTTCTCCTTTCAACTTAGTAGGGAATATTTGGGATCTTTATTACTCTAAATAAATCGACAAAACATCTCTCGCTTGAGGCTCTTTATTTTAAATTTCAGATAAATAAATCACATTAGTTTCCTGGCCATCCTATTAAGATAAACATGGACCTAAAAATAGCAAATGTATTTGAAGCCAAATGTTTTCAGATTAAATAGGGGTAAATGTCTCTGGATGACCCCCAAATCTTATTGACATTAAAATATATGGGGGGATTTTTGAGAGTGTTTCTTGAAGGACATAAGCCTGTTTAAACGAGAAGTGGAATTATTTTCAAAGCGTCCATGGACCTGCTTGCACAACATAATTCAACTCCCCTTCCCATGGCAGCAATAAACCCATTATTAAAGTGGGGGGTGCTTCCTCAGTTACCTTAGAGGGCAATTTTACATCTTTGTAGGTTCATCTAATGCCTTCATCTATACTGTGCTTTATTAACTATAAAAAGTTCCTGAGCCAAATTTCTCATCATCTTATATACAGTTATAGTCAAAAAGTCTAGAGGCAGTTCAAATCACATTGATTCAGTAACTGATTTCTTCCTTTGCCCTCAGACCTTCAGATCTGCTCCTCCTCAGGAGTCAGATCCAGCACGGCCTCCTCAGGGAAAAACCTCTGGATTTCTGAAGGACAGTCTCCTAAAACCTGTTTTACAGATTCCTCCAACTAGCCCCACAGAATGATTTTGACAAATACATGAGAATTTTCTTTCAAACAGAATCTGGAGTGAAGAGAAGGGTAGGGGATCCATAATGTTTTAAAGAGTCTATTTAAAATATTTATTAGGTTAGGACCTAAATATACCTTCTTTTCTGGGTTAGCATCGTCCTTTAATTTAAAGGGTGGACAAAGTTGATTTTAAGGGGGGATCATGTATATAAAGTGAATGTAGTGTTTTATCCTGGAATTGTTGATGCCTCCTCACCCCAGGAGACCTGAGTTCAAATACCAGGTGACTCCCTAAGCTATCAGACATGCGGAACACATGCAGGTCCCCTAGATAAACTATAATGTGGATGGATGCTCAGGTACGAGGTCAGTTACGAACTTGAGTGATCTTCCAGTTGAGTCAATCCAGATAAATTTCTGGGCTTAGTTCTATTAGACCTTTTTGCTACTGAGCAAAAGTCACCTTACAGACAAGAATGCCACTTCACCCAGGGCTTCAGAGCTCTAAGAGGCCTAAATGCTTCCTTGCTCCTCTAAAGCAGCAGCATCAGGCTATAGTAACCATCCTTTGAGATACGGTTCAGCCCCCCAGCCCCCCTGTGCACTGTCCAGGGATGACATAACCACTGAAGCATGTGGCAATACCCAGTTTGCAGAGCTCTGATTTATTCTCCCTTATGCTGGGCAGAGGGCATGACTTAGAGGCAACACTCTTATCTCAGCAGGGGTTTGAGACTGTCTGCATCTCTCAAACAACCCCTGGTGGGTAATTGAGAAGTGACATTGATGGCTTTCCAGGGTGGCCCTTGTGCTTACACTTGCCCTAGACTCCAGCTATGATTTAGAAATCCAGCCTAAGGATTGAGAGGAGGGGAAGATAATGTAAAGTGTGCTACCCCTGTCTCCTTTGACCCCGGCAGAGTGAGACAGAGGTGCAGAGCCCGGAGACCATGTGCTCTTATTGAGTTGGCATAGCATGAGGTTTGCTTTCAGAGTGTTTATTCCTATTACAGAGCACTGAGCTCTCTCTGTTTGCTACACATTCTATTCCCCAGAGAGAGCCTCTTTTCCTCCTGAAGGGATTTAGAAAACAAATCACAGTTCTTATTTTATTTGGTGTCCACCATTAAGAATTCATGCAGAGCAGTTTTACTTGTTGCCAATTAAGATCTCCCAGTGGAAGTCTATGATTACAGCGAAGGCAACCTGTTTAATACGCGGCATCTCCTTAGTCTACATAAATTAACCCCATGAGGGGAGAGATGTGCTAATTCTTAAGATGCCTGGATAATTTGATTTGAAAATCCAAGATACATAGATGGTAAATCTCCAAGAGCTGTGGGCTTGACTTTTTCTCAGGGCATATGTGCTTCTGCTTCTTAATTCTATTTTACAACTCTGAGACAATTTCTAGATAACGCATGAAGAAAAGACTTTTCTTTTCCCACGGATAGACAGAGTGAGAGCATACAGCCTCTCAGTAAGTAGTTTTAATATCACTCACATTTTGTAGAAACAGATTAGAACCGAGATGAATTTTAGGCAGTTGTGTTAATTATCTCCCTCGCCCAAAATGTGTAAATATATTGAAATTAGGGAACACATGAATGACTATTTGTGAGGTGGATCATTTCATTTCAGTGTCCACTTTTAGATAAGTAGCATTTTGAATCATGGGAATAAAATATTTTTGTCCATTTTTTTTCTCTTACGTCTCTTGCCCTTAGAACAAGAACCACAGATAAGCCAGAAAGCAAAAGTCTATTTTAAAGAATTTTGGAAGCACAAAAGACATTGAATCACCAAAGCAATCTTTAGAAAGAACAAAGCTGAAGTTAGCACACTCTCAGATCTCAAGATACACTATAGAGTTGTAGTAATCAAAAAAAATACGGTACTGGCACAAAAACAGACACACGGATCAATGGAAGAGGATAGAGATCTCAGAAGTAAACCCATGTATTTATGGTCAATTAATCCATGACAAAGAAGGCAAGGATATACAATCTCTTCAATAAACAATACTGGAAAAACTGGACAGCTACATGCAAAAGAATGAAATTGAACCACTTTCTTACACCATACACAAAAATAAACTCAAAATGATTTAAGGGCATAAATCTGCAACGTGAAGCCATAAAACTCTCCTAAGAAAACATAGGCAGTAATCTCTTAGACACCATCCTTAGCAACATTTTTATGGTTATGCTTCCTTGTGCAAGGGGAACAAAAGAAAAATCAACTACTGGGAGTCTACCAAAGTAAAAAGCTGTCGTACCACAAAGGAAGCCATCCACAAAGAATGGCCTATTGAATAGAAGAGATTTGCAAATGATATATATAATACTGGGTTACTACCCAAAATGTACTTTAAAAAATGTTTATACCACTCAATGCCAAAAATTCCCCAAATAATTTGATTAAAAATAGGCAGAGAACCTAAATGGACATTTTCCCAAAGAAGACATAGAGGTGGCCAACAGACACATGAGAAGATGCTCAACATCACTCATCTTCAGGGAAATGCAAATCAAAACCATAATGAGATATCATCTCTTACATGTCAGAATGGCTAAAATAAAAAGGAAATAACAAGTTTTGGTGAAAATGTGGGGAAAGAGAACCCTTGTGAACTGTCATTAGGAATGTAAACTTGTACAAACACTGGAAAACAGTAGAGAGGTCCCTCAAAAAAATTAAAAATAGAAATACCATATGATCCAGTAATTCTACTATTGGGTAGTAGAATTTCATTTACCTAAAGAAAACAAAAACACTAATTTAAAAAGATAAAGCACTCTTATGTTTATTGTAGCATTATTTACAATATCCAAGTTGTGGAAGAAACCCTAAGTGTCCATTGATAAATAATATATGATTTTATACAGACACATACACACACACATACATTCTGAAATATTACTTAGCCACAAAAAATAATGAAATCTTGCCATTTGCTCCAACATGGGTGAATCTAGAGGTTAGTATGTTAACTGAGAAATCAGAGAAAAATGAATACCATATACTTTTATTTATGTGTGGAATCTAAAAAATGAAACAAACAAAACAGTCTCCTATGGAGAACAACATGTTAGGGGATGGAAGATGGGTGAGAAGG
This sequence comes from Procyon lotor, assembly GCA_028646535.1. NCBI lineage: Eukaryota > Metazoa > Chordata > Mammalia > Carnivora > Procyonidae > Procyon > Procyon lotor. The sequence continues at coordinate 82,949,990 of CM053605.1, read as the reverse complement.
TTAAAGGGATCAAGAGGTACAAACATTTTTAATAAAATATATAAGTCATGGTATATAAATACAGCATAGGGGTTTAGTCATTAACATTGTCATAATGTTGTATGGTGGCCAGTGGTAACTATACTTATGGTGGTGAGCACTTTGCAGTGTACAGATTTGTTGAATTACTAGTTTGTACATTGGAGATTAGTAACATTGTGTGTCAAGTATGTTTCAATATAGTTTTTTTGAAGTTTGGATAGACTAAAATTATAATTTTATTGTTGGAAGGGGTAAGCCTTATGGACTTTTATATTAGGAGGGATGTTACATGGTTTTTAATTAGGCATCTTATTCCCCTTGATGTTGTAGGAAACCATCACTTTTCCCCTTGAGGAAGCAGAAGTTACATGCTTTACTTGGGCCAACATAGCTTGTAATCAATAGTTGTTCCGATACTTGGAATTTGGTACTGAGGTTTGGGCTGCCCTTCAGGAAAATGGCGATGAACTAGAAATTGTCTTCCTATATTCACATTCCCCTTTTACTAACAACTTGGATTCCTTCCTATTAGCTGATCTTTAATTATAGTACCCATCCCAGTACCAGTGAAGTAAAGAAAGAGAGAAGAAATAGTTACAACCGCGTTTTTGTATATTTCGTTATTGAACTGGATAGATCACTATTTCCCAAAATATGTTCCTTGGAGCTTTAGTCTGAATAGATGCTGCAAGAAAGATGAGATTTTTTTTTAAGAAGTCAAAGTTCTATTTTATATCCCATATTTGATATTCATAGCACATGTTAGCCATTTAAATGACTCTGTGAAGTTCTAGAAATCAAACATTTTAAAACTTGGGTTTACCTAATATATCTCACAGGGTAACTAATTTAAAAAAAAATCTGTAACACCTACCCAGGGTATTCATTTTTCTTGGAATGTGCATAAGAAAATGCTCACAGATCATTTAGATCACTGTCTTCAGCAGAGAGGAAAGAGGATTCTGACTTCTGGGGAAAATGCAGAAAATGTCTGGAGACATTTTTGCTCGTCCCAACAGAGGGTTTGGTACTGGTATGTGGTGGGTAGGATGATGTTAGACAACTTAAAATGCACATCCCCCAAGGTAAAGAATGGTCTGGCCCCAAATGTCAATAGTGCCTTGATTGAGAATCCCTAGCCTACATACATATTTTTCAAATGGGACTCTGATCTGGGATCTGTAGGCTAGTAGTTGGCACTGTGTATTCACCAGATCTTGTCATTTAATTTTGGCCATGCAGACCTTATTCTTTACGTTCAACCTATCAATAACACTGTCTCCAATTCAAGCTATGAAAATCAGAAATGAACACCTTGATATTGTCTGGTTGAGTTATTAGCAAGCTGTTAAGTATTTCTGCTATTTTACTGGTTTCTACTCCTGTTCTTGGAAGCTTTCTATAAATATATATTATATATAATATATATGATATATAATATCATATTTGATATTATATATATTAAATATGTTATATATTTAATATATATAAATATATAAATAATATAAATACATAAATTAATATATATTAAATACTGCAAAATGATCCAGCTGCATAATTAGAGAAAAATAAGATTAAACATGTATTCATACATGTTATAGAAATGTATTATCTTAACCATCATGCGTTTCAAATAATCTCAGTGTTCAGGAAACTCAAATACTAGTTGATAGCTTCTTTTTACAGAAAAAGAAGTTCATTCCAGAGATGATAACCCTATGGCCAGTTAGGGGAAGCCACGCCAAGAGTCCAAGGCTCCAAAACTCACAGTTCTCTTTCCATTTCTATATTATTATGCCACTTCATTCTTCACACTTAATTTCACATGTGACATGAAAGAGTCATTAACGCCATAAATATTCAGGAATTCAATGTATATTTTCCAACTCTTTGTTAGTTCTAAACTCTTAATCTGAAGTTGCAAATGGATAAAGATTTCTATCAAATGTTAGAAGAAAGATTATTTTAGTAGTTGTTTTTTATGATCTCTCTTGTCAGTCAGATAGATTTAGCCAAATCAGAAATGGTAGCAGATGATATAAAAGGCATTAGGTGTAAATGAGCCATATAGAAATTTAGTCTTCCATTTCATCATCTACCAGTAAACCAATTGTCACCAGGGATGTTTCTTTTTCATCAAGCAGGGAGATCTCAAGCAAAGTAGACCCACCCAGATTTGTGCTCAAGTCCTGCACTAGGGCTTTAGGTTCTGATTGCACCTACTCAGATGAATTCACATGAGAGTTTTCTGTTGGTGTCAAAAAGTCTTTTTTGAGCTAAATGACTACTCATTGCTAGATAGCTATATTTGAACTTCAAATTCCTTTGCAATTTGAAAACCAGAGAAAGATTATAGGTTTATTTCAGTAGAATACTAAACACGGCGCCAAAATAACCAGTTATTTTGAGAGTATAATTAGGACAATATATTTGTGTCACAGCAGATGTTTATGTTATAAGATACAACTACAACCTATTAAAGACTAGTAGCCACCTCCGTGAAAATAAGGAAAGACTTATTTTTTGTATCCAATCTTATAACAAATCTTCAACTGGTCCCGTTCTTTCATCATTAAGCAAATAGCTATAGTATGCCATGTGTCTATCATGCTTTTGATCAATCATTTCAGGATTTGTCTAAGTTATATGTAGGTTGAAATATAAATGGAAGACCCTCAGTTAAGATCAGCAGCAATGATAATAGCCCACTCCATGAAAATTGTAGCAACTACAAATCAAAGACATAATACAAATCAGAAAAAAAGTTTACACTGACTTATGGGGACATTTGTTTAACTTCAGACAATCCAATTGTGCTTAAATACGTGACACGCTATTCCTATGATCCTCTACACATCATAGACTGTACCCTAACTCAAGAAAGCATTTTAAAAATTTAATCATAACCAGAAAGAATTTCCCCCATGCTGCTCACTGTATGCTCACTGGCATAGCCTTCACCCAAAAATAATTTGGCTAGAATTGCAGTTATGATATTGTACTAACCATCAAAAAGCCTACCACTTCAAGTCAGTCAAGATCTCTTTATAAAATATAATTAAGGATAATTTCATGATTCAATAAATAGTATATAAATCTGCTATTATTGGTTTTCATTTTCTTTTCAGTACTACCCATTTCCGTCTTCTCCCTGACAAGTTATTCCGATGATTCAAATGTCATTATTGCCCTTTATTGTTATTCAAATGAAGCTTTTTTATTAGATCCTCTGCCACTGTGTATAAGGCCTTGCTTATTCAGCAGCAATAATTCTATTTCTGAAGGCAAATAGAAGCGATAGCACACAAAACTCTGAGCTCTTACTTTATGTTAGGTTAAGTCTATGCCTGAAATTAAACTATCATTTAATCCAATCCAAGAAGACCCAAATATTTTTATTAGCTATCTTATCAAAGGGGGAAAACATCCTTTTCCATGCAGGTTTTTTTGGTTCAAAGACCCATGAAACCCTACTCCTCCCCAATATATAAGACACACTTACTGACCAAATCAAACTTTAATTTCTTTCATCAGATGGTATTCATCATTTTTTGTGTATATTTTTCTTTTAAAAGATAGGGAAAACCAAATATTCTATATAAGTAGTTGGAAGTAAATGTTACAATTCATTTAAATCACCTTTTGCACTTTGGAGGAGATCTATGTGAAATATAATCTGAAAGATACATAACTATAAATAAATTGTGGCTGTCTTTTTTATTACTACAATACACTGGTTAACAAAAGAAAACTTTACCAACACCATTTACAGCTCTCAAAAACACATCTAACAGTATTACATAGAGGCATATAAAATTAACTTGTACTTCTGTTAGCAGGAAGCAGACTTAAAAATTATACTTTTGTTGTAGCTTACTTTTTCTATGCAGAGAAATAGAGGGTCTATTACTATAAACACAGATCTGTTCTTTAGCAGGGAAACTAATATGAAGGACAAAACAAATGAAATTATTAGGCATTTGACTAAGAACCACAATATCTCAGAGAAGAAAAATTTCAAAGTTATTAGGATTTGTTATAAGATGCCTCAAGAAGGGCAGCCTAGCCTGGTAAAAAGACCGATGGTGATATATTTGAATGAGGATGGGCAAGAAAGCCACAGGGTTAGCAAAGATTTACCCACTATCTCTGTGTACATGGAGATCACTTTCCTCCAGGCTGCCAAGAGCTAAGAAATAAAGGACTTCAGGGGTTTACTGACCCTTGGGAAACACAGCTAATTATATTAAACAATTGTGGTACAATGTGAACCATCATGTAATTAAACCCTAGCATATTTATTCCAGATAACACGAGCTATAGTAATTTAGGAAAAGGAATAGTAGATCCCACTGGAGCACCTATGCAGAGCATGAGCACATGGGCCCTAAAGATCTAGAAAATAACAACACAATCATTTCAATCTGCTTCAGTTCCCAAGAGGCCCCAAGGAACGAGAAACTTGAGAATATGCCTTTTATGATACTAACCTCTTTTTCCAGTTTACCTGCACCAATGTTCTCCCATACCTTTCTTCACCTAGCATCAGAACCCACCACATGGAATGAAAAACTAAACACGAGAGGCCTACAGAACAGCAGTCTTAAAATATTCTCTTTTGATATGAAGAGAAGCAGACATTTTAAGCAACTGTATGCAACTTTTCAATTACAGAAAAAACTTAATCTTTAAGTAGGTAAGGGTCAGAGAAGTTGGGATTCTAGTTTCCACAATGTAAGTTTATTATATGGCCTTGGACAAATTAATTTCTTGACCTTGACAAAGGGTCATGATTTCCACCATCCTCCTGGCTCTGAGCCGGTCCTTGACTCAAGGACTTCTGGCACTTTTGCTTTACTTTAATTAAAGGAATACAGTTCCCTAAGGAGCCCACTTTTGCTTCCAAAGGTGTTTTGACACCAAGCGTAAGAAGAGAGAATTTGCCAACTCCTTGCCTCCATGATCAACACACAACATATCAAGGCTGCTCTGAGTTCTAGGCATGAATTTCACTCACCTCCATAGACTTCTGTGTTGTTCCTCGAGCTGAGTTAGAAGATGCTCAATGTATTTATTGGAGTCCATGTATTCCTGCACACGCAGACACACAAAGACAAACAAAGCCTCATTACAACAGTCACCAGAATTGAGACTATCTATCTTTATAGGAAAGATTTTTGACAAGATAATCCCTGGTCTCTCTCAGTTCTAGGAATTAGTGCATCTGTAACTAATATGCAGGGTTCCTTGGAGATAAATATTTTCTTCATATCCTTGGATCATTCTCTTAATAGAGAGCTGGAGTTCTATAGAGTCAGCACGAAACCCCTCTTATTCACAGAAAAAAGCCAAATTTCCTAGTTATCTACATTGTGGTCCGTATAGTCTACCATATAAATATAAGCAAGCCAAGGGAACCTGGGTGGCTCAGTCAGTAAGTGGCTGACTCTTGATTTTGGCTCAGGTCATGATCTCAGGATCCTAGGACCAAGCCCCGCATAGGGCTCTGTGCTGAGCAGGGAGTCTCCTTAAGGATTCTTTCTCTCCCTCTGCTGATCCTGCCTCATACTTGTGAGCTCTCTCTCTTTCTCAAAATAGATAGATAGATAGATGATAGATAGATAGATAGATAGATAGATAGATAGATAGATAGATAGATAGATAGATAAGCAAGCAAGTAAGGAAGGCAGTGTTGCTGCTGACCTTAGAAAAGTAAGAATAAAGTAGACAAGATAGGTCTTGATTACACTGGTCTTAGGATATTTACTTACCAGTAAAAATGCTACTTTTGAACTATATAAAATACTTGATATATTCACTGGGCATATTGTTTACATGGATGAAACATGTCCATTTTCCTCTATCCCCTTATATAAAAACATCGTCTAATTTGTTGTGGGATTTTGGGGGGTTTTTTGGTTTTGTTTTTGTTTTGTAGGAAAAGAACTTGGCTTCTAGGAAGTTATGAAAGCAAGGTACATTTTTTTTAAATGTGTAAATTTTTGCCAAACTGTATTTTTAAGAGACATTTCTGAAACATAAGGAATTCTTTTATAACATGGATTTATAGAAGTCCATAGGTTATTAAATACAATTTTTTTAAATTAGTAATTTCTTTTTTTAAAAAAAGATTTTATTTATTTATTTTGACAGAGAGAAGAGATATCACAAGTAGGCAGAGAGGCAGGCAGAGAGAGGGGGAAGCAGGCTCCCTGCTGAGCAGAGAGCCCGATGTGGGGCTCAATCCCAGGACCCTGAGATCATGACCTGAGCCGAAGGCAGAGGCTTCAACCCACTGAGCCACCCAGGCGCTCCTAAAATTAGTAATTTCTGAAGATGCGGTTCATATGCAATAGTTTTAGTTGCTAATTACAGAGCAAAATACAATGTGTAAAATTTTTGGTGATTGATTTCCTCCTGAACCTGATGCTCCTTTTACTTTCTATTTGAACATCCAGCCCGCAGTCCTCTGTGTCTCTAGTATATCTGCCTTTGATGGACTAGTGTACAATGATTGATGTGTTAAGGTACACATGGAAGTTATCATTTTGTTTCTTATGGATTTGAGATAAACCGAGAAATTTGATTAATACTGCTTCTTTCTGAAACAGATTTGTTTTGATTGAGTGCTGTATATAATCGCTTGCTCCTGCAAGTGTATGTCTTATAATGGGGGAGGGTGGAAACTACACAGTAAGAACTGACCTGATATTATGAAAAAAGCCCTTTCCTGAGTTTCTGGACCTGGATCTAACCATGTAGCCTTTTTACTTTCTATAATATTTCAGTTAGGCTAGACAGCGCACCATATCTTTATCTAGCTAAAACTGCTATTCTCTAACAGTATAACATTATTGCAGATAATTAGCTGGAGAGTTTTATTCTTATGAGATAATATTCTTCTTCAGGTCAATTATGTAAACAAGACCATTAAGCATATCAAATCCAAAGCAGAAATCTGTTAATGCAGGGAGTTAAAATAGTTTGTATTCATGGTATTAAGTATCCTGATCAAAATTTAAAGAAGATTTAGCAAACTCAAAATTATCAAAGACATTACTTTTCAAACACATCCATCAACATTTTTTAAACACTGTTTCCAATTAGAAACAGATACATCAATCTCAAAGTCACTCATCCCTTCTTTATTCAATTATTTTTCAAAATGTATTATACTCCAAATACTATCCTAAATTTCCTTCAGAGTAATAACCAAGAGGGAGAAAGTTCCTGCTCTCAAAAAGCTTATAGTCTGCAGAGGAAGACATAACAAATGAACACATAGACTCCTGAACGCTGATAGGCTATGAAGGAAACACACCAGAGATGAGAGATTCTAAATGAGGAAGGAGCATGTCCCTAACATAATAAGATGGTTGGATGGAGACTCAGGGCAATTGATATTAGGCTAAGACCTGGAAGAGAAAAAGGAGGTAAGCATATAGAGAAAAGAGGGATGAGGGAAAGGAGACAGCATCTGCAAAGACCCCAATATGTGGTACTTGAGGAACAGAAAGGAAGCCAGTGAGGCTGGGCGCAGAGCGACTGGGATGTAGAGTCTAGAATACAGTTGGTGAGCTAAGCAGGGCCAAATCATGAACAAGCTCTGGGAAACTGTTTGGACTAAAACCAAAGGATTTGTTATTTCATACACTCTTCTTAGCTCAAGCCAGAGGATGAATCTGAAAGGTGTGATGAGTACAGATAGGATCTTTGGGTCAAGATTTAGGTTCAAATCCTGGTTTTGGTACTTATTAGCTCTGTTCCCTGGGTAAAATTGTTTGATCTCTCTAAGACTTATTTCCTTCATCTTCAGTTCACAGAGGTGTTATAAGAATTTAATAGTTTAAGTAAGCATGTATTACAGTGTCCACAAGCAGTGGGCACAGCCTTTGTCATCGTGTCACTCTCCTCTTCTCACAGGCAAATTACTTCACAACGTGAAGGTAATATCCATCTTCTCTACTCTTACCCAATATCAAGATTTTTAAGCACATGCTTCTAGGATTGTAAGTTGCTAAATATTAGAACAGGAAGTTAGAGAGGAATAGGAACAAAACAAATTTTCAACCATTAAATGTAGGTGTCACGGAATTAGGATTTATAAGCTATTCCAAGCAACAATACTGGCCACTTCTGTGACTTCACCCACACCCAGATGGCCAACAGACACGTGAAAGGAAGCCAACGCCACTCACCCTCAGGGAAATGCAAATCAAAACCACGATGGGATATCACTTCACACCAGTCAGGTTGGCTAAGATCAATGACACAAGAAGCACGTGTTGGTGA
>CM053605.1:82903377-82941177 GCA_028646535.1 Procyon lotor | reverse complement strand
GGGAACACAAGCAGGGTGAGTGGGAGAGGGAGAAGCAGGCTTCCTGCTGAGCAGAGAGCTTGATGTGGGGCTCGATCCCAGGACACTAGGACCACGACCTGAGCTGAAGACAGACACTTAACCACTGAGGCACCCAGGCGCCACAGAGAGGGAGAGAATCTTAAGCAGACTCCCCACTGAGCTTGGAGCCCACATGGGGCTCAATCTCATGACCCTGAGATTGTGACCTGAGCCCAAACCAAGAGACTGACACTTAACCAAATAAACCACCCAGCCACTGTAGTAGCCCAATTAATATTTATAAAACAGGACAAAGCTGAAGTAACAAAACTAAATAAAAAGGGACCTGAGTGAGCTAAGAATTTCAAGGAAATATACACTGCAAAAGCAAAATGGCAACCTGTTGATCCCCACTGTGATTTTTATTACGGGGTGACTCTCCCCACCACGGACTGGTACCTTAGCCAAGAGCAGACAATGGACTTTGCTTCATTGGCACAGAACTAGACACACAAATGAAGTCTACTTCTCAAGTCTCTCACCTAGAAACAATTCAGGCTGGGTACTTAAATACTCACTAACTTTTCTGCCCTTCCTTTAGTAGGATTCAGTTAGTGAGGGCTGAAACTCCTGTAACTAGAGAAAGACATACACACATCTCCCCATTATCCTTGGTGTCAGTGTTCACTGTGTGCAGCCCAGCTTACCTTAGAAGACTGTCAGTTTCCCAAGCATTGCTCTGCCCAGCATGTACTGCCCACACCACTCACCACAAAGACTTCATTTAAAGTAATTAACTGGGTCAACATTCTATTCTACTCATTTTCCTTATGGAAAAAAAAAAAAAACACCTAGATACATAAGTAGAACTTACAAGGAAAGTACCTACACAGATTTGCAGGGGACAAATGTAATCTAAGTTAATGAAGAAAAGATAAAGACGAAAAGAGAGACACAATGGATATTGGGTCAGAAAATGTAGGTTTGTCCAACAATTATCGCTGAGTATTTCACAAGATTTGGAATGGAAATAATGCTCAAAGAGATAATTAAAGAAATATTTCAAAACAGAGAGGGAAAAAAAAAAAGATTTGAAGATGCACATCAAAAGGGCTCATCGCATCACATTCCAGGTAGAGCTTTTCCATAAACTATCCACATATCCACTTGCATAAGAACTAAAGAAAAACAGTGGATGTAGGGGGGGACTGCAAATATCTAAACCAACCAACAGGTTTTCTACTAAAGATTTAAGAAAGGCTGTTGCATAGCTACCAGCCACCCCCAATGCCCACTGAAATAAGGTACGTAGACCTTTGAGTTTCAATCAATAAATATCACCAATCAAGTAGCTATTTTAGAAAAAGCAACAGAAAGATATTCTCAGGTATTCATAAAATCAGAAAATAAAGCACCTAATTTAATTGTAGGCATGCGTATGTATATCTTGAGCTTCCTTATGTGTATGTGTATATATATATATATACACATATATATACATATATATATACCAAACACTGAAGAGATGAATATATAACAAATATGTACCTATAAACTTCTGCATGCATATTCTATACCTGCATGATGCATGTAGAATTTATAATATAAAACAGAAATTCAAAGAAATTTAAATGGATTTTATGTTGAAAATATAAATATAAAATTAAAAAAATTCCCAGATGTAAGATCTAGAGTATACGTTATACATGTTTGTCGCAGACAGATGAAGGGAATGAGAAAGGACAGCAAGTTCACACAAAAGTCTCTTTGTACATAAGAACAAAATTATTGTTCTGCACTCGATAATCAGAAAAGCTTACATACGAGGGTATATTTTTTTGTCTACATGTTTAACAGCTGGGGAAAGCAATTTGATAATAGGTCATGAAAATGAAAACATCAATGTGCTTTTGATCCAGAAACTCCATGTCTAGAAATCATCCTGAGTAAATAATCAAATTAAATCAAATGATGTTGAAATATTATTAATGGCAGCATGAAAAAACTGGATATATCTTAGCTTCCAAAAATGTGGGAATGATTAAAATAAAGCACACTTTGTCTATTTGAAGAATTACATGATTCCTTCAATTTGTAAAGAATATATAATAAAGTAGAAAACAGTATAGTATTAGGTGAAGGACATATGATTTAAAACTGCATAATCTTTTTTATTTTTTATTTTTTTTAAAGAGTCTATTTATTTGAGAGAGAGATATATATAGCACAAGTGAGCATGAGCAAGGGGAGAGGCAAGAGGGAGAGGGAGAAGCAGACTCCCCACTGAGCACAGAGCCCAATGCAAGACTTGATTCCAGGACCCTAGGATCATAACCCAAGCCAAAGGCAGGCACTTCACTGACTAAGCCAGGAGGCACCCCAGTATAATCCTTTTAAATCACAATTTTAAAAACTTACACAAAAGATTAAAAGAAGAGAAAGCATATATACAACAGTATTATGGGTTAAATCTCCTTTATATACTTGTCTTTCTAGTTTACTATATACGCACTATACAAATTTAAAAAGTGATGATTTTTTTTTTAGGAATATACAACCCCAGAAAATAACATCCACAAAGATTTCATTATAATTAAATTTTAGAAAGCAAGATCTAAAATATCACAATGCAATTGTTTATGTTATTCTAAAGCTAAGCTGGTGTTTGAAGCAGTATTATTATTATTATTATTATTACTTACCCTTGTCAGTGTTCTACTAAAAAACAATTCACCTAAGATTAGAGAGAAATATCAAGTTACACCAAGACATATTTGTATAATATACTTAAAAGTGTTACAAAGGTACAGCACTAAAGAAACATCTGTTTCTTACCTAAATCTTATGTAAATTAGATTCATTTTGGAGATGTATTTCAGGAAATTTGCCTTTCAATTCTTTAATGCACATGTTTCAGGGCAATTAGTATGAAACATTTAAAGTGATTAGAGGTTTATAGATACACCTGACGTTGCATATCTGTGTGGCATAAGCCCACTTAATGTGTACCTCCTACTGTCTGATCTAGGTCAATTCTGATTAAGACCCATTATAAATGAATTCTAATGATGGGAGGATCTGATGCATCATTAGTTTTAAGTGGAGTTTATAATATAATACTAAAATCAAAGCTTGCAGAGATCCCAAATCCCTCCAAATAATATTGATGTTATAATCAGTGTAATTTATGGCAGAGTTTGTAAAATTGTGTCAGCACTCTTGTCACTACTAATGTAGGATTCCCAGTTCACCTCTGGGCAAAGTAGCATGCACCAGGAGACCAGCTGTTCAAATCAACACAACTGACGTTAGACACAGGGAGTTCCACAATTAGAAAATGACTAACAACTATAATAAATGACACTGCCCTCAAAAATTAGTTGTCCCCCTAATAAACATGTACACCTGCACAGTGATTGTAAAAACCTCCAACATGACAACTTTGGGAATTACACAGCAATAGATGGAAAGTTCTCTCATATTGGACTGGCATCCATGCCAACATAAATTCTTCTAATGAGATATTTTTAAACACAAATTTGTTAAACACAAATCAATTCAGGAATACCAACTCTAACAGATTGATCTCACTGTCTTTCTCTTTCCATTAGTCAATCTCTAATTCCCCCTCATTCACTCATCAAACAGCTCAAACTTGCTTCCCCTTCCACGGCAGACTCTTCAGTGGAACTGCTCTGTTAGAGCCATGAGTGACCACCACAGGTGGAATTTCAGGGTATTGTTCCTTATGATTGGTTCCTGTAGCATTTGAATTTTATTTATTTTTATTTTTTTAAAGATTTCATTTATTTATTTGACAGAGAGAGAGATCACAAGTAGGCAGAGAGGCAGCAGAGAGAGAGGGGGAGCAGGCTCCCTGCTGAGCAGAGAGCCCGATGCGGGGCTCCATCCCAGGACCCTGAGATCATGATCTGAGCCGAAGGCAGAGGCTTTAACCCACTGAGCCACCCAGGAGCCCCGCATTTGACATTTTAAATCATATTCTATCCCTCCTTGGTGTTCTCGGAAAGGGTTTCCTGTCTCCTTCCACTGCTCTGAGATCTTTGGCTTTTTCCTTCCTTCTTCCAGCCCTTTATGTATCAAGAGTAAGGTTCTATGCTAAACCTTCTTTCACTTTCTACTAGAAAATTCAGTAGATTACCAGGGCTTTTTACAATCACCAAAAATCTAGAAACTCCCAAATATTTACCTCTAGACTAGGTCATCCTCAACCTCTAATCCTCTGTATCTTGCTATTTGCCAAACAGGTCCCTTTGGATGTGCCACAACTCTTCAAAGCAGTGGACCTGCCCAAGTTCAACAAGACCAAGGGCAGAAATTAAATTGTCCTCTCATATTCAGCATTCTATTCTCATAAATGGAATAAATCCAAACATATACCTTTTAATTTTTATCAAACTTGATGAAGATGCTTTACCTATGTATTCTTTGAGAAAAAGACATAAGGGTTGTACTTGGTTTTAAGTAGAAAAAATAACATGATAATTGTATTTCTAAGATGTCTATGCTATTTTCCTATATATGGCTATTAATGACAGTTTGGGAAATAAGCATATATTGATTAGATGAAGGAATTCACTTAGGGAGTAAAAGTTACTCAATTTATTTTTGTCCCCCCTCCAACCCACTGAGGGTGAAGTGAAAAGTAATTCTATTGCTCTTAAAGTTCTATAAGTCAGTAACATATCATTTGTCCACATGGCAATAGGTTGTGTACATACACACACACACCAACAAATATATAAGTGATATAGTTAGAGTCCTCATTTCAACTTTGATTATGCCTTTGATGAAGAGACAATGATAGAGCCTCAGATCACTGCTACTTTAGGCAGAAGAGCTCAGCCACAAAAAGTTATAGGACTACTCCAAAACCTGGTATCATATCAAAACACAGAATTGACTGATGGATCCATTGTATCAATATATTGTACTTTTCACATGTTTCCTTCCACTCAAGTATTGGATCACAGAATGCCATTCCACTCACTGTGGTGTAACAGGCCCCCCTGAGTCTACTATTGGTGCCCTTCAAAATCTGGACTATTAATGTTCTCATTTTATCTCCTACTACTCCTCCAAAGTTGCCCTGGGACGCTGGAAAAGCCAGACTCCTTGCTTTTTGCTTTTCCTGGAGAGGCCAAGATATAAACTCTTTTGTAATCTCAACACCTAGTATAGGACTTGCAAATACATGCCAAGAGGTAAGTTGGCACCAATGTTACTTACCCTCAGTTGGGGACTTAAGGCATTTTAAGAGACTAGTGCTCTTGAACTAGATTGAAGTATCACTTGGGGGAGCATGACACATTTATTTACTCATAATTCTTGGTCCAAGAATTATGGCACCAAATTCTTGGTCCAACCCTGAAATCTCTGGTTTGGTGTGTGTGGGATGGGGCTGAAGAATTTGCATCCCTAATAAGCTTCCAGGTGATTCTGAGACTGTTGGTCTGGAGACCACACTTTGAGAATTACTGCCTTACTACTGCAGGGATTTGTTGATTGCATAGCTCTATTACCATTCGCTGTCCTCTTAAAACAAGTAATGAGACGCGTGTAAATAACGCCAAATTCAATTATTCAATAAATATTTCTGAGTGTCAACTTATATTCAGGCCCTCTTCTATGTCAGGGAATTCAGCCATGAACAGTAGAGACAAAAGCCTCCACCTTCGTGAAAGTTCCATTTTTATGGAGAAAACAGACAAAATAATTAAATGAAATTAATAGAGAATTAAATAGAGAAGATGGAGAAGAGGAGCTGAAGCAGAGGGCTCAGGAGAAAGTGAACCGATAGACAAGGAGACAACATTTGAGCAAAAACTTCAGGGAAATGAAGAAGCGAACCCAGACAGCTCCTTTGGGAGACTCATCATAGGTTAAGAGAAGAACAAATATAAAGACTTTGAGGAAGATGTCTGCTAGCACATTCCAATAACAGCCCAGACCTGGGATATGGAAAATATGGAAAAAAGACAGATTATAAGGGTCTTACAGTCCTGGTAAGAACATTATCTTTTGCACTCAGTGAAATAAAGAGCAATCTCAGGGGAATTTGATCTGAGGCATGAATCCATCTCAGTGGTGTTTGAAAAAGATCCCTCTGCTACTGTTAAAGGTAAAATGGGAGTGTGTGTGTACAACAGCAGGAGCAGAAGCCAGGAGACCAGCTGGATGCCTCTGGCAGGAGAGGATGGTCACTTGGACTAGGGACATCACAGGGCAAGTCAGCAATTGTTGGATTCAAATGTATTTTTGAAGATCATGGTGACAGAATTTACTGCTTAAAAGGAAGTTAAAAGGAAGAATAATGAAAAAGTAAGTTATCAAAGGTAGTTTCGGGCTTTTTGCCTAAGCAATTGGATAATGTTCCACTTACTGACAGAAGACTATGGAAGGAGCATGTTTGTGCAAGGGAGTTGAATAAACTGTTCTCCTTTGGGCAATTAAGTTTGAGAAGTCTACTGCATATGAGAGAGGAATGTTGATGAGGAAATTCATCTTCAGACAAGAGGTCTGGGAGCCAGAAATTTGGGATTCCATAGTGGGTATGAATAGTATTTGGAACCATAGAGACTGGAGTGAGATTCCCTGGTGAAGGGGTAACACCAAAGAGAAAGGATCCAGTAACTGAAGGTTGTGAGGAGGAGAATAAGCCAGTAAGTTAAGGAGAAGCCAGTGAGAGAGGAACAAGAGATTAGTATCTCAGAACAATGTTTCTAGAAGAAGGAAATGTCAAAAACAATCAATGACCAAGTAAGGGAGGCTCCCCAAATTAACCATGGCACTTGCCAATATGGAGGCCCTTCATGTCCTGACTAAAACACTTTTAGTCGAGTAGGTTCTCAAATATCCTCACTGGGGAAGCTGAAGAAAAAATTGTGACAGGAGTCGGCAGAACCTATCAGCAAGGCTTTCTAAAAAATATCAGGCAGTTGCTACAGTTTGGTGTTCCTGAGAGACTACGGAGGCACTTGGGAAAATGGCAGATTCTAGGTCCCAGCCCAGAGATACCAATACTCAGGTGGGCCCAAAAATCTAATTCTATGAAAGGAGAAAGATGTTGCCAGTTCTTTCCAAGGCACCTTTGGAGAATGATCTCCCAAATGATGGTCTTAGTCATTTCTGAGGGTCTCACGAAACAAAACCAACCCATCACCGGCCATCAAACAACAATCCAAAACTTTCCTGAGCCACTCACAACACCTAGTCTACTGAGGGAAGTCAGGGCCTTAAATTTGTTGACTTTCCTATATCATTAGGAAATAAGACTGAACATAAAGATGTTCCAGAAAAAAGAGCAGATGATACCACTCACGCTGGAGCCAGAAACTCTTCTAGGAAACCTCGGGCTGCTTATCCAAGAAGATGCCCTGTGCCATACAGGAGGACTGTAAAAATATGTTAAATTGTTTGCTTTCATATTCATCTTTAGTAAGAGGCTCCCCTCAGGAAATGGGGTATTGCCTACTGGGTGAGGGGATTATGCATTTATGCATTAACACATAAACCTTGTTTGAATTTGATTTTCTGAGCCTGAAAGATTCAAGGATTTGAGTCTGTTGCCTGTTCAACTACATTTCTCTACTTGTGGGCACATAAATCACACTGGAGGAAAGAACATTCTTCCTGGAGCAAGGTATTTCAAAGACTTCCCCTCCACTGCCTCTGGGTGGGAGTGGGTGGTATTCGGAAGCACGTGCCACTTATGTCTATTTTTCATGGTAAAAAATACAAAAATGAAAGTAATGGAATGGATCTTAAATTTTCCTTACTTTCATGTGACTGCAGGCTACTGTTTTAATTATTTAAAGCATCCAGACTTGTTTTGGTGAAGAGAAACGCTCGCTTCACTCGGTCTGGTTGCATTTTCTAAAACAAAAAGGCAGCAGAACATATGAAATGCCTCCAGTGGCCGCCATGTTTTCCTCTTACCCCCGAAAATCTGTTCTCCCTATTAACATCAAATTATGTATTGTGGGAGACCACAGGTGTCCCACTGCCCCACACCACAGGAAATAAAGGCTAGAGGCTCTGAAGAGATATGCGGTCCTCTCTCAGTTGCCTTCTCAGATGTAATAGTTTGCAAGGTATATGTGTGCACATGCACACATATAGAATAAAGCTGTATTGTCAATGTAAAATATGCAAGGGTCCTCCTAAAAGCTACGAATTATGCAAAGTCAAATTTTAATGTGATTGACAGAAGCTACAAAACCATCGTCAAAAACATTCCCTAGTGGGCACCTGGGTGTCTCAGTAAATTAAAGCCTCTACCTTTGGCTCAGGTCATGATCTCAGGGTCCTGGGATTGAGCCCCGCATCGGGCTCTCTGTTCAGCAGAGATCCTGCTTCCCCCCTCTCTCTGCCTGCCTCTGCCTACTTGTGATCTCTTTCTCTGTCAAATAAATAAATAAAATCTTAAAACAAAAAACAAAAAACAAAAAAAACATTCCCTAGAGAAAACTGGTCTGAAGAGCTGAACCAGAAAAACTTGAAGGTCAAACCAAACTTTGAAAGAGTAAGCAGGGTCTCTTGAGAAGTAGTCTATGTGACTGATTTGAACATAATTTTCTGTGGCCATCCCTCCTCCCACACATACCGAAAAGCAAGTACCAGGGAAATTTTAACAGAGGATAAAAAAAGAATTGTCCTCTCTTGAGGGTTAATTTCATCCTGAAGAGGCAGGGCCAGGAGGCTAGTGTAGCACTTCGGTTCTGTTTGAGTGTGAGGGTCTAAGAAAGAACGAACCAGAGCTTGAATTCACTGGAGCCTCTGCAGTAGACACCATGGGCCTGTCCAGTAGAATCATCATGGTGAGGGCTGTCAGCATGGAGAACCTCTAATGAAATAAGGAGGGTTCTGGGCCATTTCTTCAGCTGGGGCATCCCTAAAGCTGATAAAACACTTGGACTTGCCCAACATCCTTCAGGAAGAGGCCAACTCTACAGGAACAAACTTAGCTCCTTGAGGACCAGTCAAGTGGTATTTCAATATGGTTTCTACACCAACATCAATAATGGTACAATGGGCATGTGGACAAAGCAGAACCCATCTGGCTCCTACTCTTCCTTTTCTTATCTTTATTTATTTTTTAAAGATTTTATTTATTTATTTGACAGAGAGAGAGATCACAAGTAGGCCGAAAGTCAGGCAGAGAGAAGGGGGGAAGCAGGCTCCATGCTGAGCAGAAAGCCTGATGTGGGGCTTGATCCCAGGACCCTGAGATCATGACCTGAGCTGAAGGAAGAGGATTAACCCACTGAGCCATCCAGGTGTCCCACTTTTCATATCTTTAAATATGACCAGGAAGATGCCAAGTGGCAACTAATGGGTAGAAAGGGGAAAGGTGAGGCCCTTCTTTTGGCAACGAGCCCCCGTCTCCTATAAGTAAAGAGACTGTATGAGCTGACTACTATCATTTTCACCGGGCAACCCCTCTTTCTACTTTGCAGTCTTAGCTCTGCCAAGGCAGAAAGTGAAGTTGAGCAGTGGGAAAGCATGCACCCCTCTGAGACTACATAACAATTTTCTCTTTCAACTTCGCCTTGGGAGACCCTGAGCCTACAGCTTCGTCAAGTATCTAAAATAGCTTCCAGGAGAATCATGCCTGTGGGATCAACTGCCAATCATACAAGAAGATTTTAGCATGGTTTTGAAAGATGGAGAAAAGGGACTTATGAAGTACAAGATACCCCGATAAAAAACTCAATAGCAAACTTTTTTTTTCTTGGAGACCAGATTAAGTACCTTCTATTTCCCGGTACCTTCTAGTCTCAATTCTGTAGCTTATTTTATGCGAAGAAAAATTGAGATTATCTGCCATAGTTCCCCAAATGTGGCATAAATGATTACCACTCTTCTGATTAAAAAGTGTTTTTATTAGTGGTAACCCAAAGGGCTGATACAGCCTGAAGGAAATTGCACAGTTCTCTTGTTTGAAAGGCAATTAAAAAGCCATTTTGCCCTGACAGTGGAAACTCTCTGATTCAAGAGAAAAGAAGTCTCTTCTCTCTTGAAGGGGAAGCCAAATTAAGTAAGTGTTAGAATGTGGTGACACAAGTCTTTAATGCTCCCACTGGAAAATCTGGAGAGCAGTACTGTAACCCATAGAAACTTCTAATTTAGAGCAAGACATCACACCCAGAGCCTGTATCTCTGTGCCACTGCGTCTCTGCCAAGACAGAAAGAAGAGAAGCAGGCTGGTAACCCATTCTGTTCCCCTGACCAGCAGCACTAGAATCACTTGCAAACTTGTTAAGAACATAAATTCTGGGGTCTTTCCCCAGATCCATGAATCAGAAATTCTGCAGGCAAGGCCCAGTGATATGATTTTATCAAGTCCCCACATAGCGCCGATCCTACCCAACTTTATGAGCCGCTACTCCATCAACAACTAATAAATTATCCATCACCATGACATTCGTTACCCCCATATTCCCCCCTCCCCAAATTTAAGAGTTCACCAATCACGTAAATCTAGTATTCATTTCTCAAGTTGCCCTCAGCACTGAGTAACAAGTCAAAGTTTCTTTCTAATATAGCTTATTTTTTGAGGGTAGTGGGCTAAAGAATCATTAAGTGGCTTCCTTCATTGCATCAAGTGAAAAATCAAAGCTTAATTAAAATAATGTAAAACCAGCAACAGCTGCACTGCCGTGAAGCCCACGTTTCTACCAATGATGTAGGTGCCATTTTAAAAAACAGTAGGAGATCAGCATCCATGATAAATAAAATAGTAGCAGGTGCATCTGTGCCGTTATTTACCTTTTTTTTTCTTCAAGTATTTCCTCTAAAAGTCTTAAATTGCCAAACCCATTAAATGAATGGACCGCACAGCATTTGGATCTGAAGCATCAGGAAAGTGCTTTGTACTGGGACTGTCATCCAAGAAAGGAACTCCTTTTTAAAAAATGCACGTTATGGACCTTGGGGAGGGTGTGTGCTATGGTGAGGGCTGTGAATTGTGTAAGACTGAAGAATCACAGTCCTGTACCCCTGAAGCAAATAATACATTATATGTTAATAAAAAAAATGCACATACAGGGTAGCAATGCAGACAGTTCACTTACCAGTGGATAATAATTTAACTATCCTAATCCTTATTTTTGATGAAAATCAGCCACACTTAGATAAGGCAGATGTGCTAAATCCATTTAGGAAGGCAATTTACTGTGATGAGGTTGTTACTGAGTCAAAAAGAACATCAGGAAATTTATGCAAATATTTTGGGGGAATTTGTTCTGAGTATGCAAATGCCATATAATTAGTTATCATGCTTTTCACGCAAAATTAAATTTGCTATAGTAACAAATCACACTTAAGAATAAGGCTAGTTAACATGAAAAGGCCCGTCATTCTTATGACTGAAAGACTTCGGATTGAGGGTACACTGCAGGAGAGTTTAATTCCAGTCTCCAGTATTGTTATTCGGTGTAGTCAAATCTACTGCAACAGGAAGGTGGGAGGATTTGGTGGACTCAGTGGGCAGAGCTTGGATGCAGGCGGGAGTCACAAGGAGCAGAAGCAATGGAACTTCTGCTCTGGGACTAGGCTGTCTCAGCAAACATTAGCCAGCTAGAGGACCTTCTAGCCTTGTGGCCTGTAATTATTTTGGAAAGACTGAGTGCTATTGTTTTGTTTCTCAGAAAAACAAAGTCAAATTTCTATTCTGGACTATCTGTAAGATCTCATGACTGCTCGGTTCCTGCCTGCTCCAGGCTGACGGGCTGGAGGGAAGTTGAACTCCAAGCATATGGGCTCTCCCTGACTCACTCGGTCAGCATCCCCTCCTGCAGGCAGGCTCTGGATCTCCTCTTGCTGCCAAAGCACTGTTTCTACTACCCTTGCTGAAAAATATGGGAACTGGGCTCTCAGTGCATCTGGGCCACATAGGCTGTAGGGCATTCCTGCTTGCCCAGGGCTGGGAAGTTTCTCAGGATGTGAAACTTTCAGCGCTCATATTGGGGAGGTCTTGAGCAATTGGGGACAAGTTGGACACTCTCCCATGATCACATTTTCCTCTCTTGCTTGCAGCCTCTTTGCCCATTCCTCATTGCTGGGCTTCAGTTTTTCTAAAAATGCCATGAGAACGGGCTCAGCCCTGAAGTTCAGTGCTACGGACCAGTGCTAATTACAGGACACACTTTTGTTCATCCACCATCCACTGAAGACGTGGATGCTTCCTCCAACAAGCCCTGTGACTCGCCCAGGGCTTGCTTCATCCCAGGTGCGCTTCTCTGGATCAAAGGGGTCACCATCTTCCTGAAGTTCACTCTCAGAGGGCTCCTGCTCTACCTCCCCCAGATCAGAGCCCCAAAGGCAGGTCTGTCTGTATCACAGCCATGCCCCCACCCTGGATACTGCGCTTCGAAATCAAGTTCTGTTCAGTGACCTTCACTGGGACCAGTCCTTCAACTAGAGTAGACCCACTTACACTCTTGGTTTACATCTAGTCTGCATGGGTCTGTCACTGAGGGTACCATTTTATTCTTTTAAATATAGCTTGCTATCTTGTGTAGAAGTGATTGGTGTATTTTTGAACACTCATGCTATCTACTCAGAGGATCACACGGCACTGGGCATAATACTGTTTGTTGCTTTAGAATCAAGGGTAGTCCAGGGCTTTGCCACATTTGGCACATTAGCAGAGAGTATATAATGACAAAAACAGATTTTATTACCATGCTGTTTGGCAAACAGAGGAACCCAAGGCTGTGAAGTGAGAAGGATACTCCAGTGTTCGAAAGCTGTGTTTCTCCCCTAGACAGACAGATCAGACAACAACGGTAGAGATGTTTTGTGAAAAGGGGGAAGTGAATGATAACAGCACAATGTCTGTCTGGCTGCCCACACGTGGAGACATCTAGTTTCCTGCTAAAGTTGGCTGTTAAGAGCCCCTGACTTCTCTGGTTTCAAGAGATCAATTACCTACTTCTTGCCACATCCCAAGCTTAACAATGAACTACTCCCTTGCTCCCTGCAGTGTGTTTCACCCCTTCCTCCTCTATCCCTCCTAAACCTCAGTTTACGGCATTTTTAGAAAAACCCAAAACAGGACAAAAACCGGACCAAGTCCTGATTCCAAAGCAATAGCTATGTCATCCAGTCCAGTTTGACAGTGCCGCCTTCTCAACTTTAATTTTAACCATGCCTTCTCTTTGCTCGATTTTCAACTTAATTAACTAAATCTTAAAATATTGAATGTTTTATGCATTTACGTGACATGAAAGTTTTGTTTTGGTAAAAATTATGTGTGTATCTAATTTTTAAATATTTTATAGCTACTTTACCTCACAATAAATCATTTGTAAAGTGAATATCACCCCCTAATTCATTTTTGTAAAGCCCATTGTATATATACTAGGTTTGCTTAGCAGAAAGTCAATAGATTTGATTAGACAGAGTCCTCCTAATCCATAAAGACACCGGTAGTTAAAACAAATATTTCAGTGCCCACTTATAGATGATGCTCTGCTAAATGCATCACCATTGGCCTTTGAGAATGGGACAAAGCACAGGTGCAGGAAAGTTACATACGGTAAATTATACAGACACATTTTATAACAAAAGGCTATCATTCTAACCACGACTGAGATCCAGAGGTAAGATCAAGGCTTATTTAAAACTGAACTTGTGGGAAAATAATTTTAAAAAAGTCACACTTTACATAAAGCTCTATTTTCAACACAATGCTGTCAAGTTAAATTATCTTTCACAACATACGACCAACAAAACAAGTACTTTCAGCTCCATGTTACTGATGAGAAACTTGGACCCATAAGGTTCTAATAATAATACTGGAATAGTTGAAAACGAAATGTTAGTTTAATCATCAAAAATGAACGTTAAAAAAAAATAACTTTCTTTCCAGAAGTTTTCCTAGCCCAGACAGAATATTCTTAAAAAAACTGCATTTCAGAATCTGCCCTGGGATGAGAACCTAGGACACGTAGAAGCTACATAGACCCCGTGAGTCCTCTGGGTCTCAGTTTCCTTATTTATGAAGTGAGAAAGTGCAAGGGCACTTGGGTAGCTCAGTCAGTTAAGTGTCCAACTCTTGATTTTGACTCAAGTCATGGTCCCAGGATCCTGGAATCAATCCCTGATTGGGCTCCTGGCTCAGCAGGGTGTCTGCTTGAGATTCTCTCCTTTCCCTCTGCCCGTCCTCCCCATCGTGCTCCTGCACACATGTGCATTCTCTCTCTCAAACAGATATGTACATCTTTTAAAAAATGAGGAGGTGCAGCCAGATCAATGGTGAGCAAGCTTCAGGGAACATTAGAATCACTGGGAGGGCTCATTATAACACAGATTACTCCCTACCTCCTCCCACCCCACCACCCCTGCAGAGTTTCTGATTCAGTAGACCTGAGACTCTGCATTTCTAACCAGTTCCTAGGTAATGGCAATGCTGCTGGTCTAGGGGCACACTTTGAGAACTGCTGGTGTAGATCACCTGGAAGACCTGTATGATTTTGAGTGTGGAAAGGAAGATTGAGTTCATATTCTTATATCTAGAACGGTTGTAAATAATTGTTCATTTATCCACCCACCCATCCATCCATCCTTCCATCGATGCATTCAACCAATTGTTCTGAACATTTACTGTAAGTAGGTTTTCAAATAGATCCCAGTTTGGGTTAAAAGTGGAGAAAATGATTTAGTAAAGAAAATAATTTGCATCATCTATGGGTATTTGACAATTCTCTTTAACTTCATTCTGGTGATCATGCAAAACCAGAAAAAATGAATTAAATCAGAGAAAGCCTGTAAAAATGATTAAGATAGAGTCTGCTACAAAAGATGAACTCAGCAAACATGAGCTGCATGGATCACTGACACACAGACAATCGATATATCACATTTCGCTTTCTTTTCTCACGTTTTTGCTAGAGCTGCTCGCATCCCTCCTACTTCAGCACGTGCAGGATTTCCTCCCTATCCTTTGCTGCCGAAGGTTAAGTAAGCAAAGACCAAGGTTAAGAAACCAAAGATCAAGACCATGCTGAGAAAGGCAGATGCTGGGTTAAGAGAAGGGGAGGATAATCACATACAAACAATGTAACTGATTCCGAACACCAGTTGCCTAATTAAAAACAAAATCCCTGCCTTACACGTGGTGTCCTAGCATTCACAGGTGCCGACTGTGCCTCGAGGCACACCTTTGCTGACTGCCACCTCCCTCTTGCGCATGTAGTGGGGGTGGGAACAGGAAGAACTGGGTAGCACTGGCAGAACCAGGATGAATGGGCAAAGCCAGCATAACTATGGAATCTGACAGGTCAACTAAACGAACCATGGTCCCATGCCCAATCCCGTTTTTAATGGGCAGAGGCTCTGTGGACACATGCTTAAATAATAATAATATCATAACATTCCTGATGCTTTTTTTTTTTAATAAGTCCTGAGCCCTCAAGTGCTCTCAGCTTCTTACTGTGAGAAGCATTTGTGCCACCTCGAGCCTAGCATCAACAATTTGAAATTATGCCCAAAGAAACTCCTAGAAACTCCTCTGGGAGTCGTCCAAAGTCACCCACACTGTGTGAGATAGGTCCTGAGCTCCAGGGATAAATCTTATTTCTAGGTAGGTCTTTATTTTTTTTTTTTAAGATTTTTTAAAATTTATTTGACAGAGAGAAAGAGGTCATAAGTAGGCAGAGAGGCAGGCAGAGAGAGAGGGGGAAGCAGGCTCCCCGCTGAGCAGAGAGCCCGATGTGGGGCTCCATCCCAGGACCCTGAGATCATGACCTGAACCGAAGGCAGAGGCTTAACCCACTGAGCCACCCAGGCACCCTTCTACGAAGGTCTTTAAAATCACCAACCCTGGGGCACCTGGGTGGCTCACTTGGTTGAGTTCAGACCTTGGTTTTGGCTCTGGACTTGATCTCAGGGCCAGGGGATCTCAAGGACATAATCTCAAGCCCAGCCTGGGACTCTGCGCTCAGTGCGAAGTCTGCTTGTCTCTCTCCCTCTGCTCCTCCCCCAGCTCTCTCTCTCTCTAATAAATAAAATCTTCAAAACGTAAAAATAAATAAATAAAAATAAAAACACCAGCCCTCATATACATCCTTTAGCTTCTAAGCTACAACCAAAGTTTGAAATTACTTTAGGAAGGCTGGACTGCATTAAATTTAACTTCCTTATCCCACTACCAAACAGAGTAGGAGAAGGGTAAACCAGGCCCACTGTGCAAGCAGATAAACTCCACCTTCCAGGATGGCTCAAGGGAGCAAGAAATACCCTCCCGTGGGAGTATAGAAGGCCTGAGTGGCATCTCAGTTCCTCTAAACTTATTTGGGACAGTAGAACTGACTCACTGAAAAAGAGCCTTTAAAAACATTTACTTGGACTTGCACAAAAAAGTATTTGCAAAGATTTTTAGAAAATAGGAAATTCTGTTTCACAGCCAGCTGAGTCAGATGGGACTACAGGAAAACTTCTGGAAACTTTCAGCAGGGCTGGAGCTTCCCAGTAGTGGGGCCTGGAGATGGGCTTCTGATGCTAAGGCACAGAGAGAAGTTTCCAGGATTTCTTCAAAGATTTCACGTGGGCTTTACCAAGAAGCCCTGATTTTAGCCAGACAGAAGGAATGTGTTACCGGATCACACGTGAGCATCCATTGCAATCAAGTAAGAAAAAAAAAGAAAAAGAAAATACATATTTTAGAATACACACTGTATGCCCTGGATTTTCAGAATTCATGTATTTATATATTCACTCAACATACTCTGCTGAGCATCTGCTTTTTGCAGTGCTAAGAGCTCCTGAATACAATGGTGATAAAAATAGACAGGCTCCCCTTCATCACTGCAATATATAATCTTTACAACCTCTTGGGATGGAGGAGGCACTGTAAGCTTGCTTTATAAATGAAGAACTAAAGCTTTAACACGGTAAGCCACATTCCCAACTATGCATAGCATGTAAGGAAGAGCCAGAAAATACCATCAGGACCTTGTGTCTCCAAAGTGTGTGCTCTAACCTCTGGGGAAGGATGGGTCCAAATCCTGCAGGAAAACCAGATGACTAGTCTGCAAAAATTGTATTTGTACGCTCTCCGGAATGCCGACATAAGCCTAACGATAAAGTACTCTTCTAACAGAAACTGGCTTTCCTTCTTAACACAGGGCCTTTGAGATGATGGTTCCTGAGGGATTTTCCTGGGCTATAATTCATTTTTATTATTTCAACCCCAGCCTTCCCTAAGCATGGGCATGTCTAGTTTCTAGAGCACGGCTCCACCCTGGTTTAAGTGGCACTGTATTGCTCGAAGCTAGTAGGGGGCACATACATTGGATATTTGTGATTTTGGAGAGCATGAAGCCCCCTTCTTTGGGAGAATGACTCCTCCTCCACCTTGTGGCCCTCCATTTCCTCTCCCAGGGTGGGACCTGGGACCCAAATGAGAGGCAGTCAGCAATCCTACTCCTCTGGGGATGCTGATTTGTTCAAGGATGGGCATTGCATCCAATCGGAGCCCATGAGGTTTTACTGGAACTAGGGTGAAGGGCATCTTCTTTTTGCTGGCCTTGGGGTTACCAGCTTCAGCATTTGTTACAGTGATCATCACCACCTGCACCCGTCACGTGTTGTCTTTTGGGTATCAATCCTCTTCTCAACATGCTTGAAATGTACACTTTTACCAGACTTCGTCAACACAAACCTGAAACCATCCAATAAATGTCACCATGGACAAGGTCATGATGCTGCCTCTCAGCAGTTAGGATTAAGTAAATACAATCACGTGGCTCTCTTTTATACTCATATGGGAGGATGGGACTCTTTTGGGATGAATGGCTCAGCATTTCCAGTGGAGGAACGGCAGCGACTTAGGATACCCCTAAAGGGTTTGTTGTTGAAGAACAACAAAATCCACCACCGAGCTGGTAAGATGGGAAAGATCTTAAGAAAGAGAGTCCTGAAACCACAGATAGTCATTCTACCTTCCCTCCGAGATACTTTCCAGCTTCGCATGTAAGATACTTTCTAGAAACCTGAAATTCTGGACATTACCCATATTAATATGAAGATTCATACCCTTCCATGCCGCCATACCCACGGACCTCTGTCTCATTTTAATGACCTGCCCACGACAGCACTAAGATCACTCGCAGAGCAGGATTTAATGATGACTCAGCCTTCTTTCTTCCTCTTGCCTAAAGCCATCAGGATCCTTGCTGCTCAAATGGGGTGCACAAACCTGAAGCATTAGCATCCCCTGGGTGCTGGTTAGAAATGCAGAATTTCAGGTCTTGCCTCCACCCTGTGGGCTCAGAATCTGATTCTAACAAACTCCCAGCTATGGCTACTGGCCCTTGGGCTACCTTCTGAGTAGCAAGGGTTTGGACTTCAGGGTTTTAATCCTACTTGATCCTAATGTTCGCCCGGGGAGCCTCTTAAAAATACCTATTGCTGGGCACAACCTCAAACCTTCTGAATTAGAATCTCCAGGAAAGAGACATTTATCAGACAGGCAAGGTGACTCGTGGGGGGCAGGCAAAAACGAGAAATACTGGGGATCACATTTCGAGTGCCAGACCATGACCTCAGCCGCCAACTCTTATCCTGTCTGAATCTGGTGCTTAGCAGATGGAAACCCATGACTGTCCCCACTTGGGCTTTTTCTTTATTCCCTTTTTTCCCTCTAGTAAGCTTGCTACCAAATGCTCCATCTTTAGCATCTGCAAGTGGTTTTTGTTTTTTTGTTTGTTTTTACCTGTTCTTTACATTGTTATATTACAAAGGACCTCAGAAACATTAAAAATCCCAATTCTATGCAAAGACAGGAAGATATGTTAGCAGTTATGGCCAAGTGGCATGGCTATTGAATAGCCTTAGTGTTCCCAAGACACGATGCAGATTCTTGGCCCTGATTATTCTGCACATTGTAGCCCAAATAAACTGCTTCAGCTAAATAAATAACAATTTTTTTGAGGACTCACAAAATGCAGCAAAAATGTGAGCAATGAAAGAAATGGATAGGAATAATAACACTCTCCCTCTAGGATCTAGGAAAGCAGTGTTTGTTAAGATTTTCTATATTAATTAAAAACTATTTAAAATAGTTGATAAAATTCTTAAAGCCTTGAAAAAATCCTTAAATATTTTTCCTTCTTTAGTTTCAGATTCTTTGTGAGACAATAGGCTATCCATACCTGAAGAGTTCCTCCTGTGATCAGTCTAAAAGGGAACATGTAGATCAGTGCTTCTCACTGTGGGGGGAGGGGTGACTTTGAACCCCCGCAGACATTTTTGGTTTGGTTGTCATATCTGGGAAAGAAAGGAGGTGGTACTGGCAGGGAATGGGATATTGCTAAGCATTTTACAAATGTTCAGGACAGTCACCACAAGGAAGAATTTTCCTGTCCAAGATATCGATGGTATCAAGGCTGAAAATCTCCGATGCAGACCAAGCACTGGCCACATCCTCAGAGCTCCATCAATGAGCACCCATCTACTCCCCACCTACCTCGGTTCAGCCCACAGTTACCCTAACTGGTAGAACCCAGATTAGAAATCATATCGCTCTACCCCCCAACCTGTATTCTCTCCATCCCAACATGCTGTCTCTCACTACAGAAAAGAACATGGTAATCTTCCCACGTTGACTTGTAGGAGGTTCTGCTAATCGGAAATCCTATACTCAATCCTCAAATTCATTGCAAATTGCTTTCATTATGCCAGTTTCACATGGAAAATAGCAAATGGAGGCTTGGGGAAAGGGACAAAGCACAAGATGCAGAAGCTTGGGGTAGACTGGCATTTTTTTAATCTATTTTGTCTTAAACAGAGCAGCTGAGTTCTTATGAGAATCAAGATATTTAAAATGTGATATATTTTAAGAGGAAAAAAAAATCGAGAGGCAAATGACAGAGACAGAGACAGGCAAATGAAAGAGCTGAAAGTGATTAACACTTTCTGACTTCTCTTGCCACCAGATACAGTTCCTAAAGTCTCCACGGCTGGGACGGTACTTGACATACTTTGACAGCCAAAGTGTTAAAAATTTAAGATCATTAAATAATGAACAGTAATAGAGACACGGGGGAAAAAAATCAAACACTGTGAACTCTATTATGATGTGTTGGTAACAAGGACTGAAAGCAACCGACCCATCTACAAATGGAAATATATATATAAATTTTATTCAAAAGGTAGACTAGATGCATGCCTCATGTTTAATTTAAAATGAACTTGTATTTCACCCTTGGATGAGCAGTGCTGAAATATCATTAAATGCTGGAAACTTTCTTGGAAAGAAAAACTTTCAGCAATCATAATATTAGATTTTTATTCCCCTAGGGTGTCCATAATCATAGGACAAATGATTAAATATACCCTTTATGTGGAAATGCCCTGTAGTTACTATGAACCTCTTATTATAAAGAAAAAGTCAGACAATAAGAAGGAGTTCATTTAAGGAAACATTTAGAGTTTCATTTAACTATTTCCTTTACCCACATATATCAGCTATTAAACCTTCTCTATTAAGCCTTCAGAACATGGATTTAGGTTTTCCACAAAATTAGTGAAGAAAAATTATTGAAGAAGCCTGAGAAGGGGCCCACTGGGCTGGTCTAAGATAGAGGCTACACTGGCAGCCATCAGGAGCATCCCAGCCTTCCTGTCTTGCCTCATTGGTTACTCCTACTTTGCAGTGCCCAGGCTCGTGATGGACAAGGAGAAGCAGGGGACAGCAAAGTGGCCAGTGGACAAGGAAGCAGGCACTAGGGACAGGAAGGAAGGAGAAGAAAGAAAGAAGGAAAGGAAGAAAGGAAGGAAGGAAGGAAGGAAGGAAGGAAGGAAGGAAGGAAGGAAGGAAGGAAGGAGGGAAAGGAAGGAAGGTAGGAAGGGAAGAAGGAAGGAAGGAAGGAAGATAGGAAGGAAGGGAAAATCTGATAAAATCAGAGGTGGGTGGGCGAGGCCTTGGAGAGAAAAGGGAGAGGAGGAGCAGCTTGACCATGGCTGTAATGTAAACACATTTGAATTGTGAAATTCATGTTACATATGAGGGGGAGTATTTGTACGAGATACCTCAAATGATTACTCTATCGATTTATTCATCAGAGCTAATGCTGGGATAGATCGCATGCATTTTATAACTCCTGAATGCTCCAGAATTTTGGATACATTAAAGAAGACAAAGGAATCTATTGCGGGCTAAGTTGTGTACCCTGAATTCACATGTTCAAGTCCTAATCCCCAGAATCTCAGAATGTTTCTGTGTTTGAAGATATGTTCTTTAATAGGTGACTAATATGAAAAGAGATCATTAGGGTGGGCTCTGATCCCACACGGCTGGTGTCCTTATAGGAAGGGGCAGTCAGGACAGAGAGAAAAGAAAGACCACGTGGACATCTCAGGAGAAGACAGCCGTCGCCAAGCCCCGGAGAGAAGCCTCACGATGAAACAGACCTCGCTGACACCTTGGTCATGGACTTCCAGCCTCCAGAACCAACAGAGAATAGAGGTCTGTCGTTGAGGCCCCCCAGTCTGTGGTACTGGTACCTTGTTATGGCAGTGCTAGCAAACAAAGACAGACCTTCGCACACTGTCCTCCAAACGGGCAGGAAAGGAGTGCTCTCCACTGCTCTGCCCAGCTTCACGAAATGCGACAATATGGTCTTACAACACGAATTCTGGTCTCCTGATATGAGGGTTTGGGACAAGTCTGAGGAATCTGTGGAGTTTAAGTGTTCCCCACTTACCCTTCAGCAGTAACCTGAGGGGTTCTGATGCTACGAAAATGACAGAGAATGTATACTAGGCATTATTTTCCAGAATTAGAAGGGAATGTGGGCAAGAAAATAAGTAGTTTTTTTAAAGAAAATAAGTGTTTTTGTTTCTTAATAATTTTACCAATAATTAATTTTTTAAAAAGGATGTGTTGTACATTGCGTTTTAAAAGGACAGACTTGTGGCATAAAACATTTATTAACAAAAAAAATAGTTTCTAAGTCCCTTAATAATTTTATTTTAATTTATTGTATCATATAGTGTTATGGCAACTAAAAATATATGGAGCATACACTCTCTACAATGAACATATATTAACTTATTTAATTCAGACAGATGCGTGCACAGACACACACATGCACACACACACACACACACACCCCAATGCACCATGCACTTACAATGACCAAGTTTACGGGTGTAGAAACTCTGGGGAATGTATGTGTGCAAGTGAATGTGTGCGTGTGTAGTTTTAGGTGAAACATAAGAGATATCCTAATTGTCCTTGACGGATACTAAATTTTTTACACTACAATTAATATTCTTGTGCTGCACACATTAACTTTCCTCAGTTCTGGGGCTGAATATAAATATTTATACTCTTTCTCCTCTCCCTGCTGGCAGGGTAGAGTAGTTTAAGACACCTTTGTGGAGAGGGTATAAGATGAATAGCAAATACCTGACGAATTTCTCTAAAGTTTTACATTAATGATTAAACAGCATCATCTGATGCCTTCCTCTGCAGCTCGCAGACAATAAAACATAACTAAATCTGTCAATTAGCATTTTCATCTTCTCTCCTGACAGAGCTTAATGGCATCTGCAAAATGCAATTTCCAACCCTGAGCTCTTTGACATTTTCTATTTCCTCCTGTGTTTCCCTCCCGTCGCTCCTGTTATGACTGAGAGCAGCAGCCTGTTACACTCCATGGAGGCAAGTGCGTTACCTGCAGCTGAAAGGGAAGCAATTATTGTGCCCTCGCTAAATCTTGGGGATGATTTGGGTGCTGCTTTTCCACTTAAGCGCATAGTCAAGCTAGAACTTGGTTTAAGTGGCTGAGCCTCAGCGACGGCAGCTGGGCTGCAGGTTGATGTCCCCAGAGGGTGTGGGGAGCTGCCAGACAAGAGTGGCTGTCCAGGAGCTAGGAAGGAAGCCTGCCACATTCCCACATGCAAGGTGACAAACAACGGCTGGGAACAACATATTGACTGCCCTTTCCTGCTCCCTTGGTTTGAAGACCGTGACCCAGAGCAGAGGCGAGGCTGTTTCTCAGAGGGTTCTCTGGCTAGTAGGAGTGGAGGCTATTTATACAACTGTCAGGAATTCCATCTCCTTCCTCCCCGGGGAAACTATATTTAGCTCATGTATGTGTCACATGTGTGTCGAATCCTGTCTAACTCTGCCATTTCTGAACAGTCAAGAAAGGCGGTTCCAAGCGATAAAGAAGTGTGGCTTCAGGGAAACTTCAGAGCATCACCTCAGAGCTTTGCATCTATTGGGGACCTCTTAATTATTTTTCTAAGCTCAAGAGCCAAGCGCCCTGACAAAACATGCTCAATGTAACATTTCCTCTTGAATTATTTTTTTAACGCACTTTTGCCTCTCTGTGCTAAAGAGATCACCTTCTAAACACTATCAAGCACCGAATGAAACATTCCATTCTAAATAAATACCGCAAGTCCCTATTAACCAGAATCTAATGAACTGAGGCATCTCATTAACCGGGTTCAAGTCTAATATCCCATTTTTAGAAGAAAGAATCAATGCATGGGGCACCTGGGTGGCTCAGTGGGTTAAAGCCTCTGCCTTGGGCTCAGGTCATGATCTCAGGGTCCTGGGATCGAGCCCTGCATCAGGCTCCCTGCTCAGTAGGGAACCTGCTTCCCCCTCTTCCTCTGCCTGCCTCTCTGCCTACTTGTGATCTCTCTCTCTGTCAAATAAATAAATAAAATCTTAAAAAAAAAGAAAAAAGAAAGAATCAATGCTCAAGAGGAGATTCTCATTTCAGCTAAAGAAACAAATGTCATTGTTTTTCCTAGAGTGGTCAAGTTCCCAGTGACTTACGCAGAGAAAGGATTTTTAGAAAATTGACCCTGATCAATATCATCCAGTCAGCACAGAAAGATGGAATTATTGGCACGCCTGTGCTTAAGACTTGAACAGGTTCAAAATCTTTTCCATGGAGTTGAACAACAACAAGAAAATTAAAGAATTTGTTGGTTAATAATGATAAATAGAAATGTATATTCGTGAATATACCCCTTGACCTCTAGTGTTCCACAGTAAAAATTTTAAGTACCTCATCTACTTCTTTGTTTTACTTCTGGGGAGGAATGTAACCTTTCTCTCACTTCACAGACGGGTGACCCGAGGTGAGAGGTTAAATGACATGCTCAGAATGAGATAGCAGGCCGATAGCCAGCACAGGGTAGCCAGCACAGTTGCATGGGCTGTGGGCTGAGCATCTCAGGAGTAAATCCATCGCTATAGCACTGGACCACTTGACACTACTTCTCTAAAAGGCTCCCTTTTGAGAGAAAATTCTGGTAAAAAAAAAAAAAAGAAGAAAAAAAAAAAAAAGAAGAAAAAAAAAAAAAAGAGTTTCTATTACCCAGCAATGGGACTCCTTGCTAGTTCTTTTATGAAATAATTCATTACGAGCCTAAAATTTGTCACTGGTTCTCTGAATTGTCCCCTAATATTAACCGGCAGACCGAATACAAAGCCTCTATAACTTAAATCTTCCCAGAGTTGGTGCAGAAAGCATAATTTCTATTGCTCTAACAGCCCCAAGAGTTTTACAGGCATAAGGGGCTAATTCATTTCTGAGTCATTCTAGCCAAAAAAAAAGGGGGGGGGGATGATAATGTGTAGATACAGCTAGTTATTTATTTATTTATTTATTTATTTATTTATTTATTTATTTATTTATTTTTACATAAAATCTGAGTCCTGGAATTGGAAAAGCACAGACTATAGAGTTTCTCAGTCTGAATTTGAAGCCTGCTCAGTCCTTAATATGTAACCAACGCTCTCCCCTTCCTCCCACAACTAAGAAAAGCCATAGCCTTGACAAATGCAACAAATACAGTGTGGAAGTGAAATCACCCAGAAATGCTTAACGGCCATTCGTTCCTACAACTATCCATGTAAGTCACACGCTGTCAGCTTTTCAACATCACCGAATTAGTAGCACCAGAGTGGTGGCAATCAACCACCTTCCCTCTTCCTTCAAGACTTAGCATCATCATGTCTGAAAATGTCCTGAGAGTCAATCAGACTGCATTGCTAAACACCTGGAGACGAGACTGTCCTATCAGAGAATACTTCTCCAATCTTCTTTGCCTCAATTTTTATACTATCTGTGGATCCCTACCTGCTGAGGGACAGCATCAGGAACCCTGTGGAACCACAAGTGACAAAGATGAGGAAGGATCTCGCAGCCTCCCAAGGAGCCACATGCATATGTGAAACTAGTCCAAGGCACTGTGATAAGTGTTATGGAAGGGACCCGATTTACCATGAGAAGGAGAAGAAGGGGAGGAGTGAAAGCCAGTTATCATCCTGCAGAGATGGTTTATTTCAGTGGTATGAGTGTGGATGGTGGAGTCACCAGACTTGAGGTCAGGCCTCGTTCTGTAATCCACAGGCCTTTTAACCTCAGGCAAGCCCTTCACTACTCTGCGCCTCAGTTTCCTTATCTGTAAAATGGGAATTATACTAATATGATTCCTACTTCATATGGATTGTAAGAGGATCGCATGTATTAATGAATACTTGTAAAGCTGGCGCTCTGTAAAGCTTAGCCACTCCTCACAAGTGAATTAGCACAGCGATGCTCGTGATAGTGGTGGTTAAAGTGATCTCTCGTGGAGGACATGCCATGGGACAGATGTCAGCACCGGCATGTCATGTCACAATCTTATTTCATTGAATCTTCCCAGCAAGTAGCTATCATTTCCCCTATTTTATAAGTGATCACTCATAAGAGTTGGACAACATGTCTGAAGTCACAGAGGCAGTGAGTGGCAGAGGGGAGATCAACCCTAGACTGTCCAGCTCCCAAGTCCAAGTCCACGCTCCTTCTTTCACTCCACACTACCCTGTTACTATTTCTGCTGCACATTTGCACATAAAAAGAGTTTCTTTCAATGGAGCACATGTAGATGTGGCTTTGTTATCAAGCTGTTCTCCATTCATAACTGTCCCCTTCAAGAGGACTGCCGCACATCTCACAGGAGAAATAGCAGAGGATGCTAATTAAAATGTGAAGCACCAGATGCTTTGCCAGAAAGTCATTAGTAAAATTCCTGAATTAGGGTGCCCTGCACGCTGGTGTAGGGCAGAAAAGAGCTTACTGATGTTAGATTTTTCATCTTGAGAAGGGGGATCAGCTCCTCTAAACCCTGGCTGAGCTGGGTCTCTGCTGTGAATTGAAGATGTATAGAAATCCAAGCACAGGCTCGTTTCCTTGCGATTGTTCACTACCTTCCTTAATAAAGGCAAACATTTGCTGAGTGCTAATTGCATGGCATGCATCGTGCTAAGTGTTTTACATAAGCTATCTTCCTTAAGTTCCGTGTGGCCCAGTGGTGTGAGCCTTATTGTCCTCCACATTTGGCAGATGCCTGAATGTAGGCGTGGAGAGGGAAGGTAACTTGTCTAGCTTGTTGCATATCTGTGGGATGTCTCAATGGAGCTGGGAGGCAAAAGTCGAGATCTGCTCTCTGATCTATAGTCTCTGTGGTAGAGTTCTTCCCCCTCTCGCTCCTCGCTCCTATTAATCAAAGCTTTTTTTTTTTTTTTTTTTTTACTTCAAACACACAAATTGCTATCCTTCACAACAAAAAAAAATAACCCAGATCTTGGTTCCTAGATTTCTGGCAATTCTTCCTATCTGACCACTAATTGGTTCCCTAGCTGGGATGAATACACTT
The DNA here is from genome assembly GCA_028646535.1 of Procyon lotor. NCBI lineage: Eukaryota > Metazoa > Chordata > Mammalia > Carnivora > Procyonidae > Procyon > Procyon lotor. The sequence continues at coordinate 82,914,477 of CM053605.1, read as the reverse complement.
TTTCCCCTTCCTTTAGTTGAACAAACACATACAAACAAAGACTGTGGATACAATCATTCATGTAGGGAGAGAGCTAAAAATCAGTCTAGTGTTTGGGGGCTGGGAATCATCAAAAGAAAAGCTCCTTAATCCTGTGTGTATTTTACCTTTACCGTAAATCTCCTTCATTTTAAATCTGTCACTCGCTCTATAAAAATGCATAGAATAAGAAACCATAAAAAAGTCAAACAAAAATTTTAGCCTAATGATATATTGATTGTGCAGACATATCTTTATTTTTACATATTCTGTGTTATAAAAAAAAACATTAAAAGCTGAGTTTAAATAATTATTCACTTCTCACATTACTATTGTAATCAATTGCCTATTATGAAAATTATTGCCATCTTTAAGAATTACTTTGCTAAGTGAAGTAATTAGAACTGATATTTTATTTTCTATTTCAGTTCCCCAAATTGATTTTTTATGCTAATCTTTATACAAAAAGTGGGATATAAATTTCTTAAAGCAAAATGAATGGCTAGTCAGGCTTCACATTTGACACTTAATATTGTATTTGGAAGTTTTCAAGGCATTTTGCTCTTAAGACATTGCTGATTATTATATCTGTCAGCACTGAAGTAGATAGAAATTTCTCCATTATATGGTCTTAAGTCTGATATTCCAAGAATAAAGGGGTGGAGCCCTTCTACTCACAGAGAGGGTTGAAAAATCACACCTTCTGTCTACTAAAATAGCCATAATTTCTTAAAGCTTTGAGAGAAAAGCAGTGAAGAGGTAGATACCATTTTCTGAATATCTTGGGCATACCTGACATTAAATTCAATAAAATATATATTCTTGCAATTCCTTTCGATTTTGTGGGCAGGAGATTATTGTTAGCATTCATCCAGATAAGAAAACAAGTGCAGACAAGGCACTTCCTTTGTGTACCATCCAAAAAGCAAGTGCCTGAGCTGGGACTCAAACCCTGGTCTGCTGGGTCAAAGGCTGTGCTTTCTTCTTTTCGTTAACCCTGCCATGTGCCAACAGCATCAGCGAACACGCTTTAATGCAAGGATTGAACTTCATGACAATTTTGCGCTTTGATGCGACTGTCTCCGTAATGTTTCTAATCCAAGAGAATGCCACACCTGCTGTTGTGAACACTATGGTGAACTGTCGCAGGAAACACATGAAACCCCAAACTGAAAATGTGTTAGGAGCAAAAGCATGAATAATCGTTTCGAAGATCAGTGGAGTCAGGGAGTTGAAGTGAGAGGGAGAAGCACTCAGGGCAATAAGATTGTAGTACTAATTCTATATGAGCCCAGAATAAACTGGGATATTTGATTAACTTCCCCCATTGCTCTGGCACATTCTTTATTAATTAATAAGAACTAATTATTCTTATTAATTAATTAATTGCTAGAGCAAATTAATTATTATAATTATTATAATTATTAATTAATTTGCTCTAGCAAAATTCTCATTTGTAGAATGAAGGGTTATGGTTTTTAGGTAACAACTTCTCTTTCGCTGCCGAAATGGCCAAGACGGAGTCCACCTCTGAAACTGGCCTGTGGTTGGCCTGTGTCGGGCGGCAGTGTGTCCCCAAGTGCATCTAACTGCTTCAAGAACACAGCAGGCATTCATTACATAATGTCACCCTGATTTGGCCCCAGGATCCTAGGTGACTAGTAGAGACACATAAATGAGGTTGTTATAGTAAATACTAGACAACTAAAGGTGTCAGATCCTTGGGAGGCCCTTGTCACAAATCAGCCAACCCCTTGTGGTTATATTAAAAGTCAGGCCACTCAGTCCCTGCTCTCTCCGCTCCCCTCCCAGCTCCACCCCCTACCTTCTTCATTTTAGTGTTACGAAGAATGCAATTTACAAATACATCACTCCAGTGGGCAACTTTTATTTTCTATAGGACATACTCAAGTCCACACATAGCACACCTGGGTTGTGAATTTAGCTCTGTTACTGTTTAACTGCACTGTCTGACCTTCATCTGAACTTCTCCAGTCTTAGAGTCCTCACAGGCTTGAGATTTCTCAGGTCCTGGGTGCTCCAAATTCAAGGCAACTTTAAGAGGCAGGTTGATAAACTGGAGCTCTGCATGAATGCTCTGCTAAACATCCTTGTTACAGGAATGGGTAGAATTCCCATTACAGGCATTCCCGTTACAGGCTGATGTAGAATTTTCCTCATTGTTTGGGGCTGAATTGTGTCCCACGGAGATCCATACCAGCCCCCAGCACCTCAGAACAGAACTGTGTTTGAAGACAGGGCCTTTAAAGGGGTGATTGAATTAAAAAGGGATTGTTAGAGTGGTCCCTAATCCAATACGAGGGGTGTCCCTCTACAAAGAGAAAACTAGGACCCAGAGAGAAACATCAGATGCAGGCACACACAGAGACACAACCACGCGAGCACACAGTGAGAAGGTGGCCGTCTGAGAGCCAAGAAGAGAGGCTGCACAAGGAACCAGATCTGCCGCCATCTTAATCTCAGACTTCTAGCCTCCGGGACTGTGAGAAAATAAATTTCTGCTGTTTAAACCACTCAGTGTGTGGTATGTTATTATGGCAGCTGCAGTAAACTAATACCCTCATTATACCAATAATCAATCTCCCTGGAAAAGATGGAGCATCCTCATGATAATTTCATGCTATAGCAGAGAACGCAGAAGCCTAAACAAATTGGCCTTCAAAGTTAGCATCTGATTCTTTAGACTATAAACAAATGCTTTGATATGTGCTATACTCAGACATTCAAATATATTTTATTTCATCAAGCAAACAGGGTCAAATCAAATTTTTAAGCAGTCTGGATTTAAATATTAGCAAGTAATAGTAAAGAGTCTCAGGGAATTTAAAGAGCATGACGAAAGGAAAAACTGGTTTCTTGACTTTTTTGTTTAAGTCAAATTTCTAAATTTAGTAATTTGGTTAGGAAAAAAAATAATAACAGTTTATCCTCCCAGGCACTTGGTTTCTAATGGTGTGATGAGGGCCTGAAGTCCTGCACCAAGTGATAACAACATGTTATCATCCAGGGAGACCAATAAGTGTTCCAAGAGTCAAGAATCCTATAAAAACATGCCAGTTACTACTAGTGATAATGACATTCTGCTAGGAAAAAATGCACACATGTGGTCCACCACCACATTCCAGCTCATTCACAATAGAGTAAATTACATAAGCATCCACAGCCTAAGAAGGCCTTGACCCATATACTAGCAACCGGATAACACACCCGTGCCCTACCGTGCAGCTCTCATTCTGAGAGATTAAATCCTACTGCAACGTCACTGATCAATTACGTTCCTTCCTGCAATATTCCAGCAGAGATAATGGGTATCAGGTTCTATTTGATATGTAAGAAAACCGAGGCACTGATAAGAGATTTGCTAAAGCAAAATAACTATTAAGTATTTGGCGGTGCCAACAGGACTAGAACCCAAGAAATCCCATTATACTGTAGGCAAGTATTGCTCCTTTCCAAGAGAAGGCGCTGTGGCACATGTGATTCAACACAGAAGGCCACTTTCCCCTTGCTGTATGACCCAGCTCTTGTTCCATGCTGAGAAAAAGATCGAAGTTGCTAATAGAACATAAAATCTTGAGAATTTAACTATCTATCTTGTTTCTCTCTCCTCCCTCAAGTCACTTCCACCAAAGAGAGAAATGTTGCATTGTATACATTTTTTTAAAGTGAATCTGCCAGAGGAAAGAATATTCTAGAAATAATGAGAAGTTTATGAAACATTTTCTCTTTTGATCTTTAAAAAGAACACAAGGTTAAGTTGCGGGAGGAAAAAAAAAATGTTTTTGAAACAGGTCCCTTGGGCTGTGAATCCGTGCCTCTGAGCTATTTTTAATAAAGCATATAAACAGTGGGTTGCTTTGGTCTTTGAAGGCTTGGACTTTAGAACAAGGAAGAATGAAGAATTTCATGACTTTTGACATTTAAGAATCTTCATCTGTTGTGTGAGGGGAAGCTAATTGAACAAGTGGGCTGGGCTGCTAGGATCAGAGACAGAGGAGCCATATTTCAACCAAACATCGTTAATATGCTCAGTGGCAGCCATTAATTTATTTCTACTAAGATAGATAGGCTTCTGTTTGGTATCAGTAAGGGGAAATAATTAAGAAAATCTAGAGCCAGAGTGAAAAAGATACGGTGTCTTCTGACAAGGTGATTCTTCAGTTTGTAATTAGCAACTGATAAATGCTATGCATGTGAACTTGGGGGGGGGAAGAGCTAGTTATTTAAAATACTAATCTCATTTACTTTCTAAACTGTCTTTCACTGATAGTTGCCCTATTTTGTGCCATCCCATAAGTAGCCTATGTGTTTGATGGAATACGAATCAATTTAAAAAGCATCATACCAGCTACAGTTCTAGAAACACTGACATGGTCTTTGGTTTTAAAAGTTTGGTTTTCAGGGGGCAGCTGGATGGCTCACTCAGTAAAACATGTAGCTTTTAATCTCAGGGTTGTGAGTTCAAGCCCCATACATTGAGTGTAGAGCTTATTTTAAAAAATATATCTATATACCTATATGATATAGATAGAGATATAAAGTTACACTTAAAAGTTTGGATTCAGAAGCAAATGTAGCGAACACTGTTGGCAATCTTCTGTTTATTTTATCTTCCTGGGGTTAGAAAGCCAATCCCCACCAGATGACCTGCACACTTGGTCGTCACTGAACTTCCCAAAATACATATTCCCTGGCAAGCAAATTATTATGTTTTTTTAATTATACCAGCTGACATGCACACAAAGTCTGGCTTTTACATGAAACAAAGGTCAAGGATTTGAGAATTACATCAGATCATAATAATAGCAAGTTATTCACAATTATTTGTAGTTGAGTATAATTTTTTAAAGCCTAGAGTTAAATGACTTCTTGCTTAAATGGAGGATAATATATTACAGTTCTCACTTTAGGAATGAGAAACAGGTCTTGTTCTCTTCATCTTAAGGAAGTTTCAAAGAACTCATTTCCTCTCAAAACTCATTTTCTCTGGTTAAACTAGGTTTTACAAACAAAACAAAAACTCAAAAAACAAAAAAACAACTTATGGTATTTTAAATATTGAGTCTCAGTCTTATTGTTTTCTCCTTCTCTCTACATTCTACAAATATTTATTAAGACTCTGTTCTCATTAAGTTGGATCCAATATAATACAATTGCTTTGACTTACAAAAATAGCTCTGGATAACCTTAACAAAATGTGGGAAAGGGGGAAACAAGGAAGAGATAATACCTCCCCTCAAAGAGCTTTACAATCTAGTTGATAAAGCCAAGAAAGAGGTAATGAATGATCACAATAAGAGACCTTAATAAATGTTAAGTTGAATGACATAAAATAGTGAAGTTAAGATGAGTTCAGAGAGGTGATAGTCCCTACTGGTAGAGTAGACAAGATTTCTTTGTGGAAGGATGGGATTAAGCGGGATTCCACAAGCACATTTTGAAAAAGAGAAGGCATTCTAGCATCTAAACAGTTCACTTCTTATGCCTGACTGAGCTCCCGTTTTCTTCTCTATCCCAGTGGCCAGCTCATACCCTCCAGGGGCATCATCGTTTCCAGACTTCCCAAAGAACATGACCAAATGGTTTCATTTGATTCCATTCCATGTCACTGGCTTCTTCTGAGCCATTCTAGGTGTGGTCACAGGTTTTCACAAGTCTTTCTTTCCTTTTCTTTTTTCCTTATCATTGTCAATTCCATGAATTGCCAGCCGCTTCTGAATGAATGACAAAGACCATCAGATCAAATCTACCCTTGTTATCTCCTACAACCACACTCATTTATCCCATAAGATCAGTATTTCTTACATTCTACACAGGGCTGTAAAAATGTCAAAATATAACAACAGAAGAAGTGATCAACCGGGCCAGAGCTAGCACCTATGTCTGACTTGTCACTCTGCAAGTAAGCGGCAGTTCTCAACTCTTTTTTCTGTGTCCACACCCCAGAAGGCTACGGCTCACTCTCCTCACAAACAGTTACCCCTTCAGGCAGTGCTCCTAAGAGGTGAGGGGATGGGCTCCCTTACTTAGAGTAATACAGCAGATGTTCCTGTAGGGCGAGAAGAATGTAATTCAAAAGAGACCTTCAAGGTGACCTCAACATTTTCATCCTCCCCATCCATGGGGACCCACCATTGAAAATCATCACTTTACTGAACATCAAGCTCAAGAAGTGCCATGCTAATTTCCCTTGATAGCCTGTTATCGATCTGTCATCTGAAAATTTATCTAAATAATCTTTAAGTAATCTCTATTTCCTAACACTGGTGTTCAAATGTCTTGTAAAAACTTACCAACTGAAAACAAAGACAAACAAACAAAAACTTACCAGCTGTTCATTAGCACAGCACCCACCACACAAAACCACCCAAGACGATCTCTATACCTGTGTGTCTCTCTACCCACAATCTGAACTCTTCGTGGTCAAGGAAGACCTTGACTTTTTTTTTTTTTTTTTTTTGGTCTTTGCATTCCAGCCCCTAAGACAGGACCTGGAATTGAGCATTATTTAGAACCACCACACTAAGCTGCCAGTTGTGCCACATATCAGCAATTTCGTAAGTTTCAATTTAATCACTGTAAGCACTGACCGATGAATGGAATAATAAAACAGGAGCCAACACATTCTTGAGGGCCTCAGGGAAAAGAAATGGAGAGGGGAAGAAAACCAACACCTACTGAGATTCTGAAGTAGTAGGTCTGGGGTGGGACCCAGGAGCCTACATTGTTGCTAGCATCACAGGTAGACAAGGTTGTAATAAACACTGCTCTTGGGCACACAAAGGGGGGTTAGTGCAATGTGACCTCCTAATTGGTCATTTAGGAGGCGATCAGAGAAAAGCCTGCCTCCCATCTCTTCCCATGCTAATCATGCCCATCCCATCCAGAACCAGGTGTGCAAGCCAGACTCAGAGAGCTCAGGACGGCTTGGATGGCTGTCCTCGTCCAGTCTTCTGCTACTATGCTTTTCTCAAAGATACTTTGTCCTTTAGAAAGTCACCGACAGCTTTGTGACTGTTGCACAATAATGCTTCCCCATGCACCGCCTCCCTGTCTGAACTGCGCATGCGCCGGGTGAGATTAGGTCCTGCATCCCGGAGCTGTACCTCTTTTAGGAAAAGATTTCTGTAATGTGCTCAGAGACAAAAACACCCAGAGGTCATTGTATTCTTTGTTCAGGTGGCCCAAAAAGCTGAGAACACTGGGGATGTTTGGACAGATTTCATCCTGTTGTGATTAATTAGTGCCCACACTTGACAGGCTAGGAGAAGGTCACCACAGTGGTTCCCACAGGACACATGCCATCTCTTCATGATGGAACAGTGGGAGGCGGGTGAGAAGATGATCTCCCAAACTAGATGAGAGGAAGTGACCCTGTAAAGTGGGCTGCAGGCTCACCAGATGTAAACTCCCTCGATGCCATCTTCTGAGGAGTACTAAAGGTGAAGGTTTATTCAGTAGAACTCAGAGACACAAATCTTCTGTGGTCATGCATCGCAGATACGGGTATGGTGATTGACGTGTGTGCTGTGCTAATGACTGCACGCCTTACAGCTTCTGCAGTGCTTTGAGCCATTCATGAGGAACAACACATTAGACCCATCATGTTATGTCACCAGAGAAAGCATGCAGTGTGATGTAGTAACAAGATACTAGCCATCACGTATCTTTGCTTGGCTTTCCAGGCTGTGGCTACCCCGAATGAGACCAGAAAATATTGATATGTTTAATTTAGACAGACATGAAAGGAAAAAAATGTTATTCACAGAAAATGACAAATACAATATATCCACAAAAAGAAGTCACATGTACAGGGAAAGGGAAAGGGAAAGGGAAAGGGAAAGGGAAAGGGAAGGGAAGGGAAGGGAAGGGGGAAGAAGGAAGGAAGGAAGGAAGGAAGGAAGGAAGGAAGGAAGGAAGGAAGGAAGGGAGGGAGGGAGGGAGGGAGGGAGGGAGGGAGGGAGGAAGGAAGGAAGGAAGAAAAGAAAGAAAGAAAGAAAAGAAGGAAAGAACCCATGTACTTGTGTTTAGAGCAGAGAAATATTGCAGAGACCAATCATTAAGGAAAATACAAGGAAGAAGAAAGAAATCCGACCCTTTGAAAAATTTTACTTCTGAATATTGCAATGAGACCACCAAAATCTGACTTTCATTCATTCATTCACTCACTCAACCACACATCTATCCATCCATCTACTCAATAAACATTGACTAAATGCCCACTATGTCCAGGTACTATCATGGACATTTAAAATGTGATCATATGTAAAAATCATACTAAGTCTCTGTGATCATGGAGCTTATATTTTATTGGAAGAGACTGACCAAAACACCCAAGTTAATAATCTGCATTCACGTAGTCCAAAGCAGTGATATAAATGTCCGACAGGCTTTGGCAAGGGAGCACTTGATTTGTAGCTTTTGCTGTAGTGTAAATAAACTCCCACCCGGGACAATCTCATACTACCAGTGCGATGTCACAATCAATGTGGTCAGGATGGTCAGGACTGTAGAGCCGCAGGGTAAATCCCCTCCAACTCATGCCTGGACACGATCTAAAGAAACAAATCATGTTAAGCAGCCAGATATTAGAGAGAAGGGTGGATCTTTTAGAAAAGTGCTTAGAATAATTCTTGGGCTAAAGACCTTTGAGCAATGACCTAAATGAAGAGGAAAGAAGCCATGAAATCATGAAGTAAAGAATTGGCAGAATAGGGCAGAAATAGTAATCACAAAGGTCCTGAGGCAGGAAATATATCTTGCATGTCTAGGGAACAGAAAGACCACTGTGTGAGGAAAGGCAGGCAGGGACTAGATCATCTATGGCCTTGTCAGCACTGGGAAGAATGTGAACTCTTTAGGCAAGAGATGGGAATTCAATGAAGAGCTCTGAGCAGGCAGTGATGTGACCCAATTTAATTTCTTAAAGAATCATTCTGGCTGCTGGAGAAAGAATAGGAAAGAGTGTACTGCAGTAAAAGTGCCCCTGCAAAGGTGAAAACATGGTGACCACAGAGGAGGGTATCCAGGTAAGAATGAAAGGGCTCAGAGCGGAGTGGCAGAGGTAGATGTTGGAAGAAATGTTCAAGTTTGGAATATAACTGATAGGTAAATCTATCAGAAGTCACTGATGGATTAGATAAGAGAAGAAGTGGTAGGTCAAAGGTGACCTCAAGAATTTCTAAAACTTGGGGTGCCTGAGTGGCTCAGTAGGTTAATCCTCTGCCTTTGGCTCAGGTCATAATCTCTGGGTCCTGGGATCGAGCCCCGCATCGGGCTCTCTGCTCAGCAGGGAGCCTGCTTCCCCTTCTCTCTCTGCCTGCTTCTCTGCCTACTTATGATCTCTTTCTCTTTGTCAAATAAATAAATAAAATCTTTTAAAAAAATAATTTCTGAAACTTAGCTACTAGGTGAATAAAAGGCTTAGCTACCAAGTGGGGCCATTAGCTGAAATGAAGAACACCGAGACAAGAGCAGGGGTAGAGGGAAAATTACAAGCTCAGTATTGGTCATTTTAGGGGAGAGTTATTGACAACCAAGCGGAGACATCAAGTAGGCAGCAGGATATATAACAGAGAAGTCAGGAAGGAAGATAACAGATCTGGAGGTTGCCCACTATAGGTGATTTTAGGGATTGTGCCACTGAAGCATCGTTTTAGAACCACTTTCTTAGAATGACAGGGACTCAGCCTTTAAGGAGCCCCTGGGGAGGAGGCAGCCTATTACAGGGATATGTGTGAAGCATAAACCAAAATTCTCTCACTGCTTAAAGCAATTCATATTCCTGAAGCTACAGTTATTAAGGAATACTCTATTTCCAGAATGACCCTCTTAAAACCCATACTAATACTTATTAACAAACTACAAGAGATGTCTTACCTGTCAACTAGAGAACTGGGCATTGTGATGTTCAGAACATGGGGCACTGGTTCTCAACCCCGGCTGCACATCACACTCACCACGGAGCTTCGAAAATTACGAACACCTGGGTACCACCCCCAAGGGATTCTAATTCAACTGTGGCATGGGGACAGGAGGTATGGCTTTATTTTTAAAGAAGTTAAGTTGGACAAGGGAAAGAAATGGCAGTGATAGAATCAAAGATCTGAAGTCCTCCAAAAAGTTGAGGATGCTTTTCAAAGTCATCTGGGAGGACAAAAGGATGTGGTCCCCGGCAGGATGATCCCACTGTCACTTTGAAGGTGGTCAGGATGTGGCATGGGAGTTAAGATGAAGTAGACCAAAAAGATCACCAGGGATAAAGGAAGTGGAGTAACTGAAGGCAGGAAGGGAAAACCCTTGGGAAAATGGGGGTGTGAGGCTTAACTTTTTTAGGTTCTACATACAAGTAGAATCATGCAATGTTTGTCTTTCTGTGTCTTGCTTTTTTTTTTTTTTTTAAGAGAAGGACAGAAAGAGGTGAGTAGCAAATGGAGGTGGAGAGAGAGAATATTAAGCAGGCTCCATGCCCAGCGCAGAGCCAGACACAGGGCTTGGCCCCACAACCCTGAGATCATGACTGGAGCCAAAATCAAGAGTCAGACACTTAACCGACTGAGCTATCCAAGTGCCCCCGTGTCTGGCTTATTTTATTTAACATAATGTCTTCCAGTCTCTCCATGTTGTTGCAAAGGTAGAATTTCCTTGAAATGTGTTGACAAGGTAGATCTCTAGTGTGTGTATACACACACACACACACACACACACACACACACACACACACACAAACTTATATTTGCCAATTATGCCTCAATAAAGCTCCAAGAACATTCCAAATTTCAAACAAGTGCCCTCGAGAATATAATTGGTAAGCAGGGGCCCTGGAAATAAGTAAACTGATTCAAAGGAAACTTAAAATGCAAAGACAGCAGGTTACTCTGAACTTCTCATCTCTTTATGTTCACTGAGATTTCTACCAGGAGAAATGCTTAAAGAAGAGCAGGCAAGGGGACATTGGGGCTGCCTTTCTCCTCCTCCTCCTTCTTCTTCTTTAAAGATTTTATTTTTTTTATTTGAGAGAGAGAGGGAGAGAGAGAATGAGAGAGCACAAGCAGAGGGAGG
>CM053605.1:82872473-82902877 GCA_028646535.1 Procyon lotor | reverse complement strand
GGCTGCCTTCAGCTCAGGTCATGATCCCAGGGTCCTGGGACTGAGCCCCGCTTCAGGATCCCTATTCAGGAGGGAATCTGCTTCTCCCTCCCTCTGCTTGTGCTCTCTCATTCTCTCTCTCCCTCTCTCTCTCAAATAAAAAAAATAAAATCTTTAAAGAAGAAGAAGGAGGAGGAGGAGAAAGGCAGCCCCAATGTCCTCTTGCCTGCTCTTCTTCAAGCATTTCTCCTGGTAGAAATCTCAGTGAACATAAAGAGATGAGAAGTTCAGAGTAACCTGCTGTCTTTGCATTTTAAGTTTCCCTTGAATCAGTTAACTTATTTCCAGTGCCATCATACCATTTTGCCCTCAGCTCTTGCGTGGTCTCCAGAACTGGCCTGCCCTCTGAATCCTGTGTTTCCGACTGGCCTAGCTCTTATTTTCTCAGCAACCAGAGTAAGGTCTTTTTTTTTTCCATTTTGAAATAAATTAAAACTCATAAGAAGTACAAAATTAGAACAGAGAGTTCCTTGCACCCTTCATTCAGCTTTCCCAATGATAACATTTTATGTAACCATAAAAACCACATCAAACACAACACAAAACACGCAAAACACAACACAAAACACAACACAAAACACGCAAAACACAACACAAAACACAACACAAAACACGCAAAACACAACATCTAGAAAATGGGTGTTGTTCAGTACTGTTCGCTAAATTCAGGGTAATCCTTTAAAAATGCAGACTGGATCGTGCCAACTCTCCCCTCTTTGCTAAACCTATTACTGGGTTCCCATCAACTCTTACATAAGGAATGAAAGTCTTAAATCGGCCCATAAATAGTGGGGTTATCACTCCAGGTTGGCCGGGACAGACCTGGTTCACATATATATTGCCAACAAACTATGCCATAGCATTTTAGTGCATGCAGAAGTATGGCAGTTTGGATGATAATTTATGTGGTCAAACCATGCAGAGTTCTGTGGTCAGCCTGTGGAGACCGCCAGCTTTTGTCGTGTGCCCCTCCACTTCTGATTCCTAAGCCCCTGTGACACAGACCTTCTTGAAGTTCCTAGGATAGGATGTAAGATGTGCAATGTTTCTTCCTGCCACAGGGCCCCTGCACTTGTTCTCCCTGCCTAAAACACTTTCCCTCCCCACCCTCATTTGCCTAGATAGCTCCTACTTTTATCACCTTAGCTAAATCATCATTCCATCCCCAGACTAGGTCACGTTAAATGCTCTCACCATGCCCTGGACCTCTCCTTTGAACTATCTGTCACAGCTATAATTTGATATCTGTTTCTACAAATAGAGTAAGCTGTAAGAAGGCAGGGGGCATATGTGCACAATATCATATCCCCAGAACCAGCAGGAGCTTGCTGTATGGGAGAAGATTACTTTGCAGCTGGGGACTGAATGAATAAAAATCTCAATTCACAGCTTCATGAGCAACAGAAATGACGTGGTCAACGGCTTCAGGAAAAAGCAAAAGCAAAAATCTCCTGCATCACCTTCACAGGTTGCTGCCCGTGTGGCTCATTTAGTCATTTAAAAAACCCAACTTTGGAATGAGACAGACCCAAGTTCAAAACTTGGTGTTCATAAGCTGAGGAACTTTATGCAAGCAATTTACCTTCTTGGAGCCTTAAATTTTTTTGTCTGTAAATAGCAGTAGTAGTAGTAATAATGACACGGAAGTCATCTATTCTACAATGACAACTACAATTATTATAATAATGCGACAATTATATAATTAGGACAATCATTAAGTAATAATTATTATAAGTAATAAGAGTCATCACACTTTTGTGAAGGTTGAATGAAAAAAATGTAGAGTGCTTAATAGTCAGGCATTATTAAGTGAACGTGAACTCTGCTATAAAGTTGTTTCAAGTGTCTCATTCCCCCTGTGTCTAAGATGATTTCCTTATTTCACAGAAGACATTCAGGGAGGGCTTAATGCTTCTCACCTCCTGCTGTCTCCCCATCACCTGCTCCCCTTTGGTCTATGCCACTTTAGACACACAAGGCTATCCTTGGCTATCCAACCCCAGGCCAAACCGGGGATCTTCTTTGACTCTTCCCTTCTCTCCACCACACAGCAAATCCATCAGGAAAACTGGTCACTTCCTCTTTGAAATATAGGCAGAACCCCACTGCTCCCCACCCCACCTGCCTCCCGCCTCCATCCCCATCTACCTGGATGACTGCACTGGCCTCCAAACAGGTGTCCCTGCCTCTGCCCACACCCTGCAGAGCAGCAAGAATGACACCATTAAAATGCAAGTCACATCAGCTCATTCTCCTGCTCAAACCCTTCAAGGCTTCCTGGGACCCCATGGAGTAAAGTATGACACGCCTCATGAAGCCTCTGTCTTCTCTTGCATTCCCTCTGGCTTCTTCCTCCCTCTTTCAGATCTTTTCTCCAAGGAGAGTTTTCCCCAAACACCTTATGTAAAGTCACAAGTGCAATACTCTATCTGCTCCCGGCTTTTATTTCCTCACAGGGCTTATCACTTTGTATATTTTTTGCTTCTTCATTTTCTTTATAATGTGTCTTCCCCACGAGAATGGCAAGTCCATGATGGCAGGGTGTTCTGTCTCTCTGTCCCTGCTCTCTCCCTAGCATCTAATACTGGGCCTGACCTGTATTAGGTGCTCAGTGAATATATTTTGAATAAATACGCGGACAAGTCAATGAATGAATGAGGCACTGCTATTCCCAAGGCAAGAGCTGTCCCAGACACAATATGGTGTAAGTTATGAGGCACAGACTAAAACACCAAACCCGTGTCGAGAGTGTGTTGGGCAGGGGTCTAGGAAGAGGAGGAAGGTGAGGGCACATCTAAGCCCATGCTGATGGCTGGCTCAGGGGCAGCAGCTGCCGCCCCAGCCTCCACAGGGACTCTGATAGCAGCTTGGTTGTGGCAGTGCCTGCCTTGCCACGTTGGGGCTGCTGAGTGGCCAAGTGGAGAAGGATGACAGTTGGTGCTCTCTACCCACACAAAGGGAAGAAAGTGTTCACATTGGGACCATGATTTGATCTAGCGGGCCCACCAGTGGTTTACTGGTGGATTGCCTCAATCAGGGAGATGTTTTATGCGGAAGACTCCAACCAGAAATCCCACTGGCTTGGGGGCCAAAATGAGGCCATTTTTTATAGTAGCCAAATTAATTTCCCTTTGTCAATATGTATGGGATTTCCAGAAGAACATATGCTGAGAAATGGTCTCCATATCCATAGTCCAGATGTTGGCAAAATACAAGCCAAGAAAAGGAATATTTAAAGTCTTGTGACTCCACAGGTTTTTGCCAAACAAACAAACTTGTCTTACTGGAAGCTCAACACTGAGCCAAGGCTCTGGGTGGACTGGCCTTAAAAAGAAACTTTGGGCTGTATTCAAACAAACTCGGGGCAAGCCAAGGACACTGAATTCTCCATTAGAATGCAGTTATTCACAAACTCAAGGGTACTGAGCTTTGATATGAAAAATTTCCAAGAGCTATAGTATTGAAACCTTGTAAAATCAGCCTACAAATATGAAGCGTGAATTATGTACTTCTATCAGCAAAAGTATGAAGTAGCTGCAGAAGGAACAAACTGGAATATTACCCAATATCCTAAGGTAGAAGACATTCCTACAGTCTTTAAGGCTGGAAAGCAACGTACAGATACTCTAGTCCAGGTACACCATACCAATCCCTTCTCTGGACTTGTGAGCGCAGTTGCTCTGAAAGTTGGACAAACAAGGTAACATAAGGACATCCGTAGTGACTGTTCTCACAGCTCACTGACTTCTCAATTCTTCCTCATGCTCAGTATGTAACACTTAACCTCGGGCTCCCTTCATTACTTGTTCTGGCTCCCACCCTTACCCAAGCACTTGGGCCCCCTTGATGTCATTATTACACATCAGCTTGGGGTGAGGAACAAAATCTCTAGCAGTTCTGGCCTAAGAAATTCTCAGCAGTTGGTCTGATACATCAACTAATAGACAAGAAAGTTCTATAGATGATAACTAAATCATCACCTGGCTTATTGATGCTAAAAGCAATGTGATGGTACGAGCCTTCTGATACCTAACAATACCTCTATCAACATTAGAAGGACAGACAAAATAAGTTAGCTTCTAGTTTTTCCAGTTTCTGTGCAAGACCATATATGTATATGTATATATACACATGTATATATATATATACACACACATATATATGAAACCTCTAAATAAATAACTTCTAAATATATATAACTTCTAAATAAATAACTTCTAAAATATTGAGAGATTATAGCTATCTAGGCAACGGGTCCTAAAATCTTTAAAAAATAATGCTCGGTCAAAAGAGAACCAATGAATGCAAGGCATGTGATCAGACATCCTGAATAGGCCACTTTAAACGACCAGAAATATCAACTACATACATTTTATCTAGCTTCTATAATAATGTCATTATCTGAGATGAAAAATAAAATAATTCTGGGTGGTTAACATGGCATACAATAAAATATTTACAGTTCTGAACATTTGTGCTTAAAATAATTGCTCAAGGTCTTCACACAGAATCAAAATTAAACATATAATAGCTCATTGACCTTTATGCATATCATTTCTAAAACTGTGGATAAGTGAAAACAGATACTTTATTCAAATGAAATCATAATATTTTTGTAGCTTAAATTTTTTTCTCGAGCTCAATTTGGTAAAAGTGTGGTACTTTACAAGAGTCATTATGAGGCTATCTTAAACTGTAGTCATTGCCCTAAAGAAAATGTTTATGGCCTGACTGGGATAATTACATTCTCCTATTAAATATCACTCCTCCAGGGCTAGTTATTGTTGAGTACAAATGTGCCACTTTATATGCAAATAAAATGTACGGAGATGTGAATAAAAAGTTCTACTCACAAATCATCTTATTAAGATTCATATTAACAGATAGAACTTCTCAAGAAGGGAGATGTTAATATCACATACAAGAGGCAATTCTTTCCTTGAACTTTTGCTTTCAAGATGTTTAGATACAGCTGGAAATATTTGCTTTTCTCACAGCAATAGCAAATTGGGGTTTGCAATGAGTTGTATTTTTGAGTCAAAAGATTTTATATAAAGTCTTGAGATTACTTATGTTTTTTGGTGTTTTGTGTTTTTTTTTATTCTGACCTTGACTTCTCTTCAAACCATTTCTTACAATACTCACATACCTGAAAACAAATCAGGACACCTTGGAGTCCAGATTTCCAAGAAGTTTTCTTAAATCCAACCTAGCAAAGCAGAGAACTTCCACAAACATTGCACAAAGTATAGTCATTTTGTGGCCACATATTTGCATTTTCTTTTTTAAAAAAATCTATATTCTCTGAATATGATCTTTGAGTAAAAATACCGGGGTAAAAACCACGAGTCTGTTTTTTGCATTTGAAGGAGCAATATTTTTGTATCTCAAATCCCATCTCAGATCGGTGTCTTGTATTTTTATTAGTCACCTCTCATGGTGCTAGGGAACAATTTTTTTTTAAGATTTTATTTATTTATTTGACAGAGAAAGAGAGAGAGAGCACAAGCAGGGGGAACAGCAGGCAGAGGGAGAAGCAGGCTCCCCACTAAGTGGGGAGCCTGATGCGGGACTTGATCCCAGAACCCAGGGATCATGACCTGAGCTGAAGGCAGTTGTTCAACTGACTGAGCCACTAAGGCACCCCAGAGAACAACTATTTTTAAAAACTGGATGATGCATATTTTGTCCCTATGTGTGCAGAGTTAATGATATAAGATGAATACTATGTAAGGAAGGAACAAAATAGAGTATTTCATCACCATTTTTTCCACTTTCCCTGAAGCTCTGCTATCCCTCCCTAGAGCTGTCAAAGGAAGATGGGAAAGCCAGGTGGCATGAATGCAGAGACGGAGCTCTGATTTTCTGGCCAATGCATTGAACCCCCAGAGTCGAAGGATCATATAGCTGAATGAGAGCTAGAGGAATGGACGTAGGTGAGGACATCTCAGGGCTACATCACCAGATCAAGACATTATTGCACATTTGGGGATTTAATTACTTCCGTTGCAATTTGGAGAAAGCCCTGGTTCCCACAGACTAGAATGTCATTCATTCAGGAATCAAAACTAAATATTTATACTTCTTGAGAAATACCTAAAATTTTATGATTGAAGTTGGAGTCTGACTATTATACTTTTTAAATTAGGGCTTAGAGATAACAGGGTATAGCATAAAGTTAGTATCTGCATTAAACTGAAAGAGGTAGGGAGACCTTTATGCTATTTTCTAGGGAGTCCGGAAATCTATGTTCATTGTCAACATTTCTTCTCACGCGATTCAAGGACACGTGGTGGACAGCTGGAAAACACCAAGAAACTGAGAGTCCTGATCAACCTGAAAAGCGAGTCCTGCATAAATGACATTACGGAACATATTTGCTAGATCGCAATTTCTATAAGGGCAAGGTTCCTGGCTGCTTTGCACATGACTATTTTATTGCTCAGAACAGTTCCTGTCACCTAGTAAGCCCTCAAAAATGCTTGAGAGAGTGCTTACTCCGGCAGCACATATACTAAAATTAGAATGATGCAGAGAAGATTCGTGTGGCCCCTGCACTAGGAAGACACATGAATTTGCAAAACATTCCATATTAAAAGAAAAGTTTGACAGACAGATGAAAAAATGAGTACATACTTTTCCACCCCTAGATATTAAACTATGTCTTGTCCATTCTTCCCAAACTACAGTCACCTATCACTTCTTCCTAATAGTTGGGCCATACACACACACATACACACACGTAAGTGAGAATAGATTTTTCTTAATAGCCTTCAAAATAAAATAAACTCTTAAGTGTTCATAATCACTTAGGTATTCTGCTTCAAAGCAGAGAAATGGACTAAATCTATCCTAAAAATGAAAATAGTTCTATAATACAATATTAAACTGATTTAATTAACATTTTAATGTTAACAGGACATAGCTAATATCACCCTCATAATTTAAGTAATGATCCTCATGGTTAGAGAGGGCACAAATGGGCCCTCAGCTTGTCCTGGCTCCCTGATACTTGAGACAAAGGGGTTAGATCACTGGAAAAGTCTGTGCTTCAAAAATGACCTCTTGATCAATCTTTTTATATGTAGTCTTGCCCTCCCTCCTCCAATTCCACTCTCCAGAATGGAGTTGGCATCTGTCTAAAATGCAAACTGGGTCATGTCACTAGCTTGCTCAAAACACATCAGGTACCTCAGGAGCAACTATTTTTGGTCCTTTGCTTGTCATAAAAGGCCTGACTTGAATAGTATCCCTCCTCTGGATCCAAGCCCATTTCCCTCCACCCCTGGCCTTAAGCTCTGATCACACCAAAGTGGTAGTTGTTACCTCACTGGACACATTGCATTGGTTTACACTTCTGGACATTTGCTCATACAATTTCCGTGGTGTGGCATGCTGTCCTTCCCTTTCTTGACCTTGGTGGCACTTTTTCCTTTTAAGATGCATCAAGTCTTCTCTAAAAGATTCTTGGTTACATGCCCTTCAGTTAGTTATAGTCCAATATAAGCCGGGAGTGTATCTCAGTATCTGTTCCATTATGTTGAAATTAACTAACCACAAGTCTGTTTCTGACTCTACATTCTCAGTATTCCCATTACACAAACTATGCCAAAGTCATCTTTTGGCTTCTAGCACCACTGTGAAGTCAGAGTCAGTGGAAGTAATATGCAGTGCACCGACTTGAGTAAGTAACATCTGCTTGCTCTTCCCCGTCAACACTGCCTAATCTTTCAATGTTCTCTTGTGGCCTGGGAGTTTCTAGAAATTACCATCCTCTCTCCTTAGATAAATTGATTAATTAAGCTACTAATATATTTCATAAAAGGCAGCAACATTTTATAAATGGGCGTTAACAAAAGCTATATTACTGACACTGAACAATTGGTAAATAACGTTATATTGAGGACTCAGGTGGGAAATACAACCAAGCATGAGTTAACAATGCATGTTAACAGGGGTGCCTGGGTGGCTCAGTGGGTTAAAGCCTCTGCCTTCGGCTCGGGTCATGATCTCAGGGTCCTGGGATTGAGCCCCACGTCGGGCTCTCTGCTCCGCGGGGAGCCTGCTTCCCCCTCTCTCTCTGCCTGCCTCTCTGCCTGCTTATGATCTCTCTCTTTCTGTCAAACAAATAAATAAAATCTTTAAAAAAAATGCGTGTTAACATAAGTGAAAAATCATTATTTAGGTTGCAAGAAATATTTGCATGAAAGCATCTTAGTTAATATTTTGTAGTAACTAAACTTGATATTATTTGCATATCTGGAGTGCTTCTTCAGCTTTTTTTTTATTTAAGAGCTCTAGCAAGTTTTATAAATTGAAAAAATAATTATAAAATCATCTCTCTATGTCAATGTAGTATGCCAACATATTGCGTAGAGAGATTTTCTTACAGTGGTGGTAAACCCAAGAAAAAAACATAATAGAAATGCTAACATTCTTTTAACAACGGTGGTTCGAGCCGGGACCTCCTATTATCAATAAATATTGTGGCCTCCAGTCTCCATTTTCCAGACAATGCAATGACTGAATCAGTATCCTCCAAAGCCATAGCAGGCAATCTTTTTTGTCCTTTGTGCATTTTTCACATCTTAGAACTGCCCCCTTCAATCTTCCTGTGTGCCATCTACCCACATATCCATGTCACTGTACATCACTAGTCTTTACAGGTTCTTCTGAGTGTAGTTTTGTTACTATGATGAAATCTTATGCATAATTATATGAAGTTGCTATGGAGATTCTGTGTGATTTGTCAGGAAGAAAATCTATTGTGTTTGAGATAATTCTCCATACTAATGACTCAGGTATCCATTCTCCACCACCCCTTATTTTCTCTGGGATTATAACCAATTGCATATATTTGAATATCTATAAGCAAAAGTCATTTTATAAATAACACAATCAGAGAAGTTATAGAATTCACTAAGATGAAGGACTGCAGTACAGCCAGACCAATTTCTCATGATTAAGGAAAAACTTCCATTACAGTACTCTTTTGAATACCAGCTAGATTCCTGCCCGCCTCCTTTAGGAAGAGATCCCATAGAAGTTCTTTTACAATTACATCTCTGAGAATTCTATCACTAATTATATGATAAATGTTTTGGTTCTGTTATGACTTAGAAGATGTAATTTTTTTTTTAAGATTTAATTTTTTGAGAGAGACTGTGCATGTGTGCAAGTGACAGAGAGAGAGAGAGCATGAGCAGGGGGGAGAAGCGGAGAGGGAGCGGGAGAGGGAGAGGGAGAGGGAGAGGGAGAAGCAGTCTCTCTGCTGAGCAGGAAGCCTAACACAGGACTCAGTCCCAGGACCCTGGGATCGTGACCTGAGCCAAAGGCAGATGCTTAACTGACTGAGTCACCCAGGCGCCCAGAAAATGTAATTTTAGAGAATATATTAAACTGTTTGTGACAAATTAAGGACAAATATAGTGACCTAATTAAAAATTATTTATTTGTCCGTCTTATATGGTTGAAGACATTTTCAAGGTGGGAGCCAAGGGTGAAACTAATTATTTGACATTAATCAAAAGCAATTCAGACTAATGGCTGGGATCTGAACAACAGAAAGCAAACTTCACATGATCCAAAAAGGTCATGATTTTATCTTTCATGCCTGAACTCCCCACCACCAGCTCCAGACAGAAGAACTCCTGAAATATCGTATTGATTATCATTAGACAACTCACATAAATTTCCCTTCTGGCCTCTAGATTGGCAAAGCTGATTTCAGGAACATGATTGATCTTTGGAGAGGAACATTTTTAAGTCAGCTAAGGAGGAAGAGAATTTTGATGAACCCAGCAGCTTGCTGTCAGGAGAGTACCATCCAGAGGTTAAACATAGAAGTTAGAGAAGTCAAATTTCAAATCAAATGCAGACTAATTATAGAAACACTGGGCAACACTTTGTCTGAAAACATACCCAAGTTACTAATTTCCTAAGCAATCAGCTCTGGAAAGGATGTATGATCTTCACTCAGGATAAATGGACAGCATGGGTACCCAGACAGAAACCCAGATTGGAGCAGAGATAACAAGGAGACGAGAGGGAAGGTGAACAGATGGAGGGATTGAGTGAGATGCTCTGGTACAGGTTAGATCAGAGCCGGTGCTTGTGTGGTCCTTTGAAAGGTAGAACTGATACTATTTTGTATAAATCAGGGCTGGTGAGTAACCTGTAAATGACTGAGGCAAAGAGGAGAAAGAACAGGAAAGAATGGGAGGAAGGTAGAGGAAAAGATAGACATCAGGGGGGCACCTGGGTGGCTCAGTGGGTTAAGCTCTTGACTGTTGGTTTCGGCTCAGGTCATGGTCTCAGGGTCTTGAGATCAAGCCCCTCGTCCAGCTCTGTGCTCAGCAGGGAGTCTGCTCGAGATTCTCTCTCTCACTCTCTCTCTCTCTGCCCTTCTACCCCCATTTCCCCCTCCCTCTTTCTCTTTCGTGTAAATAAATAAATCTTTAAGAAAAAAAAAGAAGGGGTGCCTGGGTGGCTCAGGGGGTTAAAGCCTCTGCCTTCGGCTCTGGTCATGATCTCAGAGTCCTGGGATCCAGCCCCGCATCGGGCTCTCTACTCAGCGGAGAGCCTGCTTTCCTCCCTCTCTTTGCCTGCCTCTCTGCCTACCTGTGATCTCTCTCTTTCTCTGTCAAATAAATAAATAAATCTTAGGAAAAAAAGAAAAAAAGAAAAAAAAAAGACATCATGAAACTGCCTACTACCAGGCTGTGATAAAGGAAGGGTAAAAAGGAAACCATATAAGCGGCCATGGCAGAGACGAAGTCTGCACGGCAGGGCTCCCGTAGGAATTAAGTGCCCTGATAAAGGACTCCAGATCCGTCAAACACCAGCTGAGTCTGGACAGCAAGGGACTCCTTTCATTGCCCTGGTGGTAATACAGTGAGTCAAGAACTTCTTCTCAGAGTCTGAGGATTGTCCACAGGAGACATACCAGTTAGTGCCTTTAAAGTGACAGGTGACAGGCCACGGGGGATTGTTCTCTGTGCCCCAATTGATTAGAAGGGAGAAGTGTTTCCGGACACAGTAGAAGAGCATTCATGGAGGAAAATAGGAGATAGCTTTTGTCAAGAATGTGAATAGATGGGGCGCTTAGGTGGCTCAGTGGGTTAAAGCCTCTGCCTTCGGCTCAGGTCATGATCTCAGGGTCCTGGGATCGAGCCCCACATCAGGCTCTCTGCTCAGCGGGGAGCCTGCTTCCTCCTCTCTCTCTCTGCCTGCCTCTCTGCCTACTTGTGATCTCTCTCTCTCTCTCTCTCTGTGTCAAATAAATAAATAAAATCTTTAAAAAAAAATAAAGAATGTGAACAGATAATAAAACCAATCTCAAAAGGTTGCTGCATAGAAGATCTAGAAAAGCCAGGAAAGAACTCAGCCTCAGAACCTAGAGCTAATAAATGCTTTGAGGGTTTTCTCATGGAAGGAAAAAATTACCAGTTCAGAGGGAGAATTCAGCACCCTCTTGCAGATGGAAGGCACTGCATGGCAACAGTCAGCCCCAAGCAGTAGACAAGGTCCCACTGTGGTGACCTGCCATTTCTCGTGAGGCTTCAGAGACAGATGGGCTCCTGTCACTTGGCTAACCAGGGCTCCCCTTCCTGAGAGCCTGCATCTGAGGGGAGAGGGACAGCCTCACCCACCCCACAACCAAAACATACCTCACTCTTAATTCCAGGAGAGCAATGAGAAAAGCAGAGACAGTGGCAGCAAGATCTCTGGTGGCTTTAAAACTCAGCAAAGAAAATGAAAGAATCTGAGCATGTAAGCAGTCATGTCCAGTTCAAGAATGTCTAGAAGAGGAAAGAGGATCGTTTGGAGAGCAAACGGCTGAAAGTTTAGAAAGAGTCAAGAGGATTTGGTTGTATCAGCCAAGACTCCTTAAGTCTAACAGCAAATAGAGATTCAGGATTTCCTCCGTGTCCAAAGTCCTCTTTTTAGGGACCCACAAAATTTTAACAAATACATTTAAACTTTCAATTTCAGTTTAGTGGCATAAAAATGAACATTAAGGGTATTCTGAGTATATTAATAAAGAACTTCTTATTAAATATTGCCATGCAGTTCAGTCTTCTTTGTACTTTCATTCAGGATGGCCTTATTAATAGCTGACACAAAAAGAACAGAGGTAGACTTAATGGGATATTCCTGCCACAAGTAAAGGTAAAAAACTATGTATTCACACATGAAACTAACAAACATCATGTAGCTTGAAGGGCAGAAATTGAAAAGACAACTCAGTCTTCTTCCATCACTAGATTGTACAAGGCAACCAAATGCAAAGGAACCTACTCCTAAGAGAAAAGACCACAGAAGGCCCCAGTCAAGGTGCAGGTCTAGCAAATGTTTCAGCAAAACAGCACCATCTGACATTCAATTCATGAATTTTATTTGGTTCTGTAATTAAATGAGACCAATGAGCAACAGGATGTGTGGGAAGAAAGACAAATGATCAGGGAAGAAAGAAACAAATCTGTAAAAACAGTGTCAAAAAGTCCAGGGTAAGCCATGGCTTACAAAACCTGGTGAAATCTACAGCGTATCTGTTTAGAGTCAGATGAGAAAAAGGGTGGAACTGACTTACTGCTTGATGTGGATGATGTCATGCTAATATAGAAGCTAAGGAGAAAGCGGGTTCATTCAATTCCTGTCTCGCTCATCCCTTTGCTATCAAGGCAAATAATCTCCAAATCGAAAAGAAGAAGAAAACACGAAGCCCAAGATAAGTGAAGAGATCCCAAGGGAGATCAGCAAGCTCCTCTGCCTAAATCCAAGTCTCAACAATAACTTACATCCTGGGGTAATAAATGGACTTCAGATGGGATGGTGGAGGCATTGTTGGCAATCACTGGGGAGTCATGATGAGTCAAAGAGGGGTCCATAGTAAAGCAGGAAAATGTACTTATTTTTAAGGACATTTCAGAATTTTTTTTTTTTAATTCTCAAAGTCAAAGGAAATTTAGTTTTCAAAGTCAAAGGAAAAAGCTGCATTTAGAAACTACAGATCAGTTTCTAGGCTGATCTCCCTTCAAAAAAGATCATTTCTAGAATGCAATCTTCTAAAAGAGAGTGTATGGGGCACCTGGTGGCTCGGTCTATCGAGTGTCCGACTCCTAGTTTGGACTCAGGTCATGATCTGGGGATGACAGGGTCAGAGCCCCGAGTCGGGCACCCCACTCTGCTTGAAGATTCTCTTCCTCTGCCCCTCCACCCCCTGGCATGCATACACTCTCTTTCTCAAATAAATCTTTTAAAAAATAAAAGAGGGTGTGTGACAATTAGAAAAGAAACCAGAGGGGGAAATAAACCATGAGAGTCCGTGGGCTCTGAGCAACAGAGGGTTTTGGAGGGGAGGGGGTGGGGGTTGGGCAAGCCTGGTGGTGGGTATTGAGGAGGGCACATATTCCATGGAGCACTGGGTGTGGTGCATGAACAATGAATCTTGTAACACTGCAAAAATATAATAAAAGTATTTGGGGAGAAAATAAAAAATAAATAATAAATAAAAATAAATTTAAAAAAAAGAAATCAATGGTCACTTAGAGTTACAGGGGCTCCCTGAGAACAGTTCCCCTTCAAGTCTTTTTTTTTTTTTAAAGATTTTATTTATTTGACAGAGAGAAACACAGCGAAAGAGGGAACGCAAGCAGACAGAATGGTAGCGGGAGAAGCAGGCCTCTCGCTGAGCAGGAAGCCGGATGCGGGGCTCGATCTCAGGACTCTGGGATCATGACCTGAGCCGAAGGCAGACGCTCAACGACTGAGCCACCCAGGTGCCCACCCTTCAAGTCTTTTGAAAAAAGGCAACAAGACCCAGAGGAAAAGTGAACCTGGATTTCTGCCAAGTGTTTAATAAAATATTGCTTAATGACCAAGAAGCAGCATACAGCAAGAGGGACTACACGATCATTTCTGGGAAGCGAAGCTGCAGATGCACACTGCAGGGCCTCTGCCTAATGCCTGTGCTGAAATGATGCGGTAGGACTTCATGAAATGCCTGGGTTTGGAGTCAGAAGTCTAAAACTGAGGCTGGACAATCGACTTACAGAACAGATGCCCAGATTTGTGGACGCTTGCACTCGTCAGAGGCAAAGCTGTTCTGTAAGTCGAGTTGTATTGGAATACGGTGGCGTGCATCTGTTTACCTATTGTCTGTGGCTGTCATCTTCTCCTGCTAAGGGGAGAACAGCATCGACAGGGATTGGCTGGCCTCTAAGCTAACATATTTAACATGGAGCCCTTTACAGCGAAATTCTACCAACCCCCTGCCGAGTCACGTAAGTGAGGATGGAGTGTAACCTCTCGATACTCATTTTCATCCTCCGCATTAGTAGAGAGTGATCGCAGCCAATGCTGCTGGATGTACCTAAGAAAATAATGTATGGAAAAGCTGTTCACGGATTGTAATGTGCTACACATGCAAAAGGCACATGCTAGGAGGATCGCTCTGCTTGTTCAAAGATTAATAGCCGTGCTTTGCACATTAAAGACTCACCAATCTCCAGTACATAGGAGACTCCCCCCAAATACTGGATAGGCTTTCAGGTGAATGGATGGATGGATGGATGGATGGATGGATGGAAAGAAGAATGGTTGCCTGGCTGGCTGAATGATACTGGCAACTACATCTTATTTGGCAATGACTCTGTGCCAAGGAGCTGCTTTAAACACAATAGCTTGTTTTATCCTCATAACAGACTTGGTGAATTATTTACATTTTATTGCTGAGTAAAGGAAAAGAGATTTGAACAGCAACAGCCACAGCAACATCAGGAGCCACAGCCAGTGTGTATAAAGCATGTACTAGGTCCCAGCTACTGTGCTAAGTACTTGTTAAGTACTGTGTACAAGTACTGTGTACAAGTACTGTGCTAAGCACTTGTTAAATGGGACTTAACTGAATGTTCTCAACTCTCCCATGAAGCAGGTATTAGCAGCAGCAGCAGCAGCAGAACCATCAACAGCATCCTCCCCATCATCATTGTCACCGTCATCGTCACCATTCTACACTTAAAGACGAGAAGACAGAGGCTCAGCAAAGCTAAGTAATTTCTCAAGGTCAGACAGCTGGCGGGTGGCAGAACTGAACTTCAGAACCTTGTCTTCCTGACTCCGACACTCTAACCACAATATGCTGGGGCAACTGATTTACATTAAGAAGCCTAAGTTCATTGAGGATAAATGTCAAGTCTTATTAGAATGATTTAGGAATGGTCTGGCATGTCTGAAGGAACCTAGAAGCAGTTCCTATGAAAAGCATGTTTTTGAAAACCTTTTTATTTTGAACTAACTTTGGACTTAGAGAAGAATGGCAGAAATAGGACAGATTTCCCATTATAGTCCAGCTGTCCCTGATGTTAACATACTGCATAAATACTGCAGGGAGGTAAGAACCAGAAAATTAATATGGATACCGTACTCTTACCTAAAGATCTTACTCCAGTTTCTCCAGTTTTTCCCAAGATTGCTGTTCTTTTGTGCCAGCTCCCAACTGGAATCCCACTTTGCACGTAGTTGCTACCTCTCCTTAGACTCTTCTAGTCAGTAACAGTTCTTTGGCCATTCCCTGTCTTTCCTGTTTTTGACACTGCAAGAAGAGCAACTAGCCATTTCTTCAGATGTCTCTCAATTTGGGTTTATCTGGCCCTTTTATCCCCTCATGACTGGACTAGGGCTACTCGTTTTTGGCAACACCCCAGATATAATGTTGTGTCCTCACTGCATCATACCAGGGGGCTCATGATGTCAATGTCTTATTATTTAACAAGCTACAATCTCAGTAAGCTGACAGGCATGCAGCCTAGTTGTTAACACACACACACACGTGAATACACAGAAATACAAATCTCATGATAGTTCCAACTGTGTTAAGAAACTTTTAAAAACCATGAGCAAAAAAATTGCTATCAGTCCTACCTTCCTCTCCAATGGCTAGATTATTAGAATAGGGCTGGGCTACCAGAGGCTAGGAGCACCTCAAGTTGACTTCTTCTGCCTCACGATATCCCTATTGGCTGGGGAAGCATGCTGATGGACAGAAGCATGTTGACTAGACTCTGGTATGTACATTTAAGCCTCAAAGACAAGACCAGCTTGGGTCATGCTGTCTCAATCTCCTGTCCTACCCGTGAGTCAGGCTTATTGGATGATGAGCCCTAGGCAGAAGAATCTTCCAAAATCCTACCATTATACTTGGTCAAATAACACAAATATGTACCTTGATGGTGTATTTCGACGGAAAGATCTAAGTCCTACAAAGACAAGGGGAGTTTATTTTCTTACATCTTCTTCAGTAGCACATAGTCAATTTCAAAATTGCAACTGAATGCAAAAAAAGCTCACTGTGAAAATGCTGAAAATCTATCACCCCATTCACACAAGCATAATTATGGAGGCCAAAAGAAGACTCCCTTTTTATTTATTGATCTGATTTCTATAAGTTCCTTGCATTGCAACATTTTTTCTCTCCTCTTCCTGTTAGATTTATACTGTCTGAAAACTACAGCTTCATTCAACTTGAAATGTGTACATTCTACAATTCAGTCATTGTGAGAAAAAAGCCCTTAATAAATAAAGTAGCAAAGGTACACCCTGCTGGCTCTAAATTATTCTGGTGAGATGTCAGCCATCAATATTTCTACAGAAAATGCCTCATTCAACAATATGTCCTTATTATTTCACTTATAGACACTTTCCTGATAGCATGCATTTAAAACACATAATAAAAAAAACAGAAGGGAGGGTGCCTGGGTGGCTCAGTTGTTAAATGTTTGTCTTCGGCTCAGGTCTTGATCCCAGGGTCCCTGGATGGAGGCCCACATCAGGTTCCCTATTCAGCGGGAGGCCTGCTTCTCCCTCTCCCACTTCCCCTACTTGTGTTCCCTCTCTCGCTGTGTCTCTATCAAATAAATAAATAAATAAATAATCTTTTGGGAAAAAAAAAAAAAAGATTGGTTCATCTTAAAACACCCACTTAAAAAAACTGCAGAAGTAGGAAAACTAGTTTAGCAACAATTTTTTTTGAAAGTTTACTTTTTACAATTTTTGATAAACATTTTAAGTACAATTACCATTCTGAGAAACTTTCATTAGAAATTGCTTATCAAGAGTAAAAGAATAAGGAAGATAAAGTCAGAGATGTATCAGAGATTTTAAAAATAATATTGATGAATTAAATCTCAAATATTTTAATTCTATTCCAGCAACTAAACACTTATTTTGATTAAATTTCCTTTTTCAGTGCTTATTAAATTCCAATGATATTTTAAAAATTATAATATTCCAGAAATTAAAAACAGTAAGGAAGCATGTGAAACAACTTAGTAATTTAATAAGTCTCTGAAAATCAAGACATGAAGGGATTTGAAAGGTTACATGAGATATAAATTGGTATGATCTTTCTGGAGGACAATCCAATACTATGTAGAAAATTTTCACGTACATACTCAATACTTCTACCCTCACGATTCATCATAAATAAATAGTAACAGAAATATAAAATAATGTATGTGGATATATCTTCACTATGGTTTTATTTGTACAAAAACATTGAAAATGACATAAGTAACCCAAGGAGGGATTGGTTAATAAATTTTAAGGCAAGTAGTCCTGAACTTTTATACATTCAATCTTGAAATAAGGTGAATCTCCAAGGAATCTCCTTCTATGCTAAATGTGACCTCTTGTTCATCTGACCAGAAAAGTAACCCAGAACAAAACAATGGTAGAACTACCACAACAAACTCCTTCCCAACCACGGAATGGGGGTACTCTCTGCCTGCTCGGGGGTCCAGGACATCTGGCTGCCACTCTGCCCTCCTTGGAATCTCCAGAGTCCGAGCAACTGTCAACCTTTACCACAGCTGTCTGCACCACACCAGAACAGAGGTGACCTTGGAGTGAGTGGAGGAAGGACCCAGCAGACCGATCTCTGGGTTTCCCTCTAGGGAGAGGGGCTTGACTTCTATCTTGGCTAAGGGGTCAGTTTTAGAGGTCAGATTTTTATCTGAAGATGTTTTCTGAAGCCCAAAAAGAAAATACAAGTTTGAAAACCACTGCTATAATGCCTAACACTATCATTATTACTAATTACTTTTTAGAAGTTTTTATTTTAATTCCAGTTAGTTAACATATAGTGCTATATTAATAGTGACTCAAGAATTCCATATACCACCGGTGCTCACCACCACAAGTGCCCTCCTTAATCCCCATCACCTGTTTCACTCATCCCCACCACTCCATCCATCCCCTCTGGTAACCATTAGTTTGTGCTCCATAGTTAAGAGTCTGTTGCTACTTTCTTCCTTTTTTTTTTTTTTAATGAAGGCTAACAAGAAAAACAAAGGGCTAATTTTAGTCACCAGGACTGAAGATCTCCTAAATTTAGAACAGAGCTACAATCTCTTATTCAAAACCCTTTGTACCAGATGAATTTTGCAAGTCAGAATATTTTATATTTATCAGGTAGTTAATAGAGAAATATATTCTATATTATGTATCACTGTCAGGAAGGACTTGGGACAGTTACTCATAGTCAAATACCTTCACATTTTGGAAGTGAAACATAAATGCCTGCACCAAATGAATTACATAAAAACCGTAGGTTGCCTCACACCAATTTATATCCGGTTCTTCTGCCAACTGAGTTGGGTCAAAACTTAAAAACAAGAAAACAAAAAAACAAACAAGAAAAAGTAAAGAAAACTTTTGACTTCTAGAGCCCTTTGGATGTTGGAGTTTTGGCAAAGGGACTGTGTGGAGACAAAGCTGGAACTTGTGAGGGGCTGAAAGTGGAGGCTTCAGCTCCGTCAGAAGCCAAATGAAAGGAAGCCAGCAAACGAATATTCAATTAGAAAGGGAAAGAGCTGGGGCGCCTGGGTGGCTCAGTGGGTTAAAGCCTCTGCCTTTGGCTCAGGTCATGATCTCAGGGTCCTGGGATCCAGCCTCACATCAGGCTCTCTGCTCAGCGGGGAGCCTGCTTCTCTCTCTCTGCCTGCCTCTCTGCCTGCTTGTGATCTCTCTCTCTCTCTGTCAAATAAATAAGTTAAAGAAATCTTAAAATTAAAAAAAAAAACAACCCAGAAAGAAAGGCAAAGAGTCACATGGAAAGTTCTGTACCAAAGGCAGAAATATCTCATCAGAGATGACAAATTGGAAATAACATACTTCTTTCAGCAGTAAGTAGGTATATCTACTCTAATGTCATTCTCTAAAATATGTTTTTAAAAGGGACTATGGGACTATATGTGGTTTAATATGCATACAATTCTGCATTAACGTGGTGAGGTGAAAATATGTGCACTTTTTTAAAAGAAAGATTTATTTATTTACTTGAGAGAGAGAGAGAGAGAGCATGGGCGGAGGGGCAGAGAAAGAATGGGAGAGAGAGAGCCCCAATGCAGGGCTCAATCCCAGGACCCTGAGGCCACGACCTGAGCCGAAACCAAGAGTCAGATGCTTAACCAGCGAGCCACCCGGGCGCCCCCAAATATGTGCACTTTCTATTGTTAATCAGGCAAAGCTGACAAGAAATCAGTATTTTACCCATTATTAAATAAACAGAGGGTTGATAGATACAGATATAGATCTCTTACCTGTGAGTGCACACGGATTAAAAGAGATATATAATAACATATAATTTAGATCCTCAGGGCTCAAGTAATGCCCCTAAAGTTAGTGTTAATTTGTAGCAAAAGTGTATTTGGACTCAAGTCCTTTAACTTCTAGCCCTGTGTCCTCTCCATTTTTCCAGGCTACTTTTCAAAATGAGGCATGAGGTACAGTCCCTGTCTTAGAAAAGCTAATGACTGAGTAGAGGAGATGACAAATATAGATAGAAAGCAATGATCAAATATTACAAGATGCTATCTACTTAAGTAACTCCTGCAAATCCTTTTGGAATCAGTATGCATATGGGGGAAGAGGCACATACAAATCTCAAATAAAAGGGAGTGAAGGATAACCTTATTCCACACCTATTACAACCTGGCTGAATTCAGATTTACAAGTACCAGAGAATCTTTCCTGGATAAAGATGGATATGCTCTGAAAAGGTTAAAATCGGGGAGAGTATTTCCACAAGGACATATCCATACTGCATGGATGGATGATGATTGAAAGCAGAACTAAGATTCATCTGTGCTGGGGCGCAGGGGGAGCCGCCCCCACAGGTAGAGTGGGGCCAGATCCCAAAGGCATCAAAAGCCACACAAAGAGTTAGATATGATGTGGAAAGAAATGGGAGCCATGGACAACTTCACCAAGAAAACCGAGTGACAAAAACTACGTAACTGGTGTGAGTTACCCAGCAGCCTGTAAGCTGGATTAACAGGGGGAGACTGCAGTGTCAGAGGTCAGGTACACGGCTGAGGAAATGATAATGGGCCACGCAAATGGACAAAGGATCCAAATCAGGGCTGGTTGTCAAAGGCTGAGCCACGAAGATGCTAAGGTTTTGAATGA
The DNA here is from genome assembly GCA_028646535.1 of Procyon lotor. Taxonomy (NCBI): domain Eukaryota; kingdom Metazoa; phylum Chordata; class Mammalia; order Carnivora; family Procyonidae; genus Procyon; species Procyon lotor. The sequence continues at coordinate 82,882,369 of CM053605.1, read as the reverse complement.
ACGCCTTTGAAAACAGTGATCCCTTGACAGAGACAGATGATTTTAGTTAGGTTCACCATCTCTGAAGGGAGAACAAAGAATTTAAAAAACATTAAGTGCTCCTGTTCATTAATATTATACTCCAACCATTTAGCTTTGTGGATTTCAGTACTGAGGCCAACTGGCCATTCAAACTTCCAATGTGCAACAGTAGTTTGAGTCTGTCCTGAAAATTAAGCCATGCTCCTATCATTCTACCCAGCTGTCACCAAGGCGGGGCTCGCCCCAAATTAAGGAACACAAGTCAATACCAATTAAAGAAAACAACAACTAAGAAAAAAAAAAAACAAGCAAAAATCTTCCAAATAAGAACACTAAATCTATAGCACTTTCGTTATACGGTGGAACAGGATCTCACGTGGCTTGAAAGGCAGTCAAGTGGTTTTGGTTTTGTTTTGTTTTGTTTTTAATTTATTTGTAAAAGAGAAAGGAGAGATTATAAATGTAGAGAATGGACGAAAATGAAAGCAGTTGTGTCTTTCCTATGTCTGCTTGGGTATTTTATATTTTGTTCGAAGTGTTTTTTAAGAAATGATTTATGATCTTCATCCAGTCTTCCCTGACAGGGACACATCCACTGGTCAGAGTGGCCAGTTTAGCTAGGATCCCACCGCCTCTGAGACTTTAAATAGACAGTGCTTTGAATTTCATCTCAGGGATCAGGTCACATCCAAATCCACTTAACATTTCACTAGTATGGTTTTTGATGTCATCAGAGACCTTGATGAAATTACAATCCTATTAGTCACGATGGGGGAAGGAAGGAGACCTTAGGTGGCTAATGTTCCATTCATAACAAGAAAGAGACGTTTAGCATTTGTAAAGGGCATTGATTTCTGATAGTTCCCTGAAGAACAGGGCTCAAGTGAAGAAATATAACCAGAAAAGGCTTGGGAAAGAAAAGACAGCAAAGGCAAAGTTGCATTTATCCAAACAGCTTAACTGTATACTTTTTACAACTTTGCTTGAATAAAACCAACAGCGTACTCATGTTAATGTGGGTAGGAGGGAGGGCAGCGAAGGGCAGGAAGGACGTGCAGAGCTCCACAGAGATTCTGTTACTGAGGAATCTGGGAAATTACACTGAGCCCCTGATTGATGCCAAGAAGATGCCTCTAAATATAAAGGGTAAATGGAGGTTACAGGGAAAGGGCTTTTAATCTGGGTGATAAATTGCCAGATTCCATTATGCTTAATGAGTCTCATCAATGCATAGCTAGACTCAAGAAAATAATAAGACCCCTTTCAGAACCTAGTATAAACAAATTAGAAGAATTAATAATAAAAATCCTATTAATGCGTACGCAATTTCAAGATGTTAATGAACTCAACTGAAAAAATTTGGCTAATGTATTTTTAGCATTTAAAAAAAAAAATGCCAGGTCATCAAAATGGATTCATTCTTCAGTTTCTTTTATGCAAGTATGCCCTGTGTTAGGACTTAAAGGATCACATTCCTTTTGGTTAACTCTTCTCTAGGGAGAGCCCTGCTTAGCAGTTCCGGGATATGACAGAGTGTCGCAGGCCCTGTGTTGCTTAAGATGCTTATTGACCTGAAAGTAACTAATGAGATTCATTCAAGTGAATTTGCTCAGCCTCATAATATGCCTCCTAACCAAGCACAGACTACAGGAACACATTAGATTCTCAGTCACCAGGCTGGAAAACACCGATCTTTTGATTCTCAATACAGTCTCAGGTAAGAAACAAGAATGATCTGAAAACATCCATGCGTAGTACGCAGTTCAAAACAGAAGCAGTTGTCGCTCATCAGCTAAGACCCCGGGGTCCATGCCAGAGAAAATCTGCTGGTTTTGCATCAACAAATATTTGTACAATATACCATCAGTCATGCATTGGAAATCAGGCTCTCACTTCTAGCCATGAGGATTCTTTTAAGCCCTCATTTAAGAAAGAACCTCAATACTCAAGCACATAATCAAAGCATGTGGTAGGTGAGAATAAGGTAGCCCCTGGTTTGTAGTTAAATCCCTAGGCGAGAAGACACAATCAGACATCTGTGCTTGGTTAGATTTCCATGAAAATGAATGCCATGTGCTCCTTAATGCAATGTGAAATAACATAACTCACGGTTTTTGAATGGCACCGAGGGGCACGGAAATGGCTGCCAATGAGGTCTGCTTCAGAAGTTCGGAACAAGCCTGTTTATAATCTTACCAGATAATACCAGAGTGTCTGGCACGCAGTGAGCACTCAATAAATATTTCTTCAGATTTGAATGTAAGAGTGACTCCTTTTATATACAAGCTTTATGTAAAGTTGGTACATCCTTGATTTTACTATAAAAATATTATATGTTCTCATGCACATCTGCGTCAACCTCTGAATCAATAAAGACTGAGAGTCAATCTCTCCTCCTCAAGCATTTTCCCCCAACTGGGCTGCTAATGTGCTCCGGGATCCCCCCCCCCCGGGGTTCTGCGTCCACACCTCTAAGTATTTCTCTGGTGGACTTCCTTCTCTCCTGTCACTTGTGGCTGTACCAATCCTGTTCCTTTTCTTTCCTTTTTTTTTTTTTTTTAAGATATTATTTGTTCATTTGATAGAGAGTATGCACAAGCAGCGGGGAGGCCAAGGGAGAGGGAGAAGCAGGATTCCCGCCGAACAGGGAGTCCAATGTGGGACTCGATCCCAGGACCCTGAGATCATGACCTGAGCCGAAGGCAGAGGCTTTAACCCACCGAGCCACCCAGGCATCCTCTGTTCCTTTTCTTTTACAGTTATTCACAGAGTATTGAGTTTCAGGACTTCAACAAATGCCTCTATGCAGCTCTGTCCTTAAATAATACAAACACACCATTCCACTAGATTTTATAAGGGACAAAGAGTGGAATTAATCTAAAGCCTCTTTCCTCAGTGTTTATGCAACAGAGTTGAGTAGGAAATGAATGCATACCTTCAAGGTTAATGATTTTAAGGCCAAATGAGTGAGCACGTCCGGAAGAACCATAACCAGAGAGGAAAGTGTCGTGTTGCTGCCAGCAAGGGAGCTAAAATTGGAGTTTGCCCTGAAGGGTGGGTAAGATTCATGTATGGACAACTCAGGGAGGAGAGACTCTCAGGAAGGCCGACTACTATGAGCAAGGATGATGAGGATGGGGAGCATGTGGCTAGTTTGGGGTCAGTGAGGAGAATGCTGTGTCTGTCGTGAGGGTTTCATTACAGGAAGGATGAGGGGGATGGTGGGCAGGCAGGTGAACCAACCACAGGGTCCTTCCAATGCCAGATTAAAGAATGAGAGGATATCCCATAGGAAAAAAAGAAGTATGTGGGATTTTTAGGTCAGAAGAGACTTAATAAAAACAGACTCCTGCCCCTACTTTCTTTCACTAGAGAACACTTTCTCAGTATCTTATCACTGCATGCTTGTTCTAAAACCCTTATGTCTTTTCCCCACATCCAGGGGCTCAGCCATCTCTGTTAGTGGCAACAACATCCTTCTTGGATTCAAAGGCTGATGTCCTTGGAAGTATCTTTGATCAGTTTGTCTCCAACATGGATGCCAGAAGAAGAATTGGCCAAAATGCTTTAAATAAGTACAAATTCCTAGACCCTATTCTAGACCACCTGAATCAGGATAGATTTGGGGATGCAGGTAGCTACCTGTGATCTGATGAATAAAATACTTAATCCGGCTACTCCTCCTCCTTTCAAAGATCCTATTTCCCTTTATGCCCACTGCCATCGCTGAAACTCAGAACTTCCTCATCCATGATCAGTTGCTTCCACAGGCACCTTGTGGGTTGCATCTTGCCCTCCAATATCAGCATCCTCTTTGTAGAACACGTCGGGGCTCTGGGAAGCCAACATAATTGCAGTTCAGACCAGTGATGCCCAGATGTCTCTGGTGGTGACTGATGATGCAAACACTTCCCCATTAAGGTGGGAAAATAGTTGAAAAAACCTGGGGAGCTCAACTCAAGATCTGATGCCTCACTCACTCTACCTGGATGTAGGCCATTCTACCAGCCCTTGGTAGCGATCCCTCACCCTGTAGGCAAGCCCCTCTCCAAACAACTCGCAACTCAATCACAACTCTATCACAACTCAATGAAGGTAGCACCTGAGGATAGCCCTCTTACGGTGGCTTTCCCAACCTAGTTTTGAGAACGATGCAAGTTACACAGTGAGTAGCAGTCATGTTATGATTTCAAAAGTCATCTCCTCACGCATCCCAGCCTACCACACCCCCATGAGCTTCTAAAGTATCTCTAAACCATGACTGGTTTCAGCTCAATGCTCCCAAATGAGATATTCATTCAATTGACTTAAGATGTGCTCTCTTTAAATATGTTACATTTCCCAGAACTCTTGTAAGACCTGTTACTTAAAATATAATATGTGGTTGACTCTTGAACAATATGGGGCTTAGGAGAACCAATTCCCTGCACAGTCAAATTTCTGTGCATAACTTTTGACTCTAAAAACGGAACTACTAATAGCCCAGTGTTGACCAAAAGCCTTACTATTAACATAAACTCCTGTTTACCAAATATTTTACATGTTATATTTATTATATACTGTATTTTACAAGAAAGTAAGCTAGGAGTGACTGGGAGGCTCAGTGGATTAAGCCTCTGCCTTCAGCTCAGGTCATGATCTCAGGGTCCTGGAATCAAGCCCCGCTTCGGGCTCTCTGCTCAGCAGGGAGCCTGCTTCCCCCTCTCTCTCTGCCTGCCTCTCTGCCTACTTGTGATCTCTTTCTCTCTGTCAAATAAATAAATAAAATCTTAAAAAAAAAAAGTAAGCCAGAGAAAAGAGCATTAAGAAAATCATAAGGAGGGGCGCCTGGGTGGCTCAGTCGTTAAGCGTCTGCCTTCGGCCCAGGTCAGATCCCAGAGTCTTGGGATCGAGCCCCACATCAGGCTCCCTGCTCCGCGGGAAGCCTGCTTCTCCCACTACCATTCCCTCTGCTTGTGTCCCCTCTCTCGCTGTGTTTCTCGCTGTCAAATAAAAAAAAAAAAAAAAAAATCTTTAAAAAAAAAAAAAAGAAAATCATAAGGAAAAGAGGATGCATTTACAGTACTGTACTATTTATCCAAAAAAAAAAAAAAAAAACAAAACCCAAAAAAAAATCCACATATAAGTGGACCCATGCAGGTCAAACCTATGTTGTTCAAGGGTCAACCAGAAGTTAAAAGAAAAGTTTCTGGAATCATATTCTCCTGAGTTCTAGTCCTAATCCTCTGCTTACTTTGTGTGACTTTGGTTACGCTGTGTAAACATTTAAGTCTCAAGTTTCCTCATGTATAAAATGGGAATGATAAAAATGTTACCTAGATTATAGGGCTGTTGAGATCATTTAGTATACATATTTGTTAAAAGGCCCAGCACATGGTAAATACTTTCTTATGTTAATATTATTAGTACCCGCCTTGTGTTTTTATGCTTGGATATTATTGTAAAAGGCATTTATCCAATCCTTACTCAGAGTGTTGAAAGAAAATGGCAGAAAGGGGCACCTGGGTGGCTCAGTTGTTACACATCTGCCTTCAGCTCAGGTCATGATCCTGGGGTCCTGGGATCGAGCCCCGCATCGGGCTCCCTGCTCGGCAAGAAGCCTGCTTCTCCTACTACCATTCCTTCTGCTTGTGTTCCCTCTCCGGCTGTGTTTCTCTCTGTCAAATAAATAAAATCTTAAAAAAAAAAAAAAAATGACAGAAAGAAACTAGAGGTGTAAGCAGCAGAGGCAGGATAAAGGGATTCTGTTAAGGGTCAAATGATGTACAGAAAAGATGGCAGGAGAGGAGGGAGAATGGACACCAGACCTGGCTTATGTCAAAATTTGGGGCAGGAGTGACCCTGCCTTGGAAAATGACTTATGTGAGCCAGACTCACTTCCTAAGGAAAATAAGACTTTATCTGACAGAGATGAGTGCAGACAGGTTGAGGGACACAAAAGACATAGTGAGAAGCTCTTTAGATTCTCAACAGTCTCTTACTGTGATTCACAGAAAAACCCTTCATTTCCTTAGAAGATGATTATATTGTTTTTAATTTAAAAAAAAATAGTTTACAAGTCACACAGTCTGGTGGTAATTTTAGCAATACCAATGCAAATGATTCTCCTATTGCTAAGGGATTAAGTCCTATTGGAGGAGTAAGGACAGATGACCACAAGCATACACATATCACATACAAATAGCTTTAAAAACACCAGCAGGAGGGGAGAGGCACATAATAGTTAGGTTCCAAATCTCTATAGAAACCCACTGTATTTGCTTGGTAGAAAAACAAACAAGTAAGTTGCACATTATCAAATAGCCTCCCCCTTTCCAAACATAACATCCAGCCTCTAGAAAATAAAAGCAGCAAATAGCGAAATGGAATAGTAAAAAAGTAATTAAGCACACTTTGTGTTTCCAGATAACAAAACTCAAATTCACCAACAGAAGTTTTCTTGTATTTCCACCGTATGGCTCTCTCTTTTCTTCGTCCCCAAAGCAGCACTGACTCACACACACAGTTCATCGCCCCCACACTTTACTTACAGTTCTCAGTGATTAGCAATTGTGATGCCACTGTTAGAAGCAAAATGAAAGGGATTTGTTGATAGAAGAAAGTGCTCTGATCCTGGACCTGCCAAAGTATTCGTCTAAACAAAATTATTACAACTCCGTGGGCCTTAGTTTCCTATATGAAAGTGAGAGTTCAGGTGGGATCCCTGAGGCAGGGCTGGGGCCAGTGATTCCTGGGTGAACAATCCATGCGGACTTGAATGGCTGGCCCTTCCCACCTCACAAGTTCTGGCCTGTAGCTGAGGCTTACAAAGCTCCCACAACCATCTTCCACCTCTCCTCATCAGTCACTAACCCAGGGGTATGTGGGGCTCGTCAGCAACAAGTGCGGTTATAGCAACTCAACAATGTTGGCTGAACTCCCTCCTTTCTTTTGGGAGCTTCAGCTTTTCTATTCCCACACCTCTCTGTTACCAAATAGACTGAGCAGCCCGCACGGATCCCGATCACAGATATGCAATAAAGGAAATTCGTTTGTGAGGCAGGATTTGTTCCTTTTCTGTCTGTATCTGGTGACGGGTCACAGAGAGAAGATTCCCTGTTCATTCTCTTTCCAAAGAAAAGGGAAATTATCTTCCTAGACTTTGGCCTTAATACTGATTCTCCCTTCTCTTGTGTTATCCTCCTTCTCTTAGCAAATCCTTTCCCCCAACAGTACTGAAAGTTGCCTTAGTGCATGACCTGTACCTAAGCTTATGAATTACCTGTCATATTCTATCCAGTTGGGCATCCTATTGCTAGGAAACACCAACGGGGTTGCGCCTTTGATTCTAAAACCCCCCAGAATGGTGGCTCACTCTTCTCTTTAGCTGTAGGGAGGACAGTTCTGCTTTGCTTGGATCCAGACATTGCCCCCCCATTTCAGGAGGAAAGTTCCTTCCCAACAATACATTTCTCTTCCAGATTTGCACCTTCATCTATTGTGGATCCTACAATTCTCTCACCAGCCCATCTTTCTTAGGCCCCTTCTAACCACATAAATCCTCTTGACTAGCTTCTCTACACTTCCAAGCCTTTCTCAACTAGACACATTCTAGTTGCCTCCCAATGGTTGAAAGTCTTTTCTTCTTTTCTTCTTTTCCATCCCCACCTCCTACCACCACCACCCAAGTCCATCCTACCCCAGGCCAACATCAGGTCACAGAGATGGCAAATGAATCACAAACTAAGCATGGAACCTACTTTTCTCTCTGCTGTTGGTCTTTAGGGAAAGGAGAACCATCTCCCAATTATATTACAGTAAGATCCACACAACTGGAAAAGCAATCAGCCTCAGGAAAACACTCATTAGACTTTGTGCCTATGGCCAGATTTACTGTCCTTTCTCTTCTCAGAAATACCCAGAGGGGCCCTGGAATTCCATTAAGGATAGACCCCAAAGCCAAAGGGCACTCCGACTGGGTTTCAAACTCTCCTGAGTGGGACAACCCTGAATTTATAAATTCAGTTGCTCTCCATCCTTATGCCTTTCTTAGATTATGGCCACAGCCCTGCAGGAGGTGAAGAGAACTAGTGTTTCTCTGGCAGTGGGACAAATCCCTCAGAGGGATTTTCCACAGTTTCCAGGTGGAAAATTCTCCTGTTCCAACTTCTGCTGTCATCTAAAGTCACAGATACTCATTTAGAAACATACTGCACTCATGATCTTATGCTCTCTTTGTCATTTTAGAGCTTACCTCCCCTAATCTCTCACGTTCCAAAATGTTATTAAAAGGTTATTTTTCTAGGGCATTAGTAATGGTGTAAAAAGATAAAGGTAGGCCAGAGGTGGCCAGAACTATGAAAGGAGCCAGATGAAATGAATCTAGCATACATTTAAACATCTGAAAAAAAAATAGATAATAACCTGAAAGCCAATATTTTCAGAGTAGGCATGTAAATGAAAATAGGAATTTAAAAAGGGAAATGAGTCTAATGCCTAAAAAGCCAGCACAAGCGGGAGAAAGAGTGCTTTAGAATGTGGCCCTTAAGACCAAGTCAGGGACATCGGCTCCCCGGGACCAAAGGCCTGGCTTGCATTCAGAGAAGTATGGTGCTCCCCACTGAAGGCTGGGCAAACATCATGCCCAGGCATGAAATCATGCACAGGTGTGTAATAAGATGAGTAGAAGGCATCAGAGTTTTGCTTTCAGTATAAATCTGGCACACATTATCAATAAATACCCAACAAATATCAGACAAATGAATGAACAAATTCATAAAGAGGTAGGTATCAGAATGTATCACTACTGATATCTGATACAGCTTATCAGATGTAAGCTGGGGTATCACTACTTACCACTCCCACAAACCAGGATTTTGGGTATCATCTTCAACTCTTCCTCCACCTCCATTTGCTGGGGCGCTATGCTACCAAGTTCTAGTGGGTTTACCTTCTCAATATTCTTGAACTACATCCCCTTCTCTCCAGCCTCATAGGCACGGTTCCAGCTCTGTCTTCAAGGGGCCTCACTGAGACCCTTGCAAACCCTTCCTGACCAGTCTGCCTGCTTCAAACCCACTCCCATCCACTCCACACTGGGGCCACGGTGGTCCCTTCAAAACATAGATTTGATCACCACAGTCTCCTCTTAGAAAGTGCCAGCAGCTTCCTGTGGTCTGCAGTAGCACCAGCTATCACTGGGGACACACAGTCAGAAATAAAGGCCAAGTTGTCACTGATATGTCCCGTTCCTATAGAGAGCCTGGATTCCTTTTTGGACAAGCACAGACAACCTCACATCCTTGCAGAGAGGCCTGAAATCAATTCTGGGGACTGTTCATCTGGCAGCATGGACAGAGATGCCTTAGATCTTAGATGTAGTGTTTAGTAGTTCCTGAATAAAAGGGATCAGGGAAATATAACAAATTAAAAAAAAAAAATCCGATAGGTGAGTGCCTCATCCTGCATTTCTGAATCTTGTTCCTATATGAAACCTGATTATGGTTTGAAACCTGTTCCTATACACTGGACTCTCTTATTCTTACCTACAACCATTCACTGGAAACTGAGATTTATCTATTATATCCCTTATTTTAGCTTACCACTATCAAAACAATAATCAAAATAGAAAACCTGCCACAAAATCCAACATTATTATTAATTCCAAATTACTATTACCACTAATACTATTAGTATTATACTAATACTAATAGTAATTAGATTTTTTTTCAGTTCTACTGACATGCCTTCTCTCTTTGGTTAAGTTCCCATTTTTCCAAACTTCAGTCATTTGGGTATAAGCTTTATGATTTCTATATGTAAGACGTGTACTATCATTTATTTTACTTATAATTTTTGTATCAACTTTTTTATAATTTAGCATAACCGTAAGCAAG
>CM053605.1:82835904-82871973 GCA_028646535.1 Procyon lotor | reverse complement strand
CTTGCTTACGGTTATGCTAAATTATAAAAAAGTTGATACAAAAATTATAAGTAAAATAAATGATAGTACACGTCTTACATATAGAAATCATAAAGCTTATACCCAAATGACTGAAGTTTGGAAAAATGGGAACTTAACCAAAGAGAGAAGGCATGTCAGTAGAACTGAAAAAAAATCTAATACTAGCATTATTGATACTCTTGGAGAGATTTTTTTTTCCTGTTTTTTAGATAAATTACAGACACAAAACAGCCTGAATTCTTCTGCAAACTCTCAAATTTTGACAGCATAACCATTTTGGGGAATCTAAATCCAACTTCTTAGCTCCCATCTGCCAATTTTTGCATCCAATTGCATAAAGTCAGACCGAAAGGGGTGACTTCCCCCCAAAGCATACAGATCACAGCTTGGAGGCTGGGGGCTGACAAGTGGCAGGTGTAATTAACCCGGCCGACCTCCTCCCCAGGCCTCCTCATCCCAGCATAGGGAGTGGCCCACGGCCGGGAAAGGGTATCAGAGGCAAGCGGCGTGTGCCACCTAGGAAATTAATTGAAAAGAACAAAACCTCCCTCCATTCTATCTCACCCCAATTCAGAACATCTTAATTGCAGAGAGCCTAAGCTCATTAAGTGCTGCTCAACCGTTGTCAGAAGATTATCGAGTATTAAATTTAAAACCTATATGGTCTTCAAGCTTCCTGATAAAAGTTGGTGAGCGTGTTTTTTCAGAAACCCAGTCTGGAATGACTGTGGAGTGGTGATTTGTTAAGGAGCTTATCCTACCAATGCGGATGTGAGTAATTTGTTTCTAATTATTTCAACGAACGAGCTATAGGAGAAATCCGAATAACAAGTAACTTATACTACAGAAGAATAAATCCTAGTGCTCTCCAGGCCCAGATAAGTAGCCATGCTATTAAGAGCTGTCTCGTCAATAATTGTACTTCTATATGAGGATAGGACTCTATTTACATAATATGCCATAGGTGTCTAATGCAAACCAGGATTTACATATAACCTGAGTTGAATCTGCAGCATGGATTCACATTCCCCCTCTGCACTGGCCAAAAAACATTATTTCACACTCCATTGCCCTAACAAATAAATTAATAAAGCTTACCACTATTCCTGTAAATCCCGATATGTGTATCTCTCTCTCTCTCGTTTTCTCTCGACTCAAATAATAACAATGTCTCCGTTTTGCCCTTGCATGTCCTCTGAGGCACTCACACAGAGAGCGAATTATTCTCTGGACCACCCCACCCTGCATCTGACCTCCAGATGTATTTCACCAAACTGGATTCTGGCCAAAGCTAGAGAAGAAATCTCAGGGCCACTGATGGTCTCATCCTTTCATGTCAAATGAAGGAGGAAAGTTACCAAGCTTCTCTCATTCTCCTTAGAAACCCACAAAAGACCAAGGCTCATCTTTCCACAAATAAATTTCAGGAAAGCAGTCCAGGGAAGAAAGATACACAGCAACACCTGGCACATAGTAGGTACTCAACAAATACGTATAGAAGAGGTGACCAAGCATTGCTAATGTTATATCCCGGACCTGTGAGAAGACCCACTGTGATAGGAGGACACCTCAAAGGTCTGCGAATGCATCGGGCTGAGTTTACCAGGTCTCTGTGTCGGGTACCCTGTAAGATGGAAAAGAATCAGAATTGGGATTTATAGTCAGATGAAGGGAACCAGCTCCACACGACTAAGACACTGGCAAGCAAAGACACAGTTTGTGCATGTCTTTGGAAAGATGTTTAAAATATTCTGTTGTAAGTGTTAAGAAGCAAAGTACAGAAATGTGGAAGGGAAAGGAGAGAGGAAATCTTCACTTTTGCCTCCTTTGAATCTCATCCCAGGGGACTTAAAATCGAATTTCCACTTTTAGAAAGGAAAAAGACATTTATTTTTTCCCCCTAAAATCTTTATTTGTATGTTCATGTTAACATAAGACAGACAGACAAGATTTACATAAGCTCAGGAAAAGTCCAAACTGTACACGCTGGCTAATGATGTTATTAAATTGAAGGCCAGGGTTTGGGACAGGATATTTTTTTGCCTTTCCATTTTATGTATCTCTGCATTGTTGGAATTTCCAACAGTGAACGAGTATCATTTTTGTAGCTAAACGAAACAACTAAAAAGATTTTAAAGAAGGCTACAATTAAGTAACTACAATTTGTGGTATCCATTGAGTGTTCTCCAAGCTCAATAAAATGTTAATTATCTGGAATGCAATTAACCAAAGGCCTCTATCAACTAGAAATTTTTCCTGCATTACACTCTTAGGAAAAAGAAGCAAATCATAGAATTCATATGGAGAATTTAGGAAATAGCATTATTCGTTTAAAAAAAGCAGTTTTAGGGTATGCCTAACTATCAAACATACAGTGCTTCTAACTTATCTACCTCCATCTTTGTTTGTGTGCAATTATTAGTGCTGTTTAGACATTTGCTACTCTATGTGTGTTCACAGACAAGCAGCTTGTCCGAATCTCTGGTCCAATCCAGACCTACCGAATCAGAATCTCTAGGGGGTAGACTCGAGGAATCTGAATTTTTACAAGATTCCCGTCTCATAGGTATGCACATGAATATTGACAAGTACTAGTACAAAAGACTAACCCTGAGTACCTGCATGATTCTCAACCCACAAAGAAGGATTTATTTCCATTAGATTGCCCTTTTAAAAATCAGAAAAGTAGGCATTTCATATTTTCTGCAGGAAGTGCTAAACAATGTTAACCAGCAAACAAAATGAACTAGACACATAGTCATCGCCCTCCTGTTATTCCACCAAACTGTTGGAAGTTAGAATTTCACACTATAAAAGAGAGTGGAAAATTTCAGCTCCAGGACAAGTTTGGGAAAGTATAATCCTGTAATTACTTGTTTTAACCACTAAACCACGCTTGTGCATTGTCAGGACAGACAGATACCAGAGCTCAGAACTGGGACACAAGGCATGGCACTTAACAGGCTACCATTCCCCAACCCATACCAGTGACAGACATTACCAAGTAATTATGGCACTTTCTCCTCCCAGCCAAAATGCTGCACAAGCATCCTCAACAAGGCACCACAGCTAATCATGAATCAATGCTAGCATTTAAGAAGAAATATTTCTCTATCCTTATTTAAAAATTGCTTGCCAGGCTAGGGCACCTGGGTGGCACAGTGGGTTAAAGCCTCTGCCTTCTGCTCAGGTCTTGATCTCAGGGTCCTGGGATGGAGCCTCACATCGGGCTCTCTGCTCAGCGGGGAGCCTGCTTCCCCCTCTCTCTCTCTCTGCCTGTCTCTCTGCCTACTTGTGATCTCTCTCTCTCTGTCAAATAAATAAATAAAATCTTTTAAAAAAAAGAAATTGCAGGGGCGCCTGGGTGGCTCAGTCGTTAAGCGTCTGCCTTCGGCCCAGGTCAGATCCCAGGGTCCTGGGATCGAGCCCCGCATCGGGCTCTCTGCTCTGCGGGAAGCCTGCTTCTCCCGCTACCAGTCCCTCTGCTTGTGTTCCCTCTCTCGCTGTGTTTCTCTCTGTCAAATAAATAGAATCTTAAAAAAAAAAAAAAGAAATTGCTTGCTAGAAATGATAATAACCTGATTAAGGAATGGTAAATGAAGGGTAATTTAAAGCCCCCCTGGGGAAGCAAACCAGATATGAGACATTCCAAAATGGCTAAAGATTACCCTCTATATCTAGAAACATTTATCTCCATTCTCCAAACTGTTCGATTAGTAGAGATAGAGATTGGAAACTAGAAGCAATGAAATGCTAGGCCCAGAAGGACTCTTAGAGACTATCTAGCCCGGCTGCTTCTCTCACACAGGAGGAAATATTGATCTAGAGAAATCACACTGGCCAAGTCACACGGCTAGTGATGGCTGAGCCCTACTGGGATTCTATCTAACCAGGATTTCTCCCATGGTATCAAATGGCTTTTCAAGCCACCACAACCACTGGTAGGATACACTGAGTATGATATGCATACATATTTGGAGATACGTGACCATATCATCCCCTAGTTCTAGAGATGAGCCAAACACAAGTAATGGCACATGGCGCTTCTTAGGACAAGACCGCCTTCAGCCCTCAGGTGGAGTGGGGATGAGTTGCAAAAGGGGGAGTTCCACCAGGGGGCACTGCACAGCTATTTCTGAAAGCCTTGTATGGGAGGGCATCAGAAGAGATGATCGCAGGTCAGTTTTGAGGCTGTACTTGCAGTGCAGAACATCTGCTCTTTGGTTTCCCAAAGATACTCAAACTTAAGAGATCTAAAACGAAACTCATGGTTGGCACTGTGAACCCATGCCAGAGCAGCAACAACAAACTCAGTACCCCTGGTAGTTCTGGTAGTTCTCTTTTCATGAAACCACTATTTATATAGTTATGCTGGATGGAAGCCTAGGGGTCATCCCTGATCCTCCCTCTCCCCAGACTAAATCCAATCAACACCACCATAAATGTTATCCCTAGATATCTTAGGGCTTAGTCACTTCTCTCTCCCCCCATGACTATGACATTCTTAAATACTGCCATCTCTCACCTCGACTTCCACAGCGACTCATTAGCTGGTCTTCTCATGTGTATTATGCTCTTCTCCCCAGTCTGTTCACCACACAGCCAACAGAGTGATTTTTTTCAAATCAGAATTCTGTGTCCTTCCCCTCCATTTAAAACCAGGCAATACCTCCTCAGAAATTTTAACATGACCCTCAAATCCTTACAGGATCTGACCCTATCTGTCTCTCTTGCCTCATCCCTGAATTTTCCCCTAACTCTCTGCACTCTAACACACTGGTCTCTCAGTTTCTTGGCTCTTCATTACTCCTTTTACCGCAGGCCCTTTACACATGCTACCTCTGGCTTAGTTTCCATCCTTCACACAATGGTTCCGGATTCACTTCCTCAAAGAAGCCTTTTAGATTCCCCAGTGTAGGTCACTGCTCTACAGTATACTCTCACGGGTAAGTATGTGTTTCTTTGGGAGAACTTGCATGAGTTTACAATTATACATCCAGGAGGGTATAATGTGATAAATACCCATTTCTCACCCACCAATCTGTTCTCAGTGGTCTGCAAACTCCACAAACACAGGTCCCTGTCCCCTTCTGCTCACCATTTTATCCTCAGTGTCTAATCAGCAACTGACACAGAGTAGACACCCAACAAATACAGACAAATGGACTGAATGAATGGATGGGTGAAGCCTTGGGGTTTAACCTTATGCCGCTGCCTGTGAAGCCACCAGTATAACAACTGTAGCTTTCAGGCATGTATGACAGTCAGGCATTCCAGGGTTTCTGAGGGAAAGCAGCTCCTTAGCTACATGAGTTATTCATAAAGCTCATCATCGTATTTCTTGCGCAGAATGTCCTTTTGGGGGAAGAGGTGTAGATCATAAGATCCAAGCCAAGCCATTCGTCTGGGTTCAGACATCGCTGCCATGACATTACCTATCCTGTCATCCCAGACCGATTCTCCCGCCCAGGGATCAGCCTCATAATCTGAGGCAGAGGTGCCAAGTACATAGGCTCCCAGATTAGCCTCAGGTATGGGATAATGATGAACCTAAGAACTGTCAGCGAAAGAACATACCAGAGGACAGATTCTAATGCTCTGGTATTTATGAGATACCAGGGAAGGTCAACAGAGAACACAAGGTTCTCCTGCTCTGTACCATTGTCTTGAAGCAGTTTCTAACATCCAAACCTAATAATTACCTATACTGAACATCCACATATTTCCGTACTCAGTATGGAAACCAAGTCACACAGGTCTGCCACAGCTAAGTGGACCAAACCAGGTGTTTTTAAGAGAGCTGAAACATAATGTATGGTTATGTGCTTATTCCTACATCCATGCGGGCACATGTAGGTGCTCTCTCCCCCAACCCCTTACCCTCGTGCTCTCTCTCTCTCTGTTCTCATTTGCCAGAGAACTCTAATGCTGAGCATCGAACTAAATTCATATCATACAAAATTACTTTGCTTTCACTGAGTGAACACCTAAGGACTCGTTCCTGTAACAACAGAAGTTTGAAACCAAGATTAACCTTCAGAATGCACCAAGCCCACAGTATGGCTTCCTAAGTTATGTCTTGGTTAGAACTGCTCCCTTATTTGGAAGATACTTGAAATATCTCAATCAAATCCTCAGCAAGCAGCCTTCAACCTTACCTCCAACATAGACCCTCACTAGGAATGGTGACATTTATATAGTGACACTGGTCTATTAGGAAAAATATGAAAAGAAATTAGGTGTCATGTGTGCAGTTCCTGGCAACCAGGCCCATTGCAGTTAGTACCTCTGCACACGTACTTGTATCTTATAGGAAAAGTCATGTTGGTACCTTCAGGCCCTAAGATGGAAAGACTGCTTCCAGTGGCTTCTACTTTGCAACTGGAGACTATTATAGTCCCTGGGGATGTTCTGGGTTCTAGTCGGTCATGCTAGCTCCTTGGCTTTCTAGCTTAATGTATCTATAACGTGTGTACTGAAGAGGATGTAAAGCTACATCTACATGGCCTGATGCATCAAGGAACATGGGCCTCCTTTTAATCCAATTCCCTAGATCTATTACTTTTCCTCAAAGATCTTTGCCTTCTTTCTTATGGAATATGTTTGTTCTAATTTTGATTTTCCCTTTTTCTGAAACGACAACATTCTTTGGTATTTTCTAGGCTCCTTTCCTATTCTCGCCAGGACTTCCATCTCCTTCTTGCCCTTTTCCAGATGACTTGTTTCCTCTAGAGTCCTAGCTCTACATCCTAGTTGCATGTACACTTACAGATATAGTCACTTACAGATATAGAAATATACACACACCTGCATGCGCCTATGTCTAGACACTACCCCAGAACGATTAGGTCAGAGCTCTGGGGAAGGTAACTTGGTCACTGATAATTTTTTAGGCCCTTCAGTGATTCCATTGTTTACTCAGGTGTGAAAACCACTATCTTAAAATTTGTTTACCTAGTTGTACCTTTTAAGTTTCATTTACACATTCAGAATTTATTTATTGATAATTTATTTTTATTTATTGAAATTTCATATGCATCATTTGGTTGGACTCTGAGAATGGCTAGGTATATAGATACATCTCTATTTTATGTTGATATTCTAAATATTTCTATCCTCAGCCTCTACATTCTTCTTACCTGTACTCCCTACTCATCTCTCCAGAAAGCTCTCTGCCTCTATCATGCTTATTAACCACCTTTTGGAGAGGTTGATTTGAGTGACCTCTGTGTGGATAAGTCAAATTCAACATGTCAAGAAAATGTTTTGAATTCCCACTGAATTCACTCCTTCTGC
Organism: Procyon lotor; assembly: GCA_028646535.1. Classification (NCBI taxonomy): domain Eukaryota; kingdom Metazoa; phylum Chordata; class Mammalia; order Carnivora; family Procyonidae; genus Procyon; species Procyon lotor. Next base: position 82,864,656 of record CM053605.1, on the reverse strand, counting down.
ATCCTCTTAGTTGGTGGCCCCATTATCCATCTGGTCACCCAAGTTTCAAACCTGGGAGGCTCATATTCCCCCTACCCTGCACTCCCCCTCATCATCTAAATTTGGTATTATTGTCTCCAAAACATTGTGTCCATCCACACTGTCATTGCCTAATGTCCTAATTCACCCTTCTGATGGGTCACCCTGACTATATTTTGCTACCTACAGTCCCGTCTTCAGCAGAATCACCAGAGTAAAGTGTCTAAAGGGACAATTAACTCATGCCATGAGTTTTCCATTGCTCAGAAGTAAAACATTAGGTCCTTAAACTGGCAAGCAATACTCTCCAAGATCTGATCCTATGTAATTCTCCAGCCTCAACCAGCATGGATTACTAATACACAATTACTAACCGCCACACAAAATGGCTTATGGCTTTGCTTTATCAGCTAGGATCTTTCTCGTTCCCACCATCATTTTGTTCAGTCACCTCTGTTTGGAAAACTCAGGACCACCCCCATACACACACTCTGGTTAATTATACTGCTTTGATACTAAGTGCATATCTCAAGGAATACACTATGAAGGAAAGGTTTAATAACCAGTCTTTGCTTTTGTCTTCCCCATTAGATGGTGAACTCTCTAAAGACAGTGACCACAACTGTAATGTCATGGTTTTGTTGTTTTTGTCTTTATATTTTCAGCATTTAGCACAATGGCTGGTATATCTCAATTATTCAGTAGCCACTTATGAAATGAATGAAAACTTCCTACACTTAGGAAGCTTAACATTTTTTAAAAATATATATTTTATGTTCATTTATCAAAGCCCAGATGTAGTTTCTTTGATCCCAAACTAAAAACATACCCTAAAGGCCCATTACTCTCAAATATAAATAAGACAATTTAAATCAAGTTCACTATAATTTTCTTTAAGACTATAGAGGGATTGTGCATCCTACTAAGTCATAAGACTGATATAGAATGACCCTCTTAGGAAGCAGCAGAGTCAAAAACTGACCTTGTTGCTTCTCGTAATCTGAATGTTTTTCAGAAAAATTTTTCAGCAGAGAAGAGAGTCTAGAGTCATCTCAGTACAGAAACCAAGTCACACAATCAGACAAATATCGAGGCTGGTCGGCTGAATAGAGAGCTATTGACTGACCTGGTCCCATATTCAAATCAACCAGCAATTCTTGGACACTAGACTTTTAGATGCTAAAGCAAAGATGTGAATGAGTGGAACAGAGCTTTCCAGAGGAGAAATTACATGTTATGCTTACTTTATTAGAGATTTGAGCTCTTGAGTAGTAAACTCAGTCTGACCCTGTCAAAATCCTACATCTTGAGGCATTTTGAGGACTTGCTGGTTCCACTACTTTGTTCTAAGCTGTTCGCAGTTTAGTTGAACACACAAAAGCTTTCAGTTATCAAAAACATGTTTATATATGCACATTATTTCACATTTATCTGCACCTGCTTAGCACTAGTCACCAGAGGCCCTAGGAATATTCAGGGAACCACTGAACTGTGAGCAATAGCTAATAAAAAATTCCTGCAGTTTTAATTACAAACAAAAACCAAGCATGTTTCAACTCCATAAAATGGATCTGGAATACCCAGGGACCTGCTGCTGTTTATAAACGCACATAAATTATATTCCTCTCTCACATCTAGTTAGTGCAACATCACAGATTGAAAGTCAGCAGGTTTCAACAGTCATAAAAATATTAGTTCTACCACCTGTTTCAGGAATTCTCTGTAACCTAGACTCCAAAACAAATAGAAATTAATAGACAACTTTACTCACCCTTCCTATCACAGTGATCTTTTTATTTTTAAGTCATCTTCTCCTCTATGAAGCTAAACAAAGGACTTCTGAGAACAACTTTGGTGCAATAAACACTGAGAAGGAAAATTGCTGTGCTTTGTCCAAAGATCATTAGGGGTAGGAAGAAATCAAGAAGCAAACCAAATACCAGACTTTATCCTTCCTGTTGAGCCCTGACCAAGAAACATGGTGAAAGATAGTGTACAAGATTATCAGGCATCTTGGCCTCCATTTCTTCTTCCTTCACTCACCACCTATTTGTGACCAGGCTTTGTACTGGGCACTCAGAGCACAAAGACAAACTAGAAAGTGCTCTGCCTCCTTTGCAGAGATACTTTCTGTATAATTGGTAATTCACATAAGCAATCACACAGTTGGATATATGTGAGGGTGGAGACATCATCGTTCATTCACTCTTTCAATAAAAATATTTTGGGCTCGACTTTTAGAAGTCAGACACTGAGGGCACCTAGGTGGCTTAGTCAGTTGAGCGTCTGACTCTTGGTTTCAACTCAGGCTGTGATTTCAGGGTTCTGAGATCAAGCCTCAGGTCAGGCTCCATGCTCGGCAGAGAGTCTGCTTGAGATTCTCTCTCCCTCTCCTTTTGCCCTCCCCCCTCACCCCACCACTTGCATGCACTCTCTCTAAAATAAATCTTAAAAAAAAAAAATGTCAGACACTGTATTAGGCACTAGCAAACTAAATCCAGTTCTTACCTTTGAATTGTTTATAGAAGGTGTTCAGAACAATAAATACACAATTACAAAATAGTGAGATTGGGCTAGGCTAGACCAGGCGCACAATAATATCTGTCAAGGTCCCCCAATTCAGACATAGGAGTCAAAGAAACTCTCTGAGAAAATGGAGCATCCAAGACAAGAGCTAAGAATGAATATACATTAGTCTGGTGGAGGAGGTGGGTGTGGGGACAGCAGGCTGAACGAATTGCAGGTCAATGGACCAGGATGCTAGGAAGAGCATATACTGTAATGATTTAAAGACTAGAGTTTGGGGAAACCTAGGTGGTTCAGTTGGTTAAGCGTACGCCTTCGGCTCAGGTCATGATCCCAGGGTCCTGGGATCGAGTCCCGCATCCAGGTTCTTGCTCAGCAGGGATCCTGCTTCTCCCTCTGCCTGCTGCTCCCCTGCTTATGCTCTCTCTCTCTCTCTCTCTGACAAGTAAATAAATAAAATCTTTAAAAAAAATCAAAAACAAAGACTAAAGTTGGGATTACAGTATTTACCCTAAAGAGCTTTTGTATGGCAAAAGGAACAAGCATTAGTAGAATCCTTCTGTGTAAGCTTTGTAAATGATTATCCAAGCCTTGCCAGTGAATCCAATTAATAAGAAGTATTGCTTAAATTCTTCGCAGAAACTCCAGGTACCATTTTGGGGAGGAACCTCAGAAAACACATAACAAAATTAGATGGAATAAGGGGAAAGGCAACTCAATTCATCAGAAAAGTCACCAGGAAGGCACAGGAGAAAGCAGACCAAAAAATTATGAATCCTCAGCCTCAAAGGTAGGCCCAGGGAGATAGGATGAAAGCTTTAAATCCTTATGTGAAAATGCCTAACCCAGGATCTGGGAAAGAAATATTTAAGAGGCAGATTTATTTACCTGGTCTTGAAATAACATAAGGCATCATTCCTACTCTTCCTCTGGAAATACTAAATGAAAGAAATGAATACTTTAGCAGTATGCTGTTGATATCATTACTATCAGCTATGCGAGAGCAGTTAATAATTCATATAACACATTAGTTCAGCTAGGAAGGCATGTCTTACATCAGGAACAAACAGTTCAGACTAACATAGTAAAACTTTTTAAAGGGGTGATGAGGGCACCCAGACTGGGGTACGAGGAGCTTGCCTGCCAGGGCCTGCAGCCCCGTCCTTCTAAGAGAGACAGAGACTGGAAGCCTTATTTGGATCACAGCAGATAAGACCAAAGAAGCCTTTTGCATTGCACCGTATTGGTTACCATTTGGCCTTATAATTACCATGCAGGAGAGAGATGGACCGACCATCCAGTACACATTTAAGTTGTGTGTATAAATATTTCAAAGAGAGCTGTAGTATTATCAGGTTATGGTGTAGTCGTTTCTGTGAGTTTCCAGGGAAAGAATCCTGTTTTCATCCAAATATCCTCACTTCTCCTTAAGGCCCAAACTGCCACATATATAACAAAGGTTAATTATCCCCCACTAGACACACCATTTTCCTAGGCCCATGTGCCCCGCTCACATTTTCTTTCTCTTTCACCTTTCCCATTTATTGCCTCTCTGAGTCTATCACGAAGGAATGACCGAATCACCAAAACACACAAAGTCCAACGGATATGGCCAGCAAAGTTGGCAAGCTGAGGAAGGTCATAAACATCCAAGGTGGAATTTAATCAAGGTGCATCAAGTTCAATGAACTCTATTCCAATAGAAAGTAGAAACAAAATTAGTAAGCATAAAGCAAAACTCCAGCTAAATGAACAACAGGGTTGTGAGGGCTTTCTTTAATTCTGCCGGGCCTTCCATTTATCGAGCCTCTACTCTCCCAGCTGAGGTGAGCCGAAGTGGTGCTCACCCAACAGTAATTTCTTACCCCTTTTCTTACCCCTGATGCTTCCCTTTTCCTAAACCCACAGTGGTCCTCATACGCTTCTCACATCATACTCAGGTACCCAATATGAGTTTTGGGGTATTTATCCTTAACGTCTAACCGTCTGAGTTAAGTGAGACACGCAGTGTATTATTTTCCTAGGATGGCAGTAATGAGGGACCACAAACCGTGGCTTAAAGAACAGAAATTGACTTTCCCCCAGTTCTGGAGGTCAGAAGTCTGAGACCAAGGCGTGAAGGAGGCTCTGTTCCAGGTCTTTCCCCCGGCTTCCTGTGGTTTGCTGGCATCTTCGGCATTTCTTGGCCTGTAGATACATACCCCATCTCTGCCTATATCTCCACATGGTGTTCTCCCTATGTGTGTCTGTCCAAATCCCTCCTTTTTATAAGGATGCCACTCATACTGGATGAGGGACTATCTTAATGACCTCGTTTCTTTTTTTTTTAAGATTTATTTATTTGAGAGAGAGACAGAGAGAGGAAGACGAGGAGGTAGAGCAGAGAGAAAGAGAGGGAAGCATCTCAAGTCTAACAACCTCAGAAGCAGAAGGGGGCAGGGGACTGAACATGTTTTTGGAGGGGGGGCAGTAGGGGTACTGAACAAGTTTTGAACACCTGACTTCTACTCAGCCAATCGGAAGCATCGGGAGGCACAGTATGAGAATATAGGTGAACATTGATAACGTGGAGTTGGACTGGGGACTGGCATCACAGATAATGGTGCCAAAAGTCATATCAACCAAAATGTGGCTGCAGAGGTCACTTTTCAACGTCTAATGAAGAAAAAGAAAGATCTGAGAAAGGCGGAGCCACGTAGAGATAAAGAAACAGACAGACAATCAGAGAAGTATCAACAGAGACCACCTTCCAGCTCCCTGAGGGCTTCCTGAATGCCAGGTTCACCTCCTGCCAAGCACACTTCCTTCCGGAGGGAGCCCCAGAGCCCGGCAACAAGATGCCCTCGCTCTTTATAAGAGCTAGCCTCTGTGAGCTGACGCTCCTAACAATCACAGCTCTGTAACAAGAACTTCAGGAGTGCCAGGCACAGGAGGAGAAAGTCTAAGGGGCAGTGAAGGATTTGAGGCAGTTCAAGGGGAGATGTCTATGGGGGAGAAGGACAGAATCAGGTTATGGTTTCTGCAGCCAGAAAAGGCCCAAGGTTTTTATTGCATAGATAAAGAATGACTCATTGGCTCTAAGATTAAAAGACCCGCTATCATTATGGAGCTGGGGGTGCAGGGTAATAGGTGAGGGAGAGAAGAGCTCTCTTAAGATTCTGTATATATTGACAGGCAAAAATTCAAATTGGGGAAGCCTGTTTCAGAATTTCTTTTCCAGCATTTTATACGAGGTTTTAATCTCCCTCCCCACAATGTTTCCACTGAAAAGAAACCCCCTTGGATAAGAATACTTTTTGCAGATTATTAAAAGGGACAGCATGAAACCTTCACTAATATTTAGCAATGCATGTAGGAGAACTAACTTGATTTCTACATCACATTTTCAAGAAACTGGTGTGAGCTCCATTTCTGACCACATTGCATAGTACAGACAGACTTTTGTGTATCCAAATCAATGAAAAAAGTGGGGATTTAGACATCTTAGTAGTTCTCCCAATTTAAATATGCTTAAGTAACTGTGAAAACTAGTCAGTTTACACATATAGTCATGCCAATTTAAAATAGAAAAGTTCCATTGATATTGACCACATTTTTGGCTCCTATTAAATTGCTGCATAAATATATAAAGCAGGTCTGTAATACTATATGTCTGCAAAAACATATTTTTGGCAAACAAAAGTCTTTCCATTTTTAATCTCAATCTTCCTTACTCTGTATTCTTATATGTTTTAAAATTACTTTTGGTTTTAAGTATCTTATCTGCCCTCCACTTCCCCATCCCACCACTCTTTTTGCATCTTGAATTTATTCATTCTTTTCTTTTACAGCATCACACATAAAATACTTTGGGATTAATGCAGATTACAATTTCCAGTCTCTGAAAATCCAGCTTCCAATTTTCCGTGGAGCAACATCCGAAGTTAAATGTTATCAAGCAATGATTACAGTGGGTTGAATTGCAGTCCCCCAAAAGATACAACCATATCTGAACCCCTAGAATCTGTGAATGTGATCTTTAGAAAAATGGTCTTTGTGGATGTATTTAAGTTAAGGATCTCCATCTGTGATCATCCTGTACTATCTGGTGGGCCCAAACTCTAATGGCAAATGTCTTTATAAGAGATACTAAGAAGATAGATATGGAGAGAAGAGAAGGGAGAAGACCATATGAAGAAAGAGGCACCAACGGGAAGGATGAAACCACCAGCCAGAGAATGAGCAGAGCCACCAGAAGCTGAAGAGGCAAAGAAGAAGTCTCCTTGCAGCCTTTAGAGGAAGAGTAGTCCTGCCTAATTTCAGGTGCCAAGTCTCCAGAATGGTGAGGCAAAAATTTCTGTTGTTTTAAGCCAAATTTATGGTAACTGGTTACAGCAGCCCTAGGGCACTAATACAATGATTAAATGGATCTTTTTATTATTTATTTGTTTTTTTGGTAAAGTAGTGAATCACATAAAATGCTGATTTTTTTGCCAATATAATCTCTACCATTATTTAAAAAATAAGTACATTGGAACAGAACATTAATAAAATTAGAAGCCAAGATAAAGTTTACTTCTGAGTGCTGTTTATTAAAAAATAAAATCACAAAAGAGTTTTAAGGGCAATGGTATTTAAATTTTTATGTGCTTTCTGGTTTAATGTGGTCAGCTACTTGGTAAGACAAACTAACAGGAAACCAAAGGAATTTGGGCTGTGAGCTAAGTGCAGGTGTAGAGCAGGAGTAAGTTCCAGACTTTTTACTGGAGGAGATGGGCCAGAATGAGGAGAATTTAGAGGTGGGGATTAAGACAAGCAGATAGGAGAACAGGAAAATTTTTATTAGTAAGTCTCGATTGAAATTGGGGAGGGTTACTAGTGGTAAAGGCATCAGCCAGGCCAAGGGAAAGCTAAGAGCAGGCCTTTCTCAAAGAAGAGATAGGGAAGCTCTGAAGGCTTGGGTTAGCATTTCTTTGGGACTAGACACATGGTAACTGGTGTGTTTCCTCCACCCTGGTTTTCATGTCAGGGTCTCACCAGGGCTCTTATGAAAACCTCTTCCTTGACTCTCACCTTCATTGGCTTCTATTGCTCATAGGGAAAAGCATATTCAACTCTTCAGCACTAGAAGGAAGGCCTCGCTCTTACTTACCTCCCCGAGCTCCTCTCTTCCTATAGCTTTCTCTCGGACCAACTGCACTAATCCATTCATGTCTTTCAAACCTGTCTTCCATGATCTCTCCAGTCAGCTCAAGGAAGGAGACTGTGAAATCTGGTGTGCCTTCCTGGGGGCCATGCTGTCAGCCTCCGCTATGGCCCACACTATTTCTTCAGGGATGCTTCAATGCTTTGCATCTTTCGAATTAATAATCTGGAGCATTTTAGCCAAGATTCAATCCAGAGGCTGACTTTTGGTGGATGGAAGGAGGAAAAGGCAGAAACCCTGGGTGTACAGGAGCCCCTGGTGCTAAAAAAGAGGGACTCAGATTGCAGTTTTGTCCAAGACTGGTATGTACACTCAAGCTTTCTGGTGATACTAAAGGCAAATCCATCCAGAAGACCTCCTGAGAACTAGCCCCTGAGTAACTGGCCTTCCTAGAGGTGGGGAGGAGATGAGAAGAGCGTTTGGATGGAGACTGGGAGCTTGGATTAGCATGCTGGATTTGGTAACTGATGAGAAGACTGAAAGACTGATTTCCTTTAAGGTTTGGAGAAAGGGCTGTTGCAAGATGAGAGAAGAGCAAGAGGTCACACAGAACAGTAATTTAACAGCACCTGGGGCACCTGGGTGGCTCAGTCAGTTAAGAGACTACCTTTGGCTCAGGTCATCATCTCAGGGTCGTGGGATGGAGCTCTGCATTGGGCTCCCTGATCAGTAGAAGTCTGCTTCTCCCTCTCCCTCTGCCCCTCCCTCAGCTTGTGCTATCTCTCCCTTTCTTTCTCTCAAATAAAAAAGAAGAAGAAGAAGAAGACAGAGCTCTTTGGTAGCAATTCATCCTTATTTACACACCTGGCCACATTTCTCTAAGAATTTCTAGTGAGTTGTGAGGAACAGAAAGATTATTTTAGTTGTGGAAGTAACTGACCAGAGTACGTTGTATGTACCAGTGGAGGAAGACTTCCAAGCCTAAAGTTGCCACTTATCTTTGAATAACTTTGAACATAAAATCATACAACAAAAACCACTCAGTGGTGTGATTTGTCAATTATGCTTCAGAGAGCAAAGAACGTCCTAGGTTTGACTTAATAAAAGTGGTTCTGCAAAATTCCTTTCTAAAACAAGTAATATAACACGAAGTTCATTAGGATTGAATGTTTTGTAAAGAAAATGAGTAATGATAATTAAAATGCCATGCATCACTGATTATTAGTGACAATTGGTATTTTCACTGTATTCAAAAAAAGAAACAGAAATTGATTTAATTAAATTTACTTTAGCCAGTACCTCATAAGAGTAAAGTAAATGGCCTGTGGCAGACAAGTAGGACCACATGGCGTTGTGAGTTATTTCTTGCATGCGTCACTAAGTGTTTCGTCTAGCCATCAATGTTTTATTGAGTTCTTAAAAATCTAAACGTCTAGCATTTAACACAAGTCTCTTGGTTCAAAATGACTATATTTCACATCCATGTGAAATGTATTAGATTTTTAGGCAAGTTCATATATTGTTATAATTCCAAGAACTCCAGGCTGACGTTAGCTTGAAGAGTGGGTGCTACAAAGTGTTTTTGTCAGTGTGCCCCTTCCTGCCTCCCCTTGGCCACATGCTGCCCTCTTAGGCATCCCCACTCTGGGCACAAGATCTCTTCTGCCTCACCTCCACCAGCCTCAGATTCCCCTCTGAATTAAATGGACTGAAGTGGGCTCCTATCATTTCAGTTAATCCTCCAGTCACCTTTTAGAGGGTGAAAAAATGAAAGGGTTTAATCAAAGTGTTCAGTCCCTGGGCTCCCATAGGGGCCCTGCAGTTGGGCCAACAGTATGGGCAGAGAAGGGAGCTCTCCCTGCCAGACCTGGGGTGCAGACTGTCCCACACTGGGCCTCCACCTGGGGCCTCCCTGGTCTGCACACTCAGGGGCCTGCGTCCTGCTTCATCCATCCTAATTCTAGTGTTAAGAGATTGGCTTCAGTTTTGTCAACATTTGGACCACGACTCAGAGGAAAATGGACCTTTGGGCTCCCTGTGTTATTGAACTATTGAAATAGAGCCCCCAGTTGAGAAAGTTTTAGCAAAGCATGATAACATCATAAAGCAATATTAGGAATTAAAATTTTGTTGCAGTTTTCATTTTATAAGCAGAGAAATTACACCACTGTATGCTTGCATTTGTGGATTGTTCTTTCTTGCAAATGACTGTCCTTTTGTCTTGACTTTTGGGACATGCATATATTCTTTCTTTTAGTAAATGATGTTAATGGGGTGCCTGGGTGGCTCAGTTGGTTAAGCATCTGGTTAAGGACTCTTTATTTCAGCTCAGGTCATGACCTCAGGGCTGTGAGACTGAGACCCACATTGGGCTCTGTGCTCAGTAGGGAGTCTGCCTGAGATTCTCTCTCCTCCCCCTTCCCTGCTCCTGCTCTCTCTCTCTCAATAAATAAAATCTTCAAACAAGTTAAAAAATGATATTAATAGCAGATGACCCCTTGGCTTTCTCTCTCCAGCCATCATTTTTCCTCCCAGATTACAGAACTGACTTTCAGCTTGACCCTTTTCCATCAATTCTCCAGCAGCATTTAAGTGCTCAATTAGATCATGCAAATGAGGTCATCTGGGGGATCACCACCCATGCTCAGGCTTCCCACTGTAGTCAGAACTAGATTCGAACTCTCTAGCATGATCTACAAGGCCAAATATAAACTGATCTCTCCCTATATTTCTTGTTTCATCTCCTACCTATATTCTTTTTTTAAAAAAATGTTTTATTTACTTGAGAGAAAGAGGGAGAGAGAGACTCAGAGAAAGCAGGAGGGAGAGGGAGAGAAAATCTGAAGCCGACTCCTTGCTGTAGGCAGAACCCAACTGGGGGCTCAATCCCCCTATCAGGAGATCATGACCTGAGCCAAGACCAAAAGTCAGATGCTTAACTGACTAAGCCACCCAGGCACCCCACCTACCAATATTTTTGTTTGTTATACTCCAGCTACACTTACCACTATGTTTCTTAGCCATGTCAATTTCATTCCTGCCTCAGGGCCTTTGAACTTATTGTTTCCTCTTCCTGGTTCACACCTCCCCCAGATCTTTGAAAGCCTGTCTCTTTAATATATTAGTATCTTAATTGTCATAAAGGTCTTAACTGTCCCCCACCCCCAAACAAACCACTAACTTCCCCCTGGTCCCACTTCATCTTATCTCACGGCTTAATTTTCTTTCTATTGTCTGCCTCTGTCTGGTGCTCCTACGCTGCTGCTATCTTCCCTTTTAGAGGAGCAAGGGCTTGTCTCTCTTCTTTAATACTGCATCCCAGTATCTTGACTTAATAAAACAAGTAATATAACACGAAGTTCATTAGGATTGAATGTTTTGTAAAGAAAATGAGTAATGATAATTAATGTAATGTTCCACAACGGAACATTACACAGTAGGTGCCCAATTCATCTTTACTGAGTAAATTAATTAAAGACAACTGTTTTCATAACTTGTCCTTTTTGGTAAAATAGAAAAAAGTCCACTCTTCAATAGGACCCAAACTATGGGGGACCAATTTGCAAGTCTATCGAATCCCTAATTTGAAGATCCACTGCCTTTACAAAGCACCTTCAACAAAGCTCTGGTCTATTATCTTTTCTCCTCATGTTGGGATTGTATTTAATCACGCATGTCATCAATAAATCAACAGCAGCATCTCAGATTAGAAGCTGTGCTGAACTGTTGAGGGAAGAGGGGATTTTAGACATTTTCTCCTTAGTATTGGTACAGTGATTCTCTTCTCTCCCAGATGAAGGAAGACAATTTCCCTTCACTTAGCTCAAATGATTTGCACTAAAAGAGTGAATCATTCCGATGCATCCTGGGGAGTGGTTCTGGAGAAAGGTCACTAGTGAGGGAAGATGAGGAGAAGCAGGCTAGCAGGGGAATGGGTTGTGTGGGGCGTAGGACTCCAGCAGGAAAGCACTGGGTTAGACTCCTGGGTTAGAAGGGACAAGCTGTGACACAGGGGGAAGCGAGGGAGCCTGGAGGGCTTCGCAAGGAACCGCCCCGTTTCACTCTTTAACTCAGGGCTGGGGTCTGCCTTGTGTCCTTTTGGTAGGCCATCAATTTTTTCAACAACAAAAAGTCTTAATAAAGATGGAAGGAACAAAGTGACGCAGGGAGGGGGAAGAGGGAGAAACTGAAAAACAGGAAAAAGAATTCAATGAGAAAAGAAGTTTAATGATTAATTAGGTTAATAAAAGATCAAAGTTAGGAATCTATTTGTAGCAGGAATGCAGATAGAGCTTTCTGCTGAGTAAACTCAATGCGCTCAGAGTCCTGGGCAGACACACTGAGGACACTGGAACATTCTTAGAGACACTGGCCCAAGCCACAGTGTAGCTCCTTAACCTCTAAGCAAAGAAGCAAAGTTCCTTTCAAGATCCACCTGGCCCTGCCTTCCAGGAGGATTTGCACTTATTAACCTGGCTCTTCTCTCTCCCTGTGGGGGTAGGGGGGGTCTTCAGTCTTTAGCACCGTTTTTAATATGAATCCAATCTTTCTGACGACTCTTTCAAGCTCCCCTGTCTCAGATCCAACATAAAGAACACTCACAAAGTATTCTCCCCAAAAAGGAAAATGGGGCATTTGTGGGCCCCAAGTTCATACTCAATTCTAGCCACTCCGTTCTGCCAACGAAGTCAACTCAAAGGAGAGCATCTGGAAAGTGCAGGAGCCTGAGTCTTAGGATAAGTAATGCTTATCTGCCAGGTATTAAAGACGAAATAGGGCTCCAGGAATTTCGCCTTAACTTGCAAGGAAGGAGATGCTCGTGTTCAGGTGCTGATCAGGGTAGGCCTTCAGGTTTTCTTAGAAGTACAGTGTTTGCTCTCAGGATAATGATGTTGTCTTCCTTTAGGGCTTGTCTGTGCACCATGAAAACAGAAACCAGACTAATCCCCCTTGTTGGCTTCTTTTAAAACTCTGAGTGGTTTGTAGTCCAAACCAGATTTGCTCATTTCCACCGAAGAAAAATCAACTTTCCACAGCATTCAAAACAATTCAGCAAGCCCAGGAAGAAGACTGGCAGGGGGTGGCTCTGGGGATTGGGACAGGGACTGGGGGCCGCGGGGGTCAGGGATGAGAGGGAGGGGAGGCAACCAATTGCACTCCCTGCACCCCAGCACGCGGCAAGGGGACTCAGGAGGTCTGCTTAACAAGCTGAGCCTGGGGCTTCTTTGGAAGAGTCCAATGTCATGACCGAGCATCCCCCCAGTCTCTGAGGGGACTGCTGTGAAACATACATCAAACTGTGACTATCCTGAGAAAAGATACCCCGTTGGCGCCATCCCGAACAGTGCGAAACACAGAACACCCTACAACTGAACATGTAGCCATTTCTTAAACTTCGGATCACATAACGATAAAACCAAAGTTTGCTGTTAGGCAATAAATTAAAATACACACGCACACACATACCTACTGTACGCAGACGCAAGGGAGCCCGATTTTATAGCGGTATTTGGAAGGGAGAAGAATACAGGGTCTCAGGACTAGCCAGTATAGGATAGCTGGGAATAGTCTCATAATTCTTAGCTGCCATACTAGCAGGGGATCCAGGCCAAAGGGAACCCAGAGGCAGATCATACCCCATATATCTATCTGGGGTCACAGGCTTCATGAGCTAGCCCTACGGGTCCCATTCTTTAAGTAAAAAGTCCGAGGGCCTGGAAAACTTAAGTAGTTTGCCTAGAGGCGTCCGGCCCATGGGGGAGCTAGGACCCCGGTCTGGCCCTCCAGTGTACTTTCCTGTCTTCTTCTCACTGCTGAGTGGGGGCAAAACCTCTGATTGAAGGTGTGACTACAAATAGGGGAGTCATGGAACTGTTGGTCTTGCCCCTCCTGGAGGTGATGTTACGCCAGAACAACAATGGGCCTACTCTTCCTATTTGTACAATGGATTTGGAGATGACCCAAAGTATGTTGTTCTCTTTGTGTGTGGTGTGTGTGTTTCTTCAACTCAGTCTGAATGCTGCTCCATGGTAAACCTACTTACTCTCTGAGGCGGAAATCATTTCTCCTCTCTGAGACTGAGAGCTCCTCAAGGACAAGGCCTTTGCTTTCCATGTTTCTGATTCACTCCCATCTTGCAAATGGATGGAGGTTAAGACCTGCTTGTTAATGCTTAAGGAACTGACTGGAATTGACATCCCATTGTTGACTAAGGAGACAAAGGAAGGCCTTATGACGTACCTTGGGGGAGTGAGAGAGTGTACTATCTGTTCATAATTTCCCATTTCCTCCCACTTCTGCTGGGAGAAGTGTAAAGCACCCCCCACTGCCAGTGACTTTGGGATTTGCCACAGAACTGGCTTTGAGCAGGAAAGTGTGGGCAGAAGTCACTGTGTGCCAGTTCTAAGCAGAGCCTTTTTGCCTGCCCCTCTAGTGTTTCTCCCTCCCCGATGTGGACAGCATGTCCCTGAATAGCAGGTAGGGTTCTGACGGAGTCTGGGCTCTGGGATCATAAGATAGGAGGAGCAGGCCCAACCTACAGGGTTGGAGTCAAGCCTAGCCAAGCCTGCCAAGGACCCAGAAGAGCCAGAGCAGACCAAAGAGCCATGAATGACAAATAAATACTGCTTTCTGTACCCACTACATTTTTATGGATTGTTATGGGTTTGCTGTGGTAGCAAAAACTATTAAATGGAATCTCTTGAAAATAAGTCTGCCATACAGCCAGAATGCTATGAACTGTCTTCAGGCAATTTGGTCACACAAAACATGGAGGTCCTTTCAGGAGATAATGACATCTACCAAAGTAGTATGACCTTGCTACTGAGTTATAATGAAAGCAAACCTAGATTAGATGTCTCTACACATATGTAAATATTTATTCAATAAACATGGATTAGCCAGCAGGCATGAAAATGGTCTTTTAGAACCTGTTGGGCAAGTTCAAGGAAACCCCATATCTTGGTCCTATTTGTGCCTCGCATCACCTGTCATGCAGGATTTTCTAGAGGCAGACATCAAACATCCCAGAGGCAGCATGCTTTTATCTTTTTAGTGGACATTGGGTAATTGTAACTCTTTGTAACAAGGCCTGGGCAAAAAGACTTACAGGAAACAACAATCAAGCACCATCCCCAAAGGAGCAAACCACGGCCTTACTAGCCTTCAACCCTATTTATGCCTCAATGGTGAATCAAACAATCAATCAACCAATCTCTCTCTCCCTCTCTTTCTCTGTCCTTCCCTCCTCCCCGCCTTCTCTTCCTCCTCCTTCTTCTCTCTTTCTCTCTCTCTCTCTCCCGATAGATATAGATACATATATAGAACTTATATCTATCTATAGACATAGATAGATATGTAGATACATATAGATATAACTTACCAAATGCACACATTATATATAACTAATGTGTATATACATATATGTATATATATACAACTAATCCACATAAATCAAATGTTGATACCTTGACCTTCACCAATGAGACCGTTTCTAAGATTGTCAAGCTAATTAGCAATTCACTAATTTCACAGATAAAAGCAAATTCTGGCATTCACAAAACCTCAGATATTTACAGATAGGTAGAGGGTTGAAAGGCTTGTAGAAGCTGCCCCTAGAGTATGACTGAATACTGGAATGAGAATTCTGTTAGGAAATCTGCTTGTCCCTTAAGCTGAAATTTAAACTAGCTAGCACATATATAAAATCTCATCACACTGGTCTAAAGAATTTTAAATTGTGGACGTCATAGCATAGAGATTACTCTTCCTGATTTGTCCCCCAAAGATATCCAGACTTCGGTGCCCAGGATTAGGATGTTCCCTGACTGTGCCAAGCTGACGATGGAAATCTGTTCAGACTCATACCTCAAGCCAAGATTACAGCAAATAACATGAAATAGAAGAAAGAGTGGGAAACAGCTTTGATGACCTAAGCCCAAATAGTAAGGGTTCATGGTCCCAAATCAAGTAGAGGGAACCTCAGGAAATGAGTCAGATAGTACAGACTTCGTGTCAGAGATCAGAATACATTAACATTGTGCTACAGTCTGACTCAGACAGAATAGCCCCTCTACTCTTCATGCTGGGCAGCCAGTAGAGGTCCTGGGGTACTTTGTCACACTGTAACGTCCTGACACGCTGTTATAAACACAACACACAGAACATCTATGTCACAGTAACGACAAGTGCTCCCACCTCCTACCTCATCAGTCTAAATAGAAATCGTTCATTCTCTGACACTGAGTACCTTCCTCACCAGGCAGTCCACGCGACACCACAGATCCGAGTCCAGACAGTCACAGACCTTGTCAGGGAGAAATGTATGGAATAGGGGAGGGGTTCTTAATCTGGAGCCCCTGGCTAGGATCCGTGGACGGGCTTCAGCAGTCTATGAATGCTCTGAAAAGCAGGGCCCTCTGTGTGTCTGTGTGTGTACTAGTCTCGGAAAGTCTATGTTGTTGACCAAATTCATGAAGGAGCCCATGGCTCAAGAAGGATGAAGAAATGTGTGTCCATGGGGAAGCTTGGAAGAGATGACTTTATAATACTTGCATTTACTCCAACTTTGCTATGGAAGATCAACCTATATGGCTGACCTCATAAAACTAGACTTGGTATCAAAACGCCCCAAAAAACCCCTTAGACATAATAACTGAAATAAGGTAAGAGCTTATTTAGGAAATGTCCTCATAACAGAACTAATGACTAATAAAAGTGGTACTAGAGATGCTATAATAAAGGCAACTCCATCTTCTCCATTATAAAAGTCAATCACAGACCCAGTGAAGTGAGGGCTCAAGGTTGCTTTGAAATGTGACTATATCCACAGGGTTATATAATGACTCTCAAGTCTCATTTTACTCTCCATTTGCCTCTTCACGTCAAGTATGAAGCAGAATGGGCAGAATTTATGGCCATGATTTGATAATCTATGGCACCACATTGGCTCCCTTGGCCTAGAATATACATCAAAGTTAAGATAATCAATGCACAGGTAACAGGGACATTTCCCTCTCGAGCTGATCAAGCCAGTTCAGCAAAGAGTATGGCTGATGCCTATGAAATTCATAGCCCAGGAAGTTATGTGATATTCATTGTGTGATTTCCGTAATCCCTGCTACATCCCGATATATCCCAGTTTGAGAAGCACAGAATCAACCTCTGTGAAGTTCAGTTTCTTGCATCTATTAAATGGGAATAATAATAAACGTTCTTAGGAAGACTAAGTGTCATCTGTTGGCCAAATCATAGAGGACTCTCCATATGCCTGATACTTGGCTGGTGCTCTATTAAGTATTAAGGCTCTACCTGCACGCAAACTTCCATCCAGATATGTACAAAACTGTGGTCTCCAACTCTGATGAGCGGCAGCAGCCTTCCTGGAAACTGGTTGGAAATGCAAATTCTTAGGCCCATCTCAGACTTCCAGAATCTGAAACTTCAGGGCTGGAGCCCAATGAGAGCATATGATCAAGCCCTCCATGCAGTACTGATGCTTAACTGAAGAACCCCTGATGTGAAGAAGTAATCTCAATCAGAACTGGATATTAAAATCACCCTGGATGCTATTTCAAACTATTGATCCTTACTTCTACCCCAGACTAAATCGGAATCCTGGGCAACGATCATTAATAAAAGGTCCCCCAGGTGTTTAAATGGTGGACTTTAAAGCACTAGGGGAGGTCTGTCTGTGAGAGGAACTGGAAATCCCATCGGTACAAAGTCTTCCCCTTGTGGATACATAGCTGCCACACCTGGGAGGCCTTGGACCAGTTTCTTCCCCTACAAAATAGAGAAATAATCCCTACGGCGTATTGCTGTTTGCAGATGTGAGACCCGAGGGCCGAAGCCTCTGTCACTTGCCCTGTGACACACAGCAGAAGCAGGAAGAACAGGACCCAGCCTTCGCCATGTTCTCTCTGCTGCGGAGTCAGGTATAGAAGTGAGGGGAGGAGACATACCTGGGGTCATGGAGAGAGCTTCGGGAAACTTCGTAGTACTTTTGGCTTAAGTACTGAAAGGCAGGCTACTGGGTAATGGCGGGAGAATGTGCCACTTGGAAAGATGATGACAGCTCTCGCAGGGCTTGGAGGGAGGCATGAGGGGAAGGATCATCAGAAGGAAAAGAATGACTATTGTGTGCGTCCACGTGTGGATTCACCACTTATCTCCACAAGGGCCAGAGGGGAGAGGCAGGTGCCCCTGGCTAGTGCCCATGGAGACTCCGACTCAAAGTCAAATTGAGGACAGGGCTTGAAGGGATAGTACCAAACAGAACAGGGCGAATGCCTCTGTGCGCTCTGGTCTCATTGCAAAGAAGGGAGGTGGGACCCAAGGACACTTGAGCTCATTTCTCCTAGGATTGATTTCTTTCGCTTGGTAAGGGAAGCGCAATCCCAGTGATCCATTAGTTCAACAGTGCGGGAGCCTCAAAATGAAGGACAGTTGACCCTTGAACAACATGGGTTTCAACTGCATGGGCCCACTCATATACGGATTTGTTTTGGATAAAGTACAGTGTCATAAATGTATTTTCTCTCCCTTATGCTTTTAACACTTTTTTCTCTGGCTTATTTTATTGTAAAAATACAGTATATTACACGTATAACATACAAAATATATGTTCATCGACTATGTTCTCAGTAAGGCTTCTTTCTGGTCAACAGGAAGCTATTTGCGGTTAAGTTTTGGGGAATAGAAAATCATGTTCAGATTTTTTATTGTGTGGGGGAGTTGGCACGCCTAACTCCCACTTGTTCAAAGATCAACTGTAGTTAGTTCTTTTTTTTTTAAAGATTTTATTTATTTATTTGACAGAGAGAGATCACAAGTAGACAGAGAGGCAGGCAGAGAGAGGGGGAAGCAGGCTCCCCGCTGAGCAGACAGCCCAACTCTCTGCTCGATCCCAGGACCCTGAGATCATGACCTGAGCTGAAGGCAGAGGCTTTAACCCACTGAGCCACCCAGGCACCCAAACTGTAGTTACTTCAAGGGAATTTTACTTTGGGCTTATTGACTCTGTTATTTTGTATCCCTTTCTTCTTTCCCTGCTTGCTTTCCCTGATAGGCACACACTTCACAATCACCAGCTCTGCTAGATGAGAATGGTTATTGTCATATGAGAAGGAGCTTCAGACTAAGCTTCACGACTCCACTTCCAACTATGGCTCACACACACTATTGGGGGATCAAACAATGGGGAGAAGGCAGCTGGTTCTGGACTGTGACCCACCATAGGCCTTAATGGTCATCGCGTGCTGAGAGGGCACTAAGTTCTGCCTTTCTCCTCCCCTGACATGTTCTTCCTGATTCTGAACCCCACATTCTAACCATGGCACTCAGAAGGCTCTGGTCTCCTTTACTCAGTTTCTTCTCTGGCAATGCCTCTTTCCATCTTCTATCATGGTGACCAGCAGTGACCAGGAAAGGCATGGAACTATTTCTACACTCAGGTTGGAAAAGGTACCAAAGTTCAGTGAGAACAATCAAGAAATGCCCAGGGCATACTGCAGCTCTTTCCTGCACTTATTACAAAATAGAAAGAAATCTAGAAGTATATTCCAACCCCCAACACAATGATACTTTATTTGTATTTTTAAAAAAATATAATAGGTCTTAAAGCCATTTACAGTAAAAACTGGCTTTTTATGACAGATGTTATAAAAACAAAACAACTCCATCATTGTAATCCCCAAATCATGACTCACTTTATTTAAATAAATATTTGACATTTCAAAATTCCTGCACAAATACTTTTGGGTTTCCACCACCTTGAAGTACTTGCTTTCGGTGTGTGCTGAGGGAGGGGGGAAAAGAAGGAGGTGGGAGGTAATTTGAAGAAAGCAAACATGAGATGCCTGTGAGCCCGAAGAGCCTGCAGGGACAGGCCTGCCTGAAGGATCCACACAGAGCCTATCGAGTGGAAGTGGAGGCTGAGGCCACCAAGGGGGATGCCCTCGGGGCTAGGAGGTACAAGTGTCAGAGACAGCCCGAGTAGCAAACACAAACAGGCAGGGAGGGAGTGACATTCAGATTGGAAGACTGGGAAAGTATTCAGGCAGGAAGAGCTAGGAGAGATGCACTGTCTAGCCAAGTTCTAAACAGCTTTTCTAGCTTCAGCAGTGAGGACCCAAAGGTGTGGGCTGGTGTCCTAAGGGCGGGAAGACTGTAGTTCACAGAAGCTACAAACAGAAGTAGTAAGACGGGCCAACTCTGTCCCTCAAATGTGCCGCGATCGGTCTGCACAGAGTTTAAAAAGAATGAGCCAATAAGGTTAGAGTACTGTGGCAATGTCCATATCCAGGTTGTGTTGTATGCTTCCAGAACACCCAAGACGTTACAATCAGGAGAAATCAGAGGAAAGGTGCAAGCGATGTTTCTGTAGTATTTCTCATACCTACATGCAAATCTAGGACTACCTCAAAATGAAAGTTTTTTTTTTTTTTTTAGAAAGAATCAACCTGTACAAATCAGGTGATTTTATATAAAGGTCTTATTTCCCAGCTGCTCTTGAAGAGTTGGAAGATCCGGTAACACCGGGCCCACACCATGTTCCTGTAGTAACACGTCGGCCTATCACACGCATCAGAGGAAGCAGAGTAGCATCAGATTCCCCAAGACGGACACTATAATCGACACTGTGCCCCATTCTGCACGCAGCCCACCTCACTTACTTACGTTACTTGTCCTGTCCCAGTGGACGCTAGATTTTCCCCACTCTTCTATAAAGAGTGATGGAGTTGAAAGCTCCGTTGTTCAAAAGGTCATCCGAGTTTGTACAACCTGTCTGGAGTTTAGCACCGCATCATGAATGAGAATACAAGGACACCTGACTATCCTGCTTCCCTTGGGGCTGTGCACATAATAGGTATCATTACTATACATTTCTCTAGTTGCAGAACTACTTACGATGGGTTCCAAGAAAAATCAATGCCGTCCTAAATGTCATGCTATTGCAATTTCTGCCATAACTCAGGAGACATATAAAATACGGTGAGTTCTTAAAGACACAAATGCTCTGAAATTATTTACGAAATAAGAATTAGGTAAGGCCTCATTTATCAAAATTGAGAATATCTGGACACACGGTTTAATTGGATCTCGTCATAGGGGCACATGGTGATTCAAAGACAGGGTGTCATTCCAAATCGAGTCTGCCTTTTGGTTTTCTGAGGTTAAAACACTTTCCACATTAAAAAACTGTCCCCTTTGGTTTTCACATGGTAAATTGCTCAACTGGAATCATTTACCCCAAAGGCAACGCAATGCTCCCATTATTACTAAACAGCAAAGGGCAAAAGAGCCAGCGGGTAAAGAAAGGAAGGATAAATTGAGGTCATTCCTTGATGCATCCAAAAAAAAAAAAAAAGGCATGAAATTGATTCATATTTAGGTCCACCTTTGTGTTTATTAAAAGATACTTTGTACAAATCCTTCGTCTGCTCAATATAAGGCCCATCTCTCTACTGTCATCCCCTTACCATGCACATCATGGTCGAATGTCATAGTTTTTCCTGGCTAGGCCATCCCAATAATGATGCTGTCACAGTTTTAGCTATAAAAATCAGATTTCCTCTGGAGGGAGTCTATTACAGCTAGAATATTACAGCACACTAACCAGTAATGGGGACAGCGCTTGGTATTTTTACATATTCTTTAACACACAAGTTAACTTATCAAGAGAGTTAAATTGCATTTAAAATTCAGGGGCAGATGTAGGTCCTGGCTAATGGTCCCTCAAGTGTCCTGCTGTGTCAAGGATTCACAGATAGGTTTCTCTCATTCCTCTCTGGTGTTGAACTTTGACCCACAATATGCTCCCTTTATGCTTAGCTGTTTCCCAAATCAGTTAATACGCAGCCCAAGCTGCCTCTGCCCAGTACGCCCTCAGATTTATTCAGTCTGGTTATACAGGCTAATTCAACCGGGTAGTCCCCACCGATGCTGCCTCGGCTCCTCCTGGCAGAAGTGGGTTTAACGCTGCCATTTGCACCATGTCACAGTCAAAGAGACCGTCTATCTGGAATTCCCTGCCAAATGCCAGAAGTCTGGGCGCCGGCAGTGGCCAGTGGCTGTGGGTCCGACCACAGCTCGTGCATTGGGAAAATTAAATTACAAACGTGAGGCGCTCGCTCTGCGAGACAGAAAGTATTGGCGATGCCAGGCAAACCCAGGCATTTTATGTGAAATATGGAATCAGTCTGCACCGTGTGGGGCATCGACTGAGCCCTGCCATAAGGCATCTGGTGAGGCCATGGGTCCCCTCCAAGTTCTGCTGCGCGCGCGTGACGGCCAGCTGGCAGAGCAGCTGCGGGCCCAGCTTACTTTGGAGCCAGCTGACCACCACTCCCTCAGACAATACATGGAAAGGTCAAAGGGGCTTTGGCTCTCACTTGGAACAAGCGTGTTTGGTCACCAGGGGTTCCACTGACCACAGGGCAGCAGAACATGCAAACAGTATGCAGCTTTGTTAGTTAAGGGAAACTCTTAGTTCCTCAAACAGAGCTCCACCTCAAGATGGCATTTTTATTTCTTATTCGAATATTTTGTCACCGGCCACACACCCTTCTCTGTACACACAGACTCTCTCTTTGAGGCTTTTGAAGAAAAAAAAAACACCTATTTTTCTTATTTCTATTTTTTTTTCTATTTTTGAAGGTATGCACTTACTCTGAATGTCTACATAGGAATAGAGAGAGGTACAGATAGCAATCAAATGTGGTTTTGATTCCCAGAGATGAGTTTATCTAAGCAAAAGTAAGACATCATTGGGAGCAGGAATGGTACAAGGTAAGCGACGTGGTTCGAGTTTGAGAATAAGTGAGCTACACCAATTGTCATACTGAATACAGTATTTCTATTTTTCATTTAGGGCTGGTTCTCTCTGCTACTAAGTGATCTAGGGTTTCTGTGCGGCTGGGATAAACCTCAGGTCCCGCCTATCTCTTCATGACGTGACAGGTTATTATGCATTACACAAATAACCAGGGACTACCATTCTGTGTGCCAGAGGCCACAGGGGACTCTGGGTCCAGTGGGAAATGGGACAGATGAGGTCCCTTGTTTCATAGAATGAAACCAGTGAACGTTTCATTCTGGCCTTCCTCTTCTAGCAAACACAGGCATTCTCTTTTCTAAATTCCAAACAGGCTCAGTAGAGACGCCTTTCGGATTTGTGTATCAGAAATCATCTATCAGACAGACTATAGAGAAAAAATGTGCAGTCTGGAACCACTTTTCCCATTTGAGAAAGTCTCAGGACTTCTGAGAGTGTGGCCCCTTTAGAAGGGAAGAGAAGCTGCCCTCTGTGCTGTCTTAAGGAGAAGGATCAGAGCCAATGGTCACCAAGGGCTTCTTGAGAGGGCTTGACTCTGAAAGACGTGCGCTCCTCCTCTGCTGTTAAATTGGATTTGCAGAAAGGTCCAGTGCCCAACTTGGCATTGAAAAGAATCAGTTTGGGCATTATCCAAACAAGTCAGTTTGATATCATATTGAAACAGCCACTCTCTACAGGGTGTTTATAGGAGTTTGTTTGTTTTGTTTTTCCTGTTTTTATCACTCAGTAGGATTTCGACGCAGTCCAGACTAGCCGTTTTATGCTTTGTGTGAGAAACATCTCAGGTCCCTGGATCAAAGGGGCTTATCCTGGAGAAGAAAACTCTATTTCCAAAGCAACAAGCAACTTCTCGAGTATAAGAAAACAGGCCTCCAAGTGCAGCATCTTTTTATTTTCCCTGCCTTTTCCCTGCCAAATATTTGGGTTTGCATGTGTCTAAGGGTGGGGCAATGCTTAGAATTACAGTAAGAAATACAAGTTTCAATGAAAGGGCTGCCAGATACTCTGCTTTAAAAATGTTGCTTAAAATGAAAAACACTTCTCTTCTTAGGCTTCAATGTGAATGATGACAATATCTTTCTTTTTGCCCCAGAGAGTATATTTTAAAATTTAAAAAAAAAATGTATTCTTTTGTTTGTTTTGTTTCTTCTAAGGACCACGTTCTCTTCCATTTGACTCATCTGGTTTTTCCCATTATTGGCCCCCGACGGTTGGCACTTTGCTCACATTGGCCCCAGAGGAGCCAGAAGGGTCAGCTCGTCCAGCATCTCATGATTTGTGACAACCCCAAATGGCGATTTCCCATTAACCCCCGATTGCCTTCCACCCCCCACCTCCTCCCGGAGGCACACACTTCCCTCCCATGAAGCGAGCCTGAGGCCCTCCTAAGGATGTCACGGCACGGAATCAGCCTCGGACTCACGTTCTCAGGTTGATTTTCTGAGCTCAGGGGGTCGGTCCACCAACCAGCAGGCAAAGTGCCTGAGCAGCGGCAGGTGTCCCTCTGGTAGAGAGCTAATGCTGCTGTGCACGATGTGGGAAACATGCTAATCCGAGGGGTTGGGATGGGAGCCCCAGGCTTTGTGACCTCTCATTTGAGAGGCCTCAGTGCACTTTTTACAAGATGGAGCTATTGTCCTCCACGCCTACAATGGGAGGATTCGGAGGACCACGATGAAGATCAAAGGATAGCAGAATAGGACCTGGGAGCAAAGGCTAAACAGTCTCGGTATTATTTTGCCTGGAGAAGAGAAGGCCGGGGATGGAATGGGTCGAAGAGACCAGCTTGGCAGAGGGCTATTATGTCGTCAGTGTGGCCAGCTGTTCGGCATTTTCAGTGAGAAGAAAAGCGGTAGGAGAAAATAAATGTAAAGTGCCATGTGAGAAATTTATTCAAAATTTGTTAAAAATAAAAAATTCAAACAGTGAGGGCTGTTATTATAGACGCTCAACTTGGTGATGGGGGAAATATATTTTTTTTACTTGAAAACGAAGACTTTTCTATCAAGGGTTTCAAAGGCGAACTTGCCTTCATGCAAGGAAATTTTGAGGCCCACTTTACTTAAATACAGGAAAACACATGATTTGGGCCCTCACCAACCGCTCGTTACAACTGACATTTTCTCAGAGGACAGAGGTAGAAGCTACCGCACGGGACTTCTTGGCCCCCCCTTGTAATGGCTTCTCCAGTAGAGGCAGCAATCATCTGTGCAGCCCAGTGACTGGCGAGTACATCGGGTGACGGGTGGCCTGATTCCAGTCCTGCAGCTCATCAACTCAGACTTTGAACAAGCACTGCACCTCAGTTTCCCAAATGGTCAAGTGGGGACAACAGCTCCGTCCTACCTCACAGGATTGCTTGGAGGAGCGAATTACGCAAGGAATGAAAAGTCTACTGAACGGAGGTATGTGGGATTAGACTGTTCAGACCTCAGGGCTACTCCCAAAGAGGAAAATGGGTGGCTCTCCTAGCATTGTTTAAAGTTACTCCCACACCAGCCTCTCTGTGAGAAAAACGAAGAATCCTACAAGCAAACAGAGAACTCAAGAGCACAGCTCAGGCTGGCACCCAGGCTGTGATTTCATTCCTGCTTCCCCGGGTCTGCGGCCCAACATCGAGGCCCAGCTGGGTGGCATGCACCAGAGCAAGGGAGGCACACAGCGCTTTCATGACTGGGCCGGTGGGCTCTGCAACATCTAGAGGTTGTGACTGGAAATATTTCACCATGAAATCTGCAAATATCAAAACTAGAGAACTCCAGTGCCCTTAGTACTGGTAGTAGGTAGGTTTTTTTATAAATAAAAAATAGGGGCACCTGGGTGGCTCAGTGGGTTAAGCCTCTGCCTTCAGCTCAGGTCATGATCTCAGGGTCCTGGGATCAAGCCCCACATCAGGCTCTCTGCTCAGTGGGGAGCCTGCTTCCCCCTCTCCCTCTGCCTGCCTCTCTGCCTACTTGTCATCTCTCTCTCTGTCAAATTAATAAATAAAATCATAAAAAATAAATAAATAAACAGAGTGTTTGACACAGTAATAAGGTGATGGATTTTTTTAACCTTGTGAGTTCGGGCTGAGGACAGGCTCAGTCACAATGAAAGAAATAAAACTGGTTCACCAAGAATTCTATTTGCCGAGAAAATATCCTTCCAAAATGAAGGCAAAATAAAGGACTTTTTTAGCCAAAAGTTGGGACATCTTGTCACAAGCAGACCCACACTATATGAGGGGTAAAGGAGGCTGGTTTAGAGCGCCCCCTTGTGGGATTCCTGGGTGGCTCAGTTGGTTGAGCAGCTGCCTTTAGCTCAGGTCATGATCCCAAAGTCCTGGGATCAAGTCCCACATCGGGCTCTCTGCTCAGCAGGGAGCGTGCTTATCACTCTGCCTCTGCCTGCCTCTCTGCCTATTTGTGCTCTCTCTCTCTCTCTGACAAATAAATAAACAAAATCTTAAAAAAAAAAATAGAGTACCCCCTTGCCTTTTCAGGCTGTCATTAGTTAGAAAGCTCTGTTTCTGTCAGAGATAGAACCCTAAACTGGGGCTGTCCTTATGCCAGCCTAGAACGGTGAAAAGACCAAGTAAGCACATTTCATCAAATCCCCCTTTCTTCCAAATAGGTAACAGAGGATCAGAGAAATGGGGATAAACCAAGAATAATGCAATTAGTTGGGGGACAATACTGGAATTAACCCTCAAATATTATGGTCACCAAGTAATATGACTTACAACACTTAAAAGCTCACCAACGGATCCCCAGTGGGGTAAATGTCATCCATAGGCATGTTTCATTTGGACCACAAAGTGAATTAAAAAAAAAATTAAAATTAATAGCTTTGAAAAAAATTGGAAGAACTTATCAAATAAGCTCATGTACCTACATGAGCACAATCAGCTGGAGTTCCCATGGTTTCTGCCCATTCTAGACAGAACACACGCTCTCTGGTTTGCCATAGTCACTCCCACTCCCTAATGTCTCCATTACAGTGAGGCCATGGGTGACTTAGAATGAATCATCATGTTCCCATAGTTGCTTATCTCAGCCATGCATTTCATTCATTTATCTCATTTCCCTAGGCCATCTGAACATTTGATTTTGCAACCTCTTCCCTTCCCTGTGCTGCTTCTGTTGTTGTAAGTGGCAAAACCATTCATGATTTCTTTCTAAAACAAATAGAAGACATGTTTACATGCATGCATGGCACACACTTGGTCCTATAGTGATTATGTATATAGAACTCAAGACAATATAAGGTCACATAAGCTAGTACAAGAAGCTGGTTTATTTGATCCACTTTTGCCCAAGACTTTAAACAGTGCCAAAGACCCATCTGTTGTAGCACAGTACCGGGAAGGAGAGAGCTGAGCATTTTGCTATTTTCCTCAGCTTCTACAGGGGAAAATTTATCCTACCCCAGTATGATTTTTCCCCCTCTTTTAAGAGAGAGAGAGGGAGGGAGGGTGAGGAGAGGCAGAGGGAGAGCAAGAGAGAGAATGTCCAGCACAGAGCCTGATGCAGGGCTTGATCCACAGCCCTGAGACCATGACCTGAGCCAAAAACAAGAGTTGGATGCTGACCAGCTGAGCCCCATATCCCAGTATTTTCTATTTCTCTCACAATTTCTGAGGAAGATGGGGTGGAAGAGCCTAGTTTTACAACTATATTAAAAAGATAGACACATTTGGGGGTGGCTGGGTAGCTCAGTTGGTTCAGCACCCAACTCTTGTTTTCAGCCCAGGTATGATCTCGAGGTTGGGGGATCAAGCTCCTCATCGGGCTCTGCGCTCAGTGCAGAGTCTGCTTGGAATTCTCTCTCCCTTCCCTTCTGCTCCTCCCTCTCTGCTCCTCACCCCACACCCTGTGCTCATGTGCATGCTCTCTCTCTAAAATAAATAAAATCTTAAAAAAAAAAAAAAAAGATATACACATTTTTCCACACAAAATCTTCTATGCAGTTTCATAGTCGTATTACTCATTATAACCCCCAAATAGAAACAATCTAAATTTGCATCAAGTGAGAAGTGGATAAATAAAATGTTATAGATCCACACAACAGAATATTACTTGGCAACAAAAAGAAATGAAGTACTAATACATTTCACTGCATGGATGAACCTTGGAAATATTATGGTGAATCAAAGAAGGCATTCACAAAAGATAACATATTCCACTCATATGAAACGTCCAGCATAGGGGAAATCTACATATACAGAAAGAAGATTGCTGTTACCTATGACTGGGGATACTGGGAGGAAATGGAGAGTCACCACTAGCGGGTATGAGATTTCTTTTTGTGTTGAGAGAATATTCCAAAATTGGTAGTGTGATGGTTGCTGAGCTGAGAATATCCTAGAAACTACCAAATAGTACACTTTTAATGAGCGAGTATTATGGTATGTGAATTATATCTCAGTAAAGCTGTTATTCAAGAAGAGATAAAAGAAAATAAGCCTTTGGAACTTGAGAGAGGGGAGCAAATATTTTGGAAGGAACAGCTCTGGACCAGGCTGGCTGCAGTATGGTTTTCTATGTCATATTTCATTCAAGCCTCACAAGCCACACATTTAAGCCTCCCGCCAGGAGGCTTCATTCTGCCCGTTTCACATGTGAAGAAACAGAGACTTATGGACATTAAGCTGCCCTAATTTGTGAAGCTGAGATTTGAACCCCTGTTGGACATCTTGCATATTCTCTTTCTCTAAAAGATAAGGAACCAAACAGAGACTATTTGCTTTGGCTGTTTCTCATTGGTGCATGTGACTATTTATTTATGAGCAGGACACCCATTTTTCTCTCCTTAAAAACTAACCTAAAAGCTGGTACAGCCACTCTGGAAAACAGTATGGAGGTTCCTCAAAAAGTTGAAAATAGAGCTACCCTGCAACCCAGCAATCGCACTGCTGGGTATTTACCCTAAAGATACAAATGTGATCCGAAGGGGCACGTGCACCCGAATGTTTATAGCATCAGTGTCCACAACAGCCAAACTATGGAAAGAACCTAGATGTCCATCAACAGATGAATGGATAAAGAAGATGTGGTATATATATACAATGGAATACTATGCAGCCATCAAGAGAAACGAAATCTGGCCATTTGCAATGACGTGGATGGAACTGGAGGGTATTATGCTAAGTGAAATAAGTCAGTCAGAGAAAGACAATTATCACATGATCTCTCTGATATGAAGAATTTGAGAGGCAGGGCTAGGGGTCATGAGGGGGTTGGGGAGGGAAATGAAACAAGATGGGATC
>CM053605.1:82771163-82835804 GCA_028646535.1 Procyon lotor | reverse complement strand
AAGGAGACAAACCATAAGAGACTCCTAAACTCATGAAACAAACTGAGGGTGGCTGGGGGATGGGAGGGTAAGGATAGGGTGGCTGGGTTATGGACATTGGGGAGGGTATGTGCTATGAAATGTGTAAGCCTGACGATTCACAGACATGTACCCTAGGGCAAATAATACATTATATGTTAATTTAAAAAATTGTCTTAAAAATTAATATCCTCCTTTGGTGCCTGGGTGGCTCAGTCGTTAAGCGTCTGCCTTCGGCCCAGGTCATGATCCCAGAGTCCTGGGATCGAGCCCCACATCGGGCTCCTTGCTCTGCAGGAAGCCTGCTTCTCCTGCTACCATTCCCTCTGCTTGTGTTCCCTCTCTCACTGTGTTTCTCTCTGTCAAATAAATAAAATCTTTAAAAAAAAAATTAATATCCTCACTTATAAAATTTACACCTTGGTGCATGACTGTAATAATAAAATGAAACAATATAACACATCTAGAATAGTGTCCAGCACACAATAAGTTTTGCAATAAATGTCATTTTTAACTTTCTTATGTAAAACAAAATGAAACAAAAACTAACCTGAGACATACCAATTGATTAAACAGTCTTTCTCAAATTAGATCAAGTGTTGTTTTGTTTTGTTCTGTTTTTTCTTAAGGTGACCTGTATCCCTTTCTAAATGCAGTACTAGAGTTGCTTAAACCATTGCTCTGCCTGCTGTCTGTTAGCATTTTCCCACTTACTGATATTCTCCTTGAACTCACCTCTGCTTACTCCCTCGGTTGATAGGAGAGCTAAAAACGTTGCTTGGAGTCTGTCTCCCTCCCTGCCCGACCCCTGCATATACAGAGTGGCACCCAGGTAGCACTGAATGTGCTCGTGACCTCCTAATCCTATCGCTATGCGTGTCTCTAACCATTAGCATCAAAGAGCACTTACAAATGAATTCATATGGACAAAGTCCTCAACTAAGCATTCCAAAGGCTTGCACCAGCATCCAACCCCAATCACTTTAAGAAGTTATATTAAAGCACAAATCATTTGGGAATGTGGTAAGGTGGAGTGAAAGGAGACAGGCTCCAACAGAACTCATGTTCCTCGCCTTAAATGAGGATCAGCCTCAACTGTACAAGAAGGGGCAGCCAGCAGAGCGTGTCTGGAATGCCAGCCATCTCCAAGCCACAGGCACGGAGTCTGCATTTACTCACATCACAACCCATTATCTTCCCAACCAGGCTCCAAACCTTACCTCTGCTGAAGCAGAGGCCAAGTGCACCAGCGAGCGACCTTCCTGGGTCATCAGGACACTGCAGCCGGTCTGTTGGGCTCCTAAGGCCTCTGCTCTCTGATCTGACAGCCCCTTTCCTCCTTCTCAACATTCCCAGTATGCTTCCTCCTGCCTGTCAATATTTAACTACCCTGTCAAGTTACATTACATCACCTGCACTAAATCCTACCCCAGAGATAGCTAGAGGGTGTGCCTGCTCTATTCAATTCAACTCAACGATTCTTTACCGACAGCCTTCCGTTCATTCACTTCTCTCAACATGTACTGAGCACCTACTGCGTTTGGCACCGGAGATGCAAAAATGAAAGATCTGATCCCCAGAGTCTAGTTGGAGGGACAGACAAGACAGTGTGGTGTGTGCCATGATGCCGAAGCTCAGGGTACAGGAGGTTCTTTCATTACAGGCTGGCTGGTGAGAGAGGCAGTGGCAGGGACCAGAGAGTTCCTAGACATGGCCGCACTCAGAGTGACATCTCAGATGGGCCGGGCTAGATTTGGGAAGACGCAAGGATGAGGGATACTGGCCTCAGTCCTCAAGGAGTTTAAACTCAACACAAGGAGATCTGTCATTCTACAGCCTGGCAAAGAGGTGCAGAATATCAAACCAAATGGGATAGCTATTTGCCATACTGTTTTGATGAGTCTTATCATCAGCCATTTCTAAGACTAAACACTTGAACAAAGATGTCTCAATAGGAAGCGTTGACTCCAGCCAGCAGGTCCCTTAGTGTTTCAAACATGGATGATTTCCTCAGATTTCTGGAATAACAGATAAACCTAGTGAATAAAGGAGATTGCCTGGGACCCATTTTTAAGACCAAGGACAAGAAGAATTCAGGTAACAGAAGAGTAACCTTCTTCCCTGGTCAAAGGAATTAATCTGGGACAAAATGGTTTGGCCAAAGGTGAACTACATACGCTTCTAATGTCTCTATGACTTTTTCCAACACCAAATTTCCTGCCATTTAATGAATGGTTCATGTCTTTTACATAACACAGACAGTCATGAAAAGCCACTGAGTAACAGTAAACTGCAGTCTTTAGCACCATCTGGGATCAGAAGCCTCAAAAGTTACTCACTTTGGGATTTCTTCCAAGTTTGAATTTACCATCAAAGCACAGCTCTCAAATATGCCCCACACGGTCTCTTTTCTACCTAGTCTTACTGTGACTTCGCACTCCAGAGAACAAAGCCCCCCACATTCCTGTGAACATTCAAAGGACCCCACCACAGGGGAGCCTAGGAGGTTGCTGTGGAAAGTGCTGGAATATTTGAATTGCAAAATACAGCTCAGGGATCTCAATATATCTCATTTGGAATAAGTTCCAAGCTCAAGAGCATCTCTGCATGGAAACAGTTCTATCAGTCAGTTTTGCAGGCAATTTTCCAGTTCCACATGTCCACTTCTCCAAGAGTTTCTAAGGAAAACATGTACAGTCTGTTGCAATACTTTACTACAAGGTATTTAGGGTTTTGACAAATACTAACTGACATCACCACCCTTCCAATGAAAACTGATGACCCGTATCTAATGCCTACTACTTGGTTGCGGCTGAAGACATTTTTTAGTCAGTTAGTAATTTTAAGCAAAACACTGCCCCAGACCCCTCTTTCATATTCTGGAAGCACTCTTTGATTTTAGGCTTTAATAAATCCACTTCACATGTTGAATCATCATAAAACTGAAGTTTTACCCCACTCGAACTTGCTCTTTTTTAAACCAAGACTTTTTCAGAGCCTTTTTTGCTTAATAACACGTAACACACTTGGCATTGGGAATATTATACATTATTAATGGAACAATTGTTACTACTAATTGCCAAATGCCCAGGGATTTCTGGATCCAATTAGAATGGATTTGTGTCCTTTATCTCTCAATCCCACTAGAAAGATGAGCTACTATATGACTTTTGTTTGCTTTTACAGGCAATTTTAGTCAATTTTAACAAACGTGAGGTAAATTTTCCAAATGATATCAATAATCTCATGGCTGGTAAGATAACTAATATTCCATAGAAAACAACAAGCAAATGTGACTAACATTTCCAGATGTAAACCATGAAGAAATTCAGTTTTCAAAAGACAGAGTGTTTAAAATATATCTTGTTTATCTCTTGTGTATTCAGCTTCACAAAATAGAAGAAAGGGTTTTTGGGTGTTTATTGGCTTTTTTTAAGTTTTTTTTAAATTAAATTTTATTTATTTATTTTTTTAAATTTTTTCCCCAAATACTTTTATTTTATTTTTTTCAGTGTTACAAGATTAATTGTTCATGCACCACACCCAGTGCTCCATGCAATACGTGCCCTCCTCAATACCCACCACCAGGCTCACAAAACTGCCCACCTCCCCTTCCCTCCAAAACCTTCAGTTTGTTGCTCAGAGTCCACAGACTCTCATGGTTCATCTCCCCCTCTGATTTCCCCCCATTTACCCTTTCTTTCTTTCTTACAATGTCCTCCATGTTTTTCCTTATGCTCCACACATGAGACCATAAGATAATTGACTCTCTGCTTGACTTATTTCACTCCACATAATCTCTTCCAGTTTAAGAAGTCATCTTAGTAAGAAGTTAAAAAATAAAACTAATTGCCAAAAAAAACACTTTAATAAATATTCATCTAGTTGAGAGAGAGTGTGGCATTGTGCACTCACCATGAGCGTAGATAAGGAACTTGAAACCTCAGTCAATATTATGGGACCCCGGGCAAGGCACTCCAACCCTGTGATGACGCTCTAAGCCTACTTAGCCTACTCCTCTTAGGAGGAGTGATTAAGGAGAAGTGATTTGTTGTTTAAGGTATATATCAACACTCATGCTTGTCAGGGAGTACTGTGCCTTTTAAACAGTCACTTGGGAGCATGGGACATGTTCTAGATTACAGAAGAGTCCTCCTCATACTGCTATTAACTGTCATAGTTTCTCCAAGACTGGGGCATTTCCCAAGAAGCATCACTCAGAGTGCTAAAATCAGGAAAGTCTTAGGCAGGCCACGAGTTGGCCACCCAACTTGCTAGTATCCAGATCATGTTAGAACTTCGTCTGGGGAGCTGACTTCACGTCATATGATATCTTGTTTGAGCCAACAAATTTTGATTCTTTAGGATTCAGCTGACTTTTGAAATAAATATTTATAGCTAGGCCCAATAAGTGACATGGATTTTCAAGTTGCTTGACATTTTTAGGTAAAAAATGAAATGTGTCTATCACAGAGATTTTTTTTTCTTTCTTTCATTTTTCTTTTTTTTGAGGGGCTCAGGAACTAAATCCAAAAACAAACTCAAAAAACATCCAGAAGGACTTCATATCCCTGCTCCACAAATTGTGGTCTGCAGGATTAGCTATATTGGCAGCTGTAAAGCTTGTTAGAAATACATAAACCTGCCCCCTCCTAGACCTCCTGAGTCAGAATCTGCATTTCTATAAAATCCTTGGGTAGCTCTGAGGCACAAGATGGTTTCTGAAGCCCTCTTTTAGAATTTATTTAAGCCTGGGGTAAAAAGAAGCAAATGTCCATTAAAACATTTGACAGAGTTATAAAAATGAAAATATTCCTGCAACTCAAAGCATTTTGGCCAAGAAAATAAAGGTGTTATTGTAATTTATGCTTTCTGGGTCTTGTGAATTTTAATTTCATAGTCCAAGAGGCCATAAAACACAGCGAAATTCTAAATGAAGCCAGTGACTCAATGGTTTTCCTACAAGGAGGCCTTTAGGATGCTAGGAACTAATTCAAAGGGTAGAGCCAGGGTGTATGGGGACCCCCTCCATGCATAGGTCTGTCCTCACCATCCCCTGCCCCAGGATCTCCCTTGAGTAGGGCATCCAACCTGGGATGACTCCGAGCTTGTAGATTTACAACTGAAACATCATTGGGCAAAAGAATGCACAAAGAGCAAGTTTCTGATATACAGGTTAAAAGGTCTATTTTGGAACATAAGGTCTGAGGGGTCTAAAAATCACCTGGGTAGGGACAGGGTTGGTATTTGGACATCCTAGTCTAGGGCAAAGCAAGTTACAAAACAGTAAGTACATGACCCATCTTTGCAAAATACTGTGGGGTCTGTCAGCAGAGGGACTGTAGCAGATAATGGGTAAGAGATTTTATAGAAGAGAGCATTTTAGGCCTAGAGGTCAGGGGAAACTCATGTCCTGTGGCTAAAGGGAAAAAGAGGGCAAAAAAAAATGAAGGTGATATACAAAGAATAACTAAAAATTAGTTAAGTGAAATCTAAAGAGATAACAATAGCCACCGTGAATTGCAATAATAAAAACAGTAAAAATCTTTCTGTTTTGAAAGGGAAGATATATATTATAATGGCCTATACATAAGATTCTGAACCCCAAATTCTAAATATTTCAAATGGCAAGCCAGAAAAAGATCAAGTACAAAATTTTTATTTTGTGTATATAAGTGGGTAATTTGTACAATACAAACAGAAAATGTAGTCTTTTTTTATGTCTATAGGATGTAAATTTACAGAAAGTGATGATGTATATGGCCACAAAGAAAACACTAAAATTCCTTGAAGCAAATGAGGAAGAAAAACACACACACAAAACACAAAAATCTATGTGTGTTTAAAGTAAAAAATAGTCTTCTAAATAATCCGAGAATCAAAAATGCAATAAAAGTACTCATTACAAGTTATATGATGTGAATATAACAATCAAGACTGGGAGCAGCTAAATGGAAGAAAAGCTATAGCTTAAATATTTTATTTAAGAAAGAAAGATTGGAGGGCACCTGGGTGGCTCAGTGGGTTATAGCCTCTGCCTTCGGCTCAGGTCATGATCTCAGGGTCCTGGGATCGAGCCCCACATTGGGCTCTCTGCTCAGCGGGGAGCCTGCTTCCCCCTCTCTCTCTGCCTGCCTCTCCCTACTTGTGATCTCTCTCCCTCTGTTAAATAAACAAATAAAATCTTAAAAAAAAAAAAAGAAGAAAGAAAGAAAGACTGGAAATAAATGAATTAAACTTTCAACTTAAGGAATGAACCTCAATATGCTAAGCGAAATAAGTCCGTCAGAGAAAGACAATTATCACATGACCTCACTGATATGAAGAATTTGAGAGGCAAGGAGGGAGTTTGGGGGCGGTGGGGGAGAGAAGTAAAACAGGAAGGGATGGGGAGGGAGACAAACCATAAGAGAATTCTAGACTCACGAAACGAACTGAGGGTGGCTGGGAGGCGGGGGGGTGGGGGATGGTAGGGATGGGGTGACTGGGTTGTGGACACTGGGGAGGGTATGTGCTGTTAAGTGCTGTGAAATGTGTAAGCCTGACGATTCACAGACATGTACCCTGGGGCAAATAATACATTATATGTTAATAATCATTAATTAAAAAAAAAAAAAAAGGAATGAACCTCAAGAAAACAAATTAACTTGAACAAAAGAGTGCAGGAAAAAAAACCTAAAATAAATTGGCTAGGTAATTAATTCATACATTAATTTGACAAATGTTCATTGAACAGTGACTAGGATTGTATTTTTGTTGTGTTTTACTACTCGTCTAGATTCAAGGATATGGCAGTGAATGATTGCTGATAATTAATAGATGAACAAAAAATTAATGGTTAAATAATTTATGTAGATATTTCACATTTGGTGAAAAGAAACATAACTCCCTACACTTTTTTAAAAAAAAAAATTATTTATTTTTGAGAGAAAGAGAGCGAGAGCAGGAGCAGGGGTAGGGGCAAACAGAAAGAGAGAGAATCCTCAGGCAGACTCTGTGCTGAGCATGGAACCCCATGTGGGGCTTGATCCCATGACCCTGAGATCATGACCTGAGCAGAAATCAAGAGTCGGTCATTTAAAAAAAATTTTAATTAATTAAATAAATAAATAAAAAAGAGTTGGTCATTTAACCAACTGAGCCAACCAGCACCTCTCCCTACACTTTTACTACAATATGGACAGGGTGAAAAAGAATAATTTCATCATCCGAGAAATCTGACAAACACTACCTCAGCCAGGAGATCAAAGTCAACATCATCTATGATAGATCCTGTTAATAGTATGCACCCTTGATAGAAAGTGATGGAAATGGCTCTTTACCTCTGTGGTCTTCCTCCCCAAACCCATAACCCCCACTATAATCATCAAAACAAAACAAAACAAAACCAAGCAAGTTTCAATCAAGAAACCTCCTACAAATTACCTGACCAATATTCCTAAGAACTGTCAAAATCCTTGAAAACAAGGGAAGACTAAGAAATTGTGGTAGTCCAGAAAAGCCTAAGGAGACATGACAACTCAAAGTTAATGTGTGAACCTTGGAATAGGAAAGGAACATTAGGTAAAAGTAAGGAAATCTGAATAAAGTATGATCTTAATTAATAACAACACATCATTAATTGTGAGTGAGGTACCATACCGACCTAAGATGTAATCACAGAGGAAACTGGGTATGAAATACATGGTAATTCAGGGTAAAACAATAGGATGCCCTAGGGTGGGAAGAGGCCATGAAATGTCATCAGCAAAGTTTTCCCAGAGGCATCGGCCCTGAGACTTTCCAAATGAAGAATGAAGAACTATATGAAAATCTCAGGGAACTTGTTCCAGATAGAAAGACAACATTAAAACAAACAAACGAAATCAATCAATCAAACAAGGGATAAAATAAACTGAACGCTGATTATTTGAAAAGACAAAACAAGCAACGTTTGGCATCCCAATTAAGAAAAAAAAGATAAGAAGATGTAAAATAAAGACTAAGATATAAAGTTTACTAAGTCAGTATGTCTGAACACGAAAATCTGATAAAAACTGGCATAAAAGAAGAAACTCGAATTTCCTTTACAAAATTAAGTGTTTTAAATGGAACATTAGCAAATTATATTCAGCCTTGTAGTAAAGCAAACTATGACCTAGTATAGTTTTAGTTATATAAGGATGAATCAACATTTAAAATATGTATCAATTAAATGTATATTAACAAATTAAAAGAAAAAGTGATTATGCCATCCGATGCTAAAAATCATTTATTACTATTTTGTAAGAACTCTTCTTGACTTTAAGTAAAATAAACATCAGAGGAAGCTTCCTATGCATAAGAAAGCGTTTATCAGGGGTGCCTGGGTGGCTCAGTCATTAAGCGTCTCCTTCAGCCCAGGTCATGATCCCAGGGTCCTGGGATGGAGCCCCACATCGGGCTCCCTGCTCCGCGGGAAGCCTGCTTCTCCCGCTACCACTCCCTCTGCTTGTGTTCCCACTCACGCTGTGTTTCTCTCTGTCAAATAAATAAAATCTTAAAAAAAAAAAAAGCATTTATCAGAAACCAATATAAAACACTTAAAATCATAAATAATGTAAGAATGTCTTCTACCACTGTTTGCTTTTCAACATTGTTTGAAATGTAGTAAGAGATGTTGTAATACAACTAGCAGATATAATGTGAAAATGAAATAAATGATACAAATATTAGAAATAATATGGTATATAAAAACGACTACTGATAGAATTATATATACCTAGAACATCCAAGAAATATAACAAAATCTTTTTAAAATCAGACTGTATTGAGGCAGCTTAAAATAAATATAAAAATACAATAGTGATTACTTATACTGTACAGGAAAGAAAAGTAGACTAAAAATCTCAAAACTCTTTTTGTTTTTTGAGAGTGAAAGAGGGAGAGAATTTGTTTTACCGAGGCTCCCAAGGGCCAATGAGACCCGTATGAAACAAACTAGTCCTATGTTTGAGAGAGCCTCAGAATGTGCAGGAATAATTCCCCAGAAGGCAAACATTGACAGAACTTGGCTTTTCCATCAGGTTGGTCAGTCCCACTCTCCATGTTTCCTACGTTTCAATGGGTCATTTCAAGTTGTCTCCAAATGTGTCATCTACTTCCAGCATAGGCTTAATTATTGTATGTTGATGTAATATTTGAACCACCGCCTGCACCCACGCTGGCCTTTTAGAGGCAGAAGAGGAGAGACCCATGTCCAAGGTACGCAGCTCGGAAGCCCTGAAGGCTGCCTCTTTGATGTGGCCTTTTTGTTCCAGTGACTCATTCCTGGAGAAAACATGCTGAAGTTGTTGAAAAAGATCAGTTGAGATCTCTGCAGCGTAAGCAATAACATGCTGCCTTACGGTGTCCGCATAAACACAGAGGCACCGAGAAACACAGCGACTTGGCTGGTGAGTGGTCTTTCTGACAGCAGGTTTGTAATCTGGGTATCTATGAGAGGAGGATTCTATTCTATTCTATTCTATTCTATTCTATTCTATTCTATTCTATTCTATTCTATTCCATTCCATTCCATTCCATTCCATTCCATTCCATTCCATTCCATTCTTTAGCAATCATACGTAAACCTCAGTAGCAAATGCTTCTTCATGATACTGATATTAGATGGGGTGGAGTTGGGGACAGAGGTGATGTTAATAAAGACAGAAAGGAAGAGGGGCACTAGTTCCTTTACCATCACATAAAACAAGGAATCAATGTCCCATGTGAATGAAGAGAAGAATCCAATCCATTTGAGTGAAAGAAAACTAAGAATTCCTAACCCAAGACCCGAAAGTGTGTTAGCATTTTTTAAGTCTATAAAATCATCTCATTTAAAAGAAATAAATATGTTTCCCTCTGAAACATACACATTCACCATACACTAGGATCCGATAAATATTCAAATCACGGAATCTATCGTTATGTCATTCCTTAGCCTTTGCTTCAATATCTGCAAATTAGGTTGAAAAGTGAATTTTCTTTAAGTGCCTACTGTTGTCCTTTGTCACAGCAAGAGCTCATTAAACTTTGAAAAGGGAACATGGCCGTTTTCAGGGGAACTTCAGGACTAATCCTATCACATTATCTGTATCATGCAACAAACTTAGCATCATTATAGTTTCATGAGATACAATAAAAATTACTCATTAATTATTCATAGTCTGTTTCCAGTACATAGAATAAAAAAGAAAAAATACACAAGAGAAGCAGAAATGCTGTTTTCCTAAACATTTAGATAGGCCAACAGAAGACTTAGCTGAGCTGGAAAACATCAGATTGCAGAGCTCCTAATAGCACTGATGGCTTGAGTGCCTTGAGAGCGCCACACCTCCTTTCCTACATGCTGTCAAATGTTCCCATTATTTATTGACGCTCTTAAGCCCCAGAGAAATACAACAACAAGGTTATCTATCCTGTATGCTGATTGACTCAGCCCCAAACCCAAGTCTGTCAAAGAGCATGCTGAAGGCAAATCTTTAAACAGTCAAACAGGCCTTCCTAAATATCTGGCCATTTTCATTAACATCTAACTCCCCTACCAGACTCTAAGCTTCGTGGGCTTGGGAGCAGATGGTATCATTCTGCTCATCACTGTAGTTCAGAATCTGGAACAGTGCCTGACACACAAGAAAACAATAAATACTTATGTTGACTAGATCAAAGAATAAGAGTATCTCCACTTGATGCACCTATGAAATGGGCATAATTCCTGTAACCATTTCTTCATTGCTGGGCATTTACGTGTCTTCCTTTTTTAATTTTAAACAATTTTAATTTTAAAACAATTTTAAACATTGTTGAGATGAATATCTTTATTCATGTGATTTCTTCATATTTGGGGTTCCCAAAAGGAGAACTGGTGTGTCAAAAAATCAGAACATTTTTATGGTTCTTGATATATAGTGCCAAATTATTTATGGAGGAATCACATCACAAGTAAAACATGGGAGAACAAATTTTACCACTGACTCATGAAGACTGGCCATTGATTTTTTTTTTTTTTAATAGTAGATAAGGGAAAACTGGAATGCTATCTAATATTTTGCTTTAATTTTGAATGTCATTAATTTGGCAAATTGACTATTTTTCTCTATTTATTTAAGTAATTGTATTTGCTCTTTTGTGCATTTGCCAAGGAATGTTGGGGTCATGGCTGTTCCCGTGTGTGTGGGAGTCTTTCTTAGATACTTAAAGACACTTCTGCACCAAAACTTCTCTGTCAATTTCATTCCTTTTGCTTCAAATATTCTTTCTCAAGAATACAACAGGACTCTTGAAAGCTGGAGTTTAGGTGATACTTCTACAGGCCAGGGATCTCATTATTATATGGCTTTATATGGTGGACCAGCAGTCCCTCGGAGTCCTCTCTTGGGTCCCTTATGATGATCATCTAGATTATTTACATGTGTGTTGATAAACACCATTAGAGGTTTTCACTCTGGAAGAATTAGTGAGTTATTTTACAGAGTCAGGCCAGTTTTATGGGCCAATAAGTACTAGTCTAAGTAAGTTATAGTCAGGGACCAGCCTACACAAAGAAATCCTATACCTCTAAGAGTTCCAGTGGTAATAGAATTGGAAGCTGTCACCAAATCCTGTTATCTATCTGGGTAGAAAAGTGCTCAACAAAACAGTGATAGCGCAGAAAGGAGAGAGCTGAATTAAGGCCAAACTTTGAGTGCATGACAGATTCAAGATAATAACTGAGTGATAAAATAAAACTTTCTCTGAAACCCAAGTCTTAATAAAATTGTTCTAGAAGTGCTTTGAGGCTACTGGTCTACTTAACTTCTTTGTGTTCCTAGGGCTTGAGGACATTTGGTTTTGCTACTAGGCACATTTGTGGATGTGTAGGACAATGGGGAAAACTGGTAATGGGGCCCAAAACGGAATCTGGTTTGTATAGCCTCGCAAAGGTCTCTATTCTTGTATATATATTTACCTATGGCTTCTAAAGAAAGAAATTTGTCATTGTTCTAGACACCCATTGCTTAAACACTTGGAATGCAAGATTCCAAGAATACCTATAAAACTATTTTAGATTTCAGAGGTCAAAAATTCTCGAAGATAACCCAAGGTATGCATGGTAAAGCTAAATGTTTACTCTTCTGTTGTTTCTATTTGGCTGGACAATGCTTGATAAGAAGAGAAAGAGCATTTATCTTAAACGCGCTCCTTTTTAAGCATCATTTATATAGAGAGAGCTAAATGTCAACCACAGATAAACTCTAACCACATTCTACAAATAAGTTCATTTCAAGGGGGGTTCCTTTTTGTCTCCCACTGGAGATCACAGTTGAGCAGGGGAAAGGAAGTAAAGTATAGTGGTGAAGAGCATAGACTGGAGACCGGCAGCCACCGTACAATCACAGTTCTGCTTTCTTAACTGTATAACTGGGGATGTGCCATTTAATTCTATATTCCTTGGTTTCCTCATCTGCAAAATGAGGTTGATAATGACACTACCCCACAGTGTTGTTGTGAAGTGGGTTAAACATGTAAAAACCCTTCAAAGCAGTACCTAGTATATAGAACCATATATTTCCCGATATGAGATTATAAATCTCTTAAGAGTAGAGTTTATATAACTGTGTTTTCTAATACTTGACATTACTGCAGCATGTAGTAGGTGATCAATAAACAATTGCTGACTGAACAGCTGACTATAAAGGATTTTCTATTAGAATTTCTTTAAAGGAAAACGTTTCCTTGTACCATCAAAGCATGATAATTCAACAGGACTGACAGACTGTTTTCAGAAACAAATCCAGGGTATAGAGTACGTGCACCTCTATGCATCAGCAGAATGAATAACGACAGAGCAATGAACAATATTAATAAGAGACAAGTAAGGGTTTTAATGCAAATCCAAGTGACTTTCTATTAATGCAAGTACTATTATCTTGGCACAGCCCCGGCCTGCCTTTCTACTCTTTACTGATAAAGCCATGACTGTTACACCA
The DNA here is from genome assembly GCA_028646535.1 of Procyon lotor. Taxonomy (NCBI): domain Eukaryota; kingdom Metazoa; phylum Chordata; class Mammalia; order Carnivora; family Procyonidae; genus Procyon; species Procyon lotor. The sequence goes on along the minus strand of CM053605.1, from coordinate 82,822,818 downwards.
TCTGGGATAGGTCAAGACCAAGTGGAAATTCTGAGCTCATCCCTAATTACTCCTTTATTCAAGTAGGGGTTGGAGAGTGGCTGGGAGAGTTTCAGGGAAAGATTTTCAAATGACACAGATTCACTAATAAAATGCTCAGGAGCTGATTTAGGCCTATTTAATCTCCAAGACATCTGAAACAACACAACATCTGTAATGACTTCTTATCCTGGAAAATCCCAGAGAGTTTTACATTTTTTTTTAATCCATGTATTTAGCAGTCACATCGCTCACTACTGAAATGCAGTTCTTGTTTCTAGAGTAAGAGAGAGAAATGTTTTTAATAGGCACCGCAAGATAATGAGATGACTAGACACACAGCTCCCATCATTGAAAACGGAGACAGACCAGCTTTACCAAGTCAGAAGAGGGCCACCCTCTATAGCATGCACCGCATTCTGGGTGTGGCATCCCCAGCTTCCTCCTTAGACAGAAATGGAATAAGAGGCTGGTAAGTATATGAGTGAGGCAATGAGTGAACGATTAAATGAACAAAGACAATAAAGTTAGAGATGGTACCGGCCTCCAAAGAGTTTAGTAGAAAGAGGCAGGGCCTTCCCCACTCATCAAATCAGCCAAAGAATGGATTCTATTTTAAACATTAGTATGTGGCTACTGGTTATCATATTGGACAGTGAAGGCTAGATGAGTCCCTTGGACATCTCTTTTGTTTTTCTATCTACTTCACGGTGTTCTCTTCTCTTGTCTGCTACTTACACATTGGGGTTTCTTTTCGGTCCCTGCTTTGGTGACTATGCACACTTTCTTTGGTTGTCCTTGCGGCACTAGATATCCTGCACCACCGAAATCTAACTTTTCATCTTCCCAGGTAAATAGATACTCTTTGTGTATTTGTTACTTCAGTTTCAGGCACTACCACACTCCCAGGCCCCCAAGGAGAGGACCCTTACTGACAGCTCATCTCTCTCCCACCACCCCCATCGACATAATTCTCAGTTCTTGCTATATTTATGCTTACCTTCTAATTATTTTTCAAATCCACCCTCTGCAACCCAATTACCATTGTACACTGTAAACTGTCATCTACTCTTTCCTGTATTTCAACTGATATGCTTCTAGCTCAGAGACTCTTAGTGTTGGCTGCACATTAGACTCACAGGGGGAATTGAAAACATGACCAGTACCTGGATCCACTGCAAGAGATGTGGTTTACTCAGGATGAGCTGGGGCCCAAGCAATGGTATTTTTTAAAGCTCCTCACATCACTTTGTGCAGTCAGACTTGAGAATAATTCATCCTGCTCATCTCTCTATCTCTAGCTTTGTCTCTGCTACAGCCACACCCTGGAGAAGCACCAGGCTGCTCTTTCTAGAATGTTCATCTAGAAAATGAAACCCAAATTCCTTAACTTGCCCCAGCCTTCCTACTTATGTCCTGACATTTTCAAGTTCACAGAAGCAGAGAGTAGGATGGTGGCATCCAAGTGCTGGTGGGGGATGGGGGACTGGAAGTAGGGACAGAAATTGAGACATTTTGATATAAAGTTTCAATTATGCAGGGCACCTGGGTGGTTCAGTGGGTTAAGCCTCTGCCTTCAGCTCAGGTCATGATCTCAGGGTCCTGGGATCAAGCCCTGCATAGGGCTCTCTGCTCAGCAGCAGAGAGCCTGCTTCCCTCTCTCTCTCTACCTGCCTCTCTGTCTACTTGTGATATCTCTCTCTCTCTCTGTCAAATAAATAAATAAAAATAAAATTTAAAAAAAGTTTCAATTATGCAAAATGAATAATTTCTGGAGCTCTAATGTACACATGGTGACTATACATAATAATAATGCATTGTATACTTGAACTTTGCTAAAAGAGTGATTCTAAAATGTTCTTATGGTACACATGCCCATAAATAACTACATGAGGAACTTGATTGTGGTAATCATTCACAACATATTTGTACATCAAAACATCATGTTGCATACCATAAATATATAAATTTTTTGTCAATCATACCTCAATAAACCTGGAAAAAAATAAAAGATCTAATGAAAAAAAGAAACTAAACAAAAACAAATCATCACGCATCCACTCCTTAAAAATACGATTTGAGGGGTGCCTGGGTGGCTCAGTGGGTTAAAGCCTCTGCCTTTGGCTCAGGTCATGATCTCAGGGTCCTGGGATCGAGCCCCGCATCCGGCTCTCTGCTCGGCAGGGAGCCTGCTTCCTCTTTTCTCTCTTTCTCTGCCTGCCTCTGCCTACTTGTGATCTCTCTCTCTCTCTCTGTCAAATAAATAAATAAAATCTTAAAAAAATATATGATTTGAGAGATTAAATTTAGGTCTTCTTTTTCAGTTTCATATCACTTATTGTACTTTTTGTGTGTTCTCTGGGGATGCTGGAGAAGTTCCACATGTCAACAGGTGGGCTAGGACAAAAGTAGAGATGATTCCTGGGGATGACCCCAGGCCACGTCTGTTCTCACAAGAGCAGGTCTGCTTTTTTGTGGCCAAAGACTTGGGCTCTGGGGTCAGTCTATCTGCATCTGAACTGTGCTCTTCCACTGGAAGGATGCATGACTTCCGTGAGTTATGTAAACTCTCTAAGCCAGCCTTATAATGGAGAATATTGCTGTGCCTACCTCATGCAGTCCTTTTGTGAATTATACAAGGAAAATTAAGCAAGGAGTTTACATCGTGCCTGTCACAGAGAAAGCCCTGAATGAATAATGGGCCTGTATTACTTTATGTCTTTTCCTTGTTGGAGTTAACAACAATATTCATTTGAAGAAGGGATTTGCCTGTATTTTAAAATACTTGGTGAAAGTGCTGTTCTAGAATGTAGTGACCATAGAGAGTCCACCCTAATTCTCCGTTGGGGTCTCTGTAATTTGAGTTGCTAAGGGATCCAGTGTTATTTCTGTATTCTGCAATTCAGAGACCGAAGTCCGTGCCTTGCCTGTTCACTAGAACCCTTCAGTGGAAAAGAAAACACCAACTTAGGACTCACATTTCGATGTGAGCCACAGGTGTTGGTGGGTGCCAGCTCCTGGCAGCATGGCATGAAAAGAAATGAATGCTCTTGCCAATATTGAGAATATGGCTGCAGTATGCCTATTACAAATATTTACCTTTTTAGCTGGAATACCAGGGGACACTAGGGTTTCTGTTTGAACAGTGCTTTGAGGCAGAACTCATTGAAACTACGTGGAAAGCTTTGCATAAATAAACTCTTTTATGATTATACTTGTAACATATCATACCATCAGACTGCAAAATAAAGCTTGGGGGACAAAATAATCCCAGTTATTTACGTATAACTTCAGTTCCCAATATGGATTTGTATATAACTTTGCATGAAGTATAATAGGAGATCTTTTATTCCTGGCAAAATAGGCCTATCAACTAGGGTTGAAAAAGCAGGATAATTTGGGGTTACAGTCTAAGGGCTATAGTCAATGCCTTTGGAGTCAAACAAACACAGGTTTGAGAAAAGTAAGGCACTTAGAACATCTAGAACCTAAAATAGATGCCATAAATGTTAACTCTGATAATAATGGTAAAATCATCATTAATAATATTATTCTCTGGGGGTATTTGACCTAATTTTACCAATCAAGTAATTAGGTTGTATTTTATTCTATCACATTTTGTTTTTTACTGCTGCTATTAATTTGTAATTTTAGATCAAGCCCAAAATACTCACACAGACTTAAAACCTGGTTTCAATAATTTCAATTTTCTCTGAAGAGTAAGCAAATCAACAATGAGCTATGGAAATGAGATTTAAGTGTCTGCATTTTCATGACCAGAAGGCACGATAACTTGTCCTAAAATTGTTTGATCTTGTTACCATTTCTGCTGAATACTTTGAGTCATTCCAGAGTATAGAATACTTTTTATTCAAAAGCTTCCAAAAGAGAGATTGCATTGACAGAAATTCAGGGCAAGCTGCTGAAAGGCAGGATTAATCCCGATCCTGGGATATTTTACTAAATATTTGACAGGAATCCAAATTTTCCTAAAGCCTTCCACTGAGAAGATAATCTTTCATAATTTTAACTGTGAAAGTGGAGGACTTGATCTTTTGAAATGGAAAAGGTGAGTCTAATTGAATTTCCTTCTTTGGTTTCTTATGAAAGATGGGTCCAGACTGTATCATATTCAATTAATGATTGTACCTGGGATATATTGTTCTTTTCAGGGGCTGAAAATAAGATTAACAAAGCTAGAAAAAGATGTAAGGGCAATGACGCCAACTACAACACTTAAAGGACGAGGCATATGTAGAAGCAAAGACCTATTTTGATGCCATACAATTTCGAGCAGGCCACTGTTCTTGACCAATTCAAGGACCAAGAGGAAAGCTGTGTGATACTGGCCATCATTATGAGGAAAAATAAACTTACAAATGCTACAAACAGTAATCAAGACATACCATTCCAACCTGCCTCTTCTCCTGCCTATTGACCAAAAACATGCTGATCTTGTCATTGTTGACTCAGTACACACCTGTCAGGAGCTCCTCAGTTCCGAAGCACCACGGCTCAGGTTTAAGATTGACAAGTAAACTAACAGCATTAGGCCAAATATTTTAAAAGTGGGACTGTCCAAGAACACACTCCTATAATTATAATCTCTCTAAAACTCTCCCTTCTGTAAGCTTTTCTGGGGATATTTTTCTTCTATGTCTTAAACATTGGCATTTTTACCACAGCAGAACTTGCCATTTTTTGCTAATTATCTCATATCTCTTTTTGTGTATTGTCTACAGAATGATGTTGTAAGTGCTTCCAGGACAAACTGACCAGCCCTTCTAATCTTCAGTGTCTACATAGTACAAAACACATTCTAGGGGTTTATTTAGTACTTCTCTGAATAAAGCTGGTTTGTGGAGGTGGAGAGTGGGGGAAGGAGGTAGTACAAGTCTGAAGACAAAATCTAGAATTTCTGTCTAGCTCTGACCCTTGTCATCCATGTGAGCCAGAGTGAGTCGACATTTATAGAATGGGCATAACAATATACAACACCGTACTAATAGTATGTGACATTTGTGCAGTGTCTGGCATATAGTAAGAGCTTAAACCATACAGATTCTCTTGGTGAACAGAAACACTGACCTAAGAAAGTTCTAAAGTGTGAGAGGGAATGGAATACAGTACTCATGAGCATGGTCTCTAGAACCAGACTGCCTCAATTCAAACCCAATTCTAAGCCTCCAGCCGTGAGATTTGGGGTTAAATGTTTAACATCTCTGTGCCTCAGTTTCTTCACCTGTGAAATACGGACACTAATGATATCGAACAGCACACACTGTGAGACTCAAGTGAGTTAATGCTTTATATTCCTTATGAGTGACTGACCTGACGAGTGGCTTTCGTGTTACTAAAGATGAGGCCACTCAAGACATACAAATGAACCTGGTCAATTTTAAAGGTCTTTTAAAACTCTGGATGTATAGTTCTATGAAGATAACATATGTATGTATTCATACATGAATATGAATACACGTGTGAGTGTGTGTGTGTGTGTGTGTGTGTGTGTGTATTCTTGCCTTTGGAGCCCCACATATAAGACAAGATAACACAGCCTCCACTGCCTACACACACAGGCACACATCAGTTACCTGAGTTTAACTTTTTTCCTTCCTCTCTTACAACTCACATATCTGCTACCTGTGGTATCTGAGCCTAATCAATTTACCATCTGCCATAACAAGCTAGGAAGCTGAATGTGAAAAGGAAGGCTGAAGTCAAACGTGAATATCAGTCTTCTCAGGGCTCCTGGGTGGCTCAGTCAGTTAAGCATCTGCCTTTGGTTCAGGTCATGATCTCTGAGTAGACCTACAGTCTCATGTGGATTGAAAGTGAAGGAATGGAAAAGCATCTATCATGCAAATAGAAATGAAAAGACAGCCATATAGCCATACCTACATCGTACAAAATAGACTTTAAAGCCAAGACTAAAATAAGAGACAAAGAAGGACATTGTATAATCATACAGGGAACAATCCAACAAAAAGATTTAATAATTGTAAATATTTATGCAGCCAATATGAGAGCACCTAAATATATAAAGCAGAAAATAAGTCGCAGTAATATAAGAGCAGTAGGGGATTTTGATATTCCACTTACATCAATGGACAGCTCATCTAAACAAAAAATCAACAAGGAAACAGTGGCTTTGAATGACACATTGGACCAAATGGATCTAACAGATATATTCAGAACATTCCACCAAAAAAGCAGAATACACATTTGTTTCAAGTGCACATAGAATATTCTCCAATAGAGATCATGTATTAGGCCGCAAAATAAATCTCAACAAATTAAAAAAGACTGAGGTCATACCATGCATCTTTTCTGACCACAATGATATGAAACCAGAAATCAACAAGAAAAAAACTGGGAAGAACACAAATACTCAGATATTAAATACCATGATACTAAATAATGAATGAGTCAACCAAGATATCAAAGAGGAAGTCAAAAAATATATGGAGACAAAATGAAAATGAAAACACAACAATTCAAAATCTTTGGGATGCTACAAAAGCTGTTCTAAGAAGGAAGTTTATGGTAGTATAGGCCCACCTCAAGAAGCAATAAAAATCTCAAATAAACAACCCAACCTTACACCTAAAAAAGCTAGAAAAAGAACAAATAAAACCCAAAACCAGTAGAAGGAAGGAAAAAATAAAGATTACAGTAGAAATAAAGGAAATAGAAACTAGACTGAATAAATATATAAATGAATAAATAAATTATATAGAAAAGATGAAACCAGGAGCTAGTTCTTTGAAAATATCAGCAAAATTGATATGCTTTTAGCCACTCATTTAACAATAAATGAGGACTCAAATAAGCAAAATTAGAAATGAAAGAGGAAAAATAACAACCAACATCACAGACATACAAAAAACTGTAAGAGAATATTATGAAAAAATTATTTGCCAACAAACTGAACAACTTAGAAGAAATGGATAAATTTCTAGAAACATATAACCTCCCAAAACTGAATTAAGAAGAAATAGGAAATTTGAACAGATTGATTATCAGCAGTGAAATTTAATCAATAATCAAAAACTCCCAACAAACAAAAGTCTAGGACCAGATGGCTTCACAGGTAAACTTTTAAAAATTTTAAAAAAGAATTAATACCTATTCTTCTCAAATTATTCGACAAAATAGAAGAGGAAGAGAAGCTTCCAAATTCATTCTGAGGCCAGTATCACCTTGATTAAAAACAAATAAACAAACAAACAAAAAACGACAAAGACACCAAAAAGAGATAAAAGATTCCAAAGACAGTTGAAAAGAAAACTACAAGCCCGTATCTCTGATGGACATACACGCAGAACTTCTCAACACAATATTAGCAAACCAAATCCAAAAATCCATTCAAAAACATTCATGAGGCACTTGGGTAGCTCAGTAGGTTAAATGTCTGACTCTTGATTTCAGCTCAGGTTATGATCTTAGGGTCATGAGATCAAGGACCACGTTGGGCTCCACACTTAATGTGTAGTCTGCTTCAGATTCTCGCTATCCCTGTTCCCCTCCCTCTTCTCATGCTCTCTCTCTCTCTCAAATAAATAAATAAATAAATAAATAAATAAGTAAGTAAGTAAAAATATCTAATAAAAAATATCATTCACCACAATCAAATAAGATTTATTCCTGGGATGCAAGTGTGGTTCAATATTTACAAATCAATTAACACGATGCACCACATCAACAAGATAAAGGATTGAAAAATATGATCATTTCAATAAGTGTAGAAAAAGCATTTGAAGTACAACATCCACTCATGATTAAAAACCCTCAAAGTAGGTTTAGAGGGAACATAATTCAACATAATAAAGGCCATATATGGAAAAATAACATTGAATATCATATTCAATGGTGAAAAACGGAGAGCTTTCCACCTAAGATCAGGAATAAGATAAAGATCCCAATTCTCATGACTTATATTCAACATAGTAGTGGAAGTCCTGGCCACAGCAATAAGAAAGAAGGGAAGGGAAGGGAAGGGAAGGGAAGGGAAGGGAAGGGAAGGGAAGGGAAGGGAGGGGCAGGGAGGGGCAGGGAGGGAAGGAGGGAAGAGAAGGCATCCAAATTGGTAAGGAAGAAATAAAACTCACTATTTGAAGGTGGCATGATACTATATATAGAAAACCATAAAGACTCCACCAAAAAACTACTAGAATAATAAATGAATCCCTTAAAGTTATATGATACAAAATCAATGTACAAAAATATATTGTTGTATACATTAATAATACATATATAATATATATACATATAAATACATATATATTATATATAATATATAATATATAAAAATAATATATACATTAATAATAAAGCAGCAGAAAGAGAAATTAAGAAAATAATCCCAATTATAATTACATCAAAAATTATAAAATACCCAAGAATAAATTTAACCAAGAAGTAAAAGAACTATACTTTGAAAAGTATAAAACATTAATGAAAGAAATTGAAGATGACACAAAGAAATGGAAAGATATTCCATCCTCATGGATTGGAAGAACAAATATTGTTAAAATATTCATACTACGCACAGCAATTTACACATTTAATGCAATTCCTATTAAAATACCAACAGCTTTCTTCACAGAATCAAAACAAACAATTTTAAAATGTGTATGGAACCACAAAAGACACAGAATAGCCAAAGCTATCTTGAGAAAGAAAAACAAGACTAGAGGCATTGTAATTCCAGACTTAAAGTACAAAGCTTTTGTAATCAAAACAGTATGGTGCTGGAACAAAAATAGACACATAGATGAATAAAACAGAATAGAAAACGCAGAAATAAACCCACAATTATATGATTCATCTTTGATAAAGGAGGTGAGAATATGCAATGGGAAAGATAGTCTCTTCAACAAATGGTGTTGGGAAAACTGGATAGCAACATGCAAAAGAATGAAACTGAACTACTTTCTTTTACCATACACAAAAATAAACTCAGAATACTGTATGTTAACTAGAATTTAAATAAAAAATTGGAAGAAAAAAATTCAAAATGGATTAAGGACCTAAATATGAGACCTAAAAACATAAAAGGCCTAGAAGAGAACACAGGTAGTAATTTCTCTGACACTGGCCATAACAACATCTTTCTTGATATGTCTCCCAAGGCAAGGGAAACAAAAGCAAAAATAACCTATTGGGACTAATCAAAATAAAAAGTTTCTTCACAAAGAAGGAAGCAGTCAATAAAACTGAAAAACAACCTACTGAAAAAGAGAAGGTATCTGCAAATGCCATATCTGATAAGGGGTTAGTAGCCAACATATATAAAGAACTAATATAACTCAACACCTAAAAACCAATAATCCAGTTAATATGGGCAGATGATATGAACATTTTTAAAAATGCATATAAAAACTATATTAAGGTAATATAGTTTTTTTAAAAAAAATTAAAGTAAATAGAAAAAGGTCAGGCACAATTTGTCCCTACAGTTGCACACTGGCTAATTTGCAGTTTGCAAAATAATTTGGGGATTCCAAGGAAGGTACAGAGTAAGCTCACTATCAAAATGAACAATGAACTAAGATAATAAAGTAACTTTGTAACCCATTCTGTACTGAAATTTTAATAGATCTTGTCTGCTAATGACCATTCCATACAGTTTTCATGACACTGGCTTCACTGCCTCCCCTTCTCCATCACCAGGGTTTTTAACTTTAATTGCAAGATATGCCAGTTGCTTCAGGCATTTCCAATGACATTTTGGGGAAAATTAATACCATGTTCAAAATTTTTATTTATATATTTAAGAGTCTTTGCACCAGTCTTATTCTTTGAGTTTCTCTGTCATAAAAACTTTTACCAGGTATCATTGTTTTTCTTACCCCCAAATGTGATTCAAATGCACTTTAAATCAGGGAAACATGGAGAACTGTGCCCACACTGATTTCAGAATGGAACAGAATGGAACAAGAAAGATCTACTAAAGAAAGAGGTGAAATGTGGTTTCATAGGAAAATCTAAGCCAACTGTGGAGGAAGGCAGATTACCAGACAGCTCTCTGCAGGAGAGGCCAAATGAAACCTGAGTCCTTGTTAGAAATATTCACACAAAGGCAGCTCTTTGGTGTTTTGTGAAGGAGTAAGGTACATGAATAAGGCAGAAAGGAAGGGAAGGAGGTAGAGAGGAAATAAAATAGAACGAGTTGCAGTAATTGATCTGAATTAGTGCCTCTAGATAGAGCAATACGAATAGGAAAAGGTGGGGGACTATGACAAGGAGAATCCCCCTCCCCCGGGAAAGTCTTCCAGCACTCCTTCGTACCAATCAAAACCTTCCCCATCTTTCAGTCATTGTTGACCCAGTATCCCTCTAACAATGGCAAACCATCAACACTTCCCCTTTGACACCTAATGTCCTTCAGGTTTGCATCCGTGTTTCTTAACGGGGATGATTTCACCTGCAAGGAGACATTGGAAACATCTAGAGACAATTTTGGTTGTTACAACAGAGTGTGGACTGGCATGTAGGGGGTAGAAGACAAGAATGCAGCTTACATCTTATAAGGCACAGGTTAGCACCAGAGCAAAGACCATCACTAGTGTTATGGTTAAGTGCATCACTGTCATCTGGTCCCAAATTCTCTTGGCCTTGAATATTAGCTCCATGTTCTGGGTATGTCTTGTCTCTTAGTCCAACTTATAAGTATCTTTGGGGCATGGAGCACCTTTGGTACTAAACGCCATCACCCAGCATTCTGGCACAGAGCCTGCACACAGTAGGTAGAGTGTGTAACAAGTGGAGAAGGAAAAGTACAAGCTGTGTTCATTTTTCTGAGCAGAGTTGAAGGAATTTGCCTCTCAGCAGCGTCACGGCCAAACCTGGACACAGAATGGCCTGGCAAAAGCATCTTTGCCATCAGAACAATGGGCCAGGGGTGCGCTGATCAGGCGATGGACACTGTCCAGGAAACCACTCAGCTAAGAATGAAGATGTGGGTCTAGGTGCAGCATCACATCCAACAATTTGTGAAAGAAAATATTGAAAAATAGGCACTTCAACTTTTCGATGATGTTTTTAGACATAATTTAGAGAAAAGTCCAAATGCTATAGAAACCAGGTAAAAAATGATCTGTAGGATGGGACTCTGCTAGTCCTCTGCACAGAACTGACTGCAGGTGCCCCTGGGCTTTCTGAGGCTTTTGCTGAGAAGAAATAACATGGAAAGCCTCTCTCTCTCTCTCTCTCTCTCTCTGTCTCTATCCCCTCTTCCCCCCTTCTCTGCCTCTCTCTCCCCCCACCCTATACCTCTCTCTCTCTTCCTTTCTCCCTGTCTTCCTCCCTTTCTTCTCCACTTCCTTTCCCTTTCTCTCTCCCCTTCTGTACCCTTCCTTCCATACTCATCAGTCCCAAAAATGTACAATCACCCCCACCATAAAGCTTCCAAAGCCCGATCCTGCTGCCACCGTCGACTGTGGGTTTCCTATTATACCACTTTATAACTGAGAGTTTCAGAGCTGTTGCCCCATTGGGCTGGGGGCCAGCACTCTGGTGCCAAAACCACACATTAACCTTTAGTCCTCTAGCCCCTAGTGGAGTGTTGGGCATATTCCACATGCCCGATAGGCAGCAGCTGTTGCACTTTGAAAGGGAAGACTTGGGCCTCTCTGATGCAAACCCAGGCCTCCATGAAAGGGCCGATTCCCAGCCAGTACAGCAGAAAAGCTGGGTGGTGTTGGATCAGGGCATCTCAGACACTGCTCAAATGACAAAGTCTGTAAGCTTGAAGGCATTCCCATCTGGGAAAAAGAAGCAACCACCAAGTTCCCATTCTAGAATGTCCCTACCATTAACTACATGTACATTTCTGAGCATTCATTTCTGATAAAAGTAAAAGGTATTTGAGGCTGCCCCTAGATGCTAAGCTTTTTCCAAGGGACATGAATCGCATACTTCCAAACACACATTTGCCAAGATGTAGCTTTCCTTTTTCTTCCTATCCTGTCTGATGGCAAAAACAAAAACAAAATCTTGAACTAGTCACTCCAGTGTTTTCTCAAGCCAACTTCCTTCGGGATTCAGGTTCAAAGTCTGTCACATTCATCATTAAGATGCTCCCCCTCGTCTCTTCCTGCCTTGCCTGGCTGGGGTCACTGTGAACCTCACAAGCCCTTATAAGAGATGGGGGGACAGCGAGTCCACTGCTTGGTCCTGCTCTCCCTCTGTTCAGTGCCAGCCTTCACTTTCGATGTTTCTCTTCTTGTCCGGATTTGAGCAGAACAGTACTCTTCCAGCGATGGCCCCTGGCTGATCTGCAAAATTCTACAACTCCACTGAGGGGGCATGGGGAAGCACTGAGGCTCTGCCCATCCCTGGCGGGAACCTTCCTGCTTCATTCTGATTGATGCTCCCCCATGGGATCATCTCTCCTTCCTCATGGGCCTTCTCTCTCCTCCAGCTCCATTCCGGACTCTGCACACAGAAACTCCCTGAGACCTTTCAGCTGACTGTAGTCTCTGGGGCATGAATCATCCGGATGCCATTTCCGCTGTGAGGCAGAACCCAGAGCATGTGTCCCAAGGCGACTGCTGTCCCTGCTGGACCACACCCGTAGACAGTCACACATTCGGCTCTGATCCCTAAGCTTCAAGCTGGCTCCCATCAGAAGCTACCCCGGCTTACCCTGCATCACCTGCCTCCACTTCAAACCTGCTCTTTCTTCTTCCCCCACAGAGCTGTTTCCTCTGCGGGGAGAGGGGACTGCAGAAAACAATGAGTTTAGGGACATGTTGAGGCTATTTGCTTTCTCCTGATGACCTTCTCTTTGATCTTGGTAGCTGACTTTTGAACCTAGAAGTCAAGATTCTGGCAAGCTTATTCACTGAGATGTTTTAGACAATTTTCTATCCCTGCCTAGGGTAACTGGCTAATTGCACTTGGGGTTATCAATTAATGCACAAGAAAAACTTAGCAAGTATAGGATTTTGTGACATTCCAACTCATTTTAAGTGTTTAAATATAGTTTTTTCTTTTTTTCTTTTTTTAATGGCCAAGGTTTGCTTTTTCTTTGTTTTTTTTTAAGTCTATTTCATTGTCCCAAATGTCCCCATTCTCATGGTTGACCTATTGAGGTCTTTAAGTAAAGTTAGCAGGTATCCCGGATTCGGGGCAGTTTGACCCATTCTTCACGTGGGGAAAGAGGAGATCAGACAGAACGAAGGCCTAATGCCTTTAAGCTTTGGTAACATGATCTAGAGAAGTACCTACAGCACTTCAGGGCCCTGTAAGCACAATGGAAGTGCTAACCTGAAGATACAAGGGGCCTAGAGACTTTGCCAAACTGTAAAGCCCTTCTAAAGACAAAAACTAGAAGGCTTCTTTTTTTTTTTTTTTTTTTTTTTTTTTTTTGAGTTATACATCTCTGGGTGTTGCTTAAAAATACCTTCTTTATCTACTAGAGGGAAGTGGAGACCCACTCTCCTTCTCACTCTTTCCTGTTGAACAGGAGGATGGTGCACCTTGCCTTTCTTACGCCAGTGGGGTTTTTAAAGGATAAAGTGAGATCACAGATGTGAGACATCAGGCTAGAATCGGGAGGTTATTAGAAGTCTTCCTGTGGCCGCTGTCTCTAGGGATGGGCCAGGGTCCTGGGTTTCCCTTCCCTGCACCTAGATCTTTGCCATTCCACTGACTTAGGCAGAAAAAGAGTCCGGGTTCTCCCATCACGAGCTTGCCAGCACCTCTGAATCTGAGACTTGACAGTGGGGCAGGAGGTGATCCCAGTGTTCCTTCAAATCCATCTGTTCTCTGAATGATCCCTCCTCAGCAGATACCTCTGATCTTGACTCATGATGATTCCCAATGGACTGTGCTCTCCACATGAACAATGGTCTTAACAAATTCTTTGTCTATTAGGATCTCAGGGGGCCAGAATAGATACCATATGACAATAAGAGATATTCTCATAGGTCATTTTATTACTTTTATATGAAGACACTAAACATTTCTTGTGACTGAGTTATTTGGGAAAGGAAATAATGTGTTAAAAGGTCATTCTCCCTATTCAAGAAAGCAAGTTGTAAAAGTATCAGGTAATTTAATTTTCTCATGTTTCACTGCCTTGAAATGGCTCCCAAATCTAGCTTGGTCACCATTACTGTGAGAGATGGGTTTTTGAAAAGAAGAAAGTCATGGTAAGAATGTTTTACAAGTTGAATTCATTCACAAATAATTTATTTGTCACCAGTTATGAAAAGCAGACATTATGTGAAGTTGTGGGGAAATAAAGATATTAAGAAGAAAATGCAAAGCAACTAGTTTTATTTATTTATTTTTTATTTTTTAAAAGACTTTATTGATTTATATGACACAGAGAGAGGTCACAAGTAGGCAGAGAAAGGGGGGGAAGCAGGCTCCCTGCTGAGCAGAGAACCCGTTGTGGGGCTCAATCCCAAGACCCTGAGATCAGGACCTAAGCCAAAGACAGAGGCTTTAACCCAGCCACCCAGGCACCTCAAAGCAACTAGTTTTAAATGAAACTTTTCTAATGCTAGTTTTAAAACACTTTTCATATATATCTGGCTTAATTCCCATAAAAATCTGTGATATACTTATTATTACTACTCTTTTATAAATGAGAAAATGGAGGCTCACTTTGGTAGACCCTGAACTAAAATCCCAGTTCCTGTAACTTCAAACTCCAAATCCTTCTCACTACATAACACTCAGCCTTTTGATCTGCAGTAAATAAGTGTCCCTCGGAGGAGTAAATGCAAAGTGCTATTTGGTTCTTCCAGCAAGCAGTCGCTTCTCACTGGAGCGATCCAAGAAGGCCTGATAGGTTGGGTTGTCATTCCAGTTGGTCCCAGAAGAAAGACAGCATCTTGACAGCCCCGGGAGAGTGAGTAGGGGATAGTTCAGGGAGAGGGAAGGAGGTGAACAGAAGCACAGAGGTAAAACGAAGCTAAGGACTTTTAGGGAATAGCAATTAGAGCAGATTGCTATAATATGGAGTCCCTGGAGGAAACAACAAAGGAGCAGTAAGTGAAAAAGAGAGGTTGCACAGGACCTTTCAACCAAGTTGAAGGATTTAGCTATCATTCAGTGTCCAGGATGTGTGTAGTTGTGGCAGGGTGGTGGTGGTTCCAGATGAAGATGGCATGATTCAGCTCGTGTTTCAGGGAAATTACCCTTGTGATAATGCAGGACAGGCCTGTAAAGGAAGGAAGTGAGGACTAAATGGCTGCAGGAGACAAAGTGCATGGCTCCCTTATGGGTTCAGGGAAGAGTAATGTAGTGATCATGGCAGAGGGGAAGAAAAAGGCCAAGAAACAAGAAACATAATACTGAGAAAATCTAAAAGTCTTAATAATTTGTAAAAGGTTGAGTTGACAGTGAGAGAAGAAAGTAAGTCCTATGATTCAAATTGGGCCACTAGGAAATTGATTGACATCACAAATACATATGATCTTAAATAAGACAGTCTTTCAGAAGCTGAAGTTTCCTAAGGATAAAAGAAAATAAAAACAATAAAACAATGAAAACAGCTAACATGCCCTTGCACACTTACTATGTACCAGGCATCTCTAAGCTCTTCAAGTGTAATAACTAATTCAATTCTCACAACTGTCTGAGGTATGTAGGATTATCATACCTATTTTCATGATAGAGACACTGAGGCAAAGAGAGTTAAAACAACTTGCACCAAGATGGCCCAGCTAGTAAGTGAGGGAGGCAGGAAGGAGGTGGACCGAGGCAGCCTGGCTCCAGAATCTATGCTCTTGGCCACTAAGTTCTGCTATCCTTCTAAGATGAGCTTGGTTCTGAACATGCTGGCTTTCCAGTGCTCTGGAGATGAAGATGCCTAATAAGAAAGTCAAACTCAAGCTCAGAAGAGTACTTGGAAATTAAAGGTGAACATCTGGAAGGCATGTGTGTGGAGGTGACAGCTGGATCTGTGGAGAGGATAAGGACAACCCGGGGAAGGGGGGACAGGGAGAAGTAGCAAGAAGTGAAGGGTGAAGAGGAGTAGGGATGAGAGAGAAGATAGAGAACACAAGCTGGAAATGTTTTTACAGAGTGGGTGAGAAAGAAGAGGAACCAAGGAAAGAGAGCAAAAGAGTACAATCAACAAAGGAAGACCTTCAGGTGAATTTCAAGCACAATCCCAATAACATGAAATGTGGAAGACCACTTAGGCAAGAGCCAAGCAAGTAAGGGCCATTGGTAAAGCTGAGTGGGTGATTCTACATAGAGGGGGTGGGTGATGTTCATGGCTTCCTGATGAGGAGCCAACATGGATGACACATGCCCAACTCCATCTGTTATCCACTAACTGCCTTCCCCCCAAACAAGCCATCAGTGGCACGAAATCGAATCACATAGATCCAAGAGAGGGTCAACGTTAAGAGAAAACTCCATTTTCAACTTTTACTGAACTACTGAGAATTCAGAGATAAATGGCAAGGTCCCTGAACTCATGCTGTTAGCAAAGTAGTCTTCCTCTGTAAATAATTCACCCAAAGTTAATCTGATTAACAATTTATTCTCAAAGTCTATTTCTTTCTTTTTTTTTTTTTTTTTAAGATTTTATTTATCCAGGGGTGCCTGGGTGGCTCAGTCGTTAAGCGTCTGCCTTTGGCTCAGGTCATGATCCCGGAGTCCTGGGATCGAGCCCCACATCGGGCTCCTTGCTCGGCAGGAAGCCTGCTTCTCCTGCTACCATTCCCTCCGCTTGTGTTCCCTCTCTCGCTGTGTTTTTCTCTGTCAAATAAATAAAATCTTTAAAAAAAAAAAGATTTTATTTATCCATTTGACAAAGAGAGAGGGCTCACAAGTAGGCAGAGAGGCAGGCAGAGAGAGAAGGGGAAGCAGGCTTCCTGCTGAGCAGAGAGCCGGATGCGGGGCTCGATCCCAGGACCCTGAGATCATGACCCAAGCAGAAGGCAGAGGCTTAAACCACTGAGCCACCCAGGCCCCTCTCAAAGTCTATTTTTTTAAAGAGAGGAAAATTCAGTCTCAAGGCATTGTCATCTTGCACCTCTCTCTGTGGCCCCCATCTTGGTAGACTGAAGAGTAGCCAGGCTGCCCAGCCTGTTGAGACAAGGTTCCGCATACAGTACTCCAAAAAACACTATCCGCACATACGGGCCTCTGGTTTTACTCAGCTCGAAAAGCACTGCTGAGAAAACTCATCAGACTAAAACACATGCATCTCTTAGACATATTATAAACAGACGTACCTGATGTAGTAACAGAAGAAAGCAGACATGGGCTGACAGATCAATGCCTTAAGCCCATATCCCTAAAATATATACTTCTGATTTATTCTTCCCATACTATGTTATGTTAACTTCTGAAATAAAAGTATCATTCTCCTGTTGAATTTATTCTCCTCTTTGTCATAAAAAAACTTGATATTTATTCTAGGGGGGGGGGGGAGAAACAGCATCATTTTAAGCTTCCAGAAACTCTTTGCCACAAATCAAACCTTTGAGCCATCACAACATCAGGAAGCTCAGCCATTTAATCGACTTGGGAGGAAGAACAAGCACAAATTTAGCTAATTCACTCTGTATGGAATCGTGTCGAGTAATCCAGTTGTTTATCCTGAGCAGTCAAGAGGAAAGACTTGTTAAATCTAAAGCAAAAGTAGCTCCTGTAAGCGCTTGATTTGGTTTCCTTCAAGATTTGTCCAAAAGGCTGCACATTGAACTATGCCTAAAAGTGCATGCTTGGGCAGCTTTTCCTTAAAACATTTCACATCCTCTAAAAAAGCCTATTGGTAAGAGAAAGACCCATATTTCTGTAGGTATTTTAGCCTTTTAGGGTATGTACTTCTTAATCTAATGATCTTTCTCCTTCCTCTGAAATAACATAAATTGACAAGGTGCTCTGTCCACATAGACTTATGCAAGGTGTACACAGGAGCAAAGACAGAGGCTGTTCTTAGTGGCCTTTCTTGCCCCTGTGATGTGATGTGACGTGCTTTGACACTTGCATGCACTCTGTATGACCGAGCACCTATCATACTGGGCGGCATTTCTCCCTGCTAGGCTAAAAGTGCAAGACCAAGGGTGGTTTCTGACCCATTCTACATCCCCCTTGCCTATCACCAAATACTGCTCTGTAAGTCTTTGGTTGATCAATGGATGAATAAATGAAAGAACGTTCCCTTAACTGCTGTTAGCTCTCATTCATATTAGAAACCGAATTTCTGTCTCAGGCTTTTGTTCCTCTTTTTCCTTAACTTTAGCTTGAAGATTCAGTGCTTTGTACCTGAGGCAAAAGTGATGGAAAGTAATCTATTTTATACTCGGAATATTTAAAGGAAATTTATAATATACCAGGAAAATGGGAAATTATCAAAAAGGGTGAATGGCACTTTTTAGATCATGGAATATATATTCTCCCAAATAGAAATACTAAACCCAGATATCTCTGAAATTTGAAATAGGTGGACTTTTAGGTCCCTTCCAAACTTGAGAGTTCTCTGAACAAGGAAATAGTAGCTTGTCCTAAGGCACAGTAGTTTCCTTTAATACTATGTCTAAAATTTTCAGAATGTTCCCTCTCCAAAATCTATAGGCCAATCTGAAGTGGATTTCATGCCAAGGTAGAGATCAAAGATTGTATCATCTTGATTTTACCACCTTTTCTGTTATATGCCATATTGATTTGAACTATAAAGGGAGGTTAAAATATATAATGGACATCATTATGCCTCATCCAAATCTCACAGAGTTTTATAGTATTTTCTTTCAAAAGAAGTTATAAAAGTCAGAGGCATAAGGACTCTCAGAAGCCAAGTAGCACAATTTCCGTCATTTGTCTGAGCTATTCTGACAACTTTCTGTCAACGGCTGTGCGTCTGTGCTTTGAGCACCTCAAACTCACCATCTTTCAGGCAATCCACGGATCTCTGCAAAGAGGCCCTGTAACAAGGTATCAAAAATAAATCTAGAAATATCCATTGACTTGTCAAAATTTAACCTCTTGGGGCAATACAAGCTAAAGTTGAGTCTTTTCAAATAAACATTCATACAAATAACCTCTGAGGATTTAAAAGAAAGCTCAGGTTTTCAGTCTGATTCTTCCCATTTGTTCTTCAGGACAACATTCCAAGTTCCATCCATCCCTCAAGTAATGTCATCTTGAATCATTTACTCTCATGGACATTTTTTTCTTGAATACATTCCAAAACATCCAACAAATCTCATTAGTATTTGGTAACTTCCACTGAATGTAATTATATTCAGTATAATTTGAAAAGTCCAAAGTAGAGGAAGATGATGATCTTCTTTATTCCATTAACGGAGCCTCTGGCTTACATATTCTTTTTTAGGAGCCATTCATGCTGAGATTAAATACATATTTAATGTATTTAATGTATTAATACATATTTAATCTCAGTATTACTGACTACTTAAATACATATTGTTACTAAGTCAATAGTTGTCTGATGCTCTAATGTACATTTGATTTAAAACCATGCCAAAGTTGACAATTATTTCTATTAAATACCCTTTCATATTTTTTTCTTACTTTTTAACAACTTTCTTTGGATGAAACTTGAAAAAAACTCAACCATGTGCTACCCTCAAATGGCATATATATAACTTCCATTATCTTTATTCGCATCACTGACCAAAAATTTGAACAGTCCCAGGGTCATGAAAAAACTGTACAGCATGCCACAGAAACCTTCTGGTTGATATCAGTCTCCCTTTGGGGGCAATAATTCAACCAAGATCTAATCCACCATATAGTATTAGCATCCAGACCACATTTCTCCACTTTTTCCACAAGGGAAAATGAGAAACTTGGTGAAAGGTTTTCACATGCCGAAACTAAAAGAATGTTTTGCCAAAAAACAAAACAGAAAAATTTATGGTTCTATTACTCACCATGTGCATACTAGGTTAAATATTCATGTCCCCCCACCCGGAACCTCCAAATGTGACCTTATTTGGAGAGAGGGCCTTTGCACATGTAATTAAATTAAGATGAGGTCATACTGGGCTCTACACAATGACAGGTACTCTTAAAAGCAGACAGAGATTGGGACACAGATACAGACACAGAGGGAAGACAGCCACGTGAACATGAATGCGGAGAATGGAATTACGCTGTCGCAAGTCCAAAAGTGCCGGCAACCACCAGAAAACAGAAAAGGCAAAGAAGGAACCTTCCCTAGGGGCTTCAGAGGGAATGCAGCCGGGCTGACCTCAGATTTACACTCTCCCCTCCAGAACTCTGAGAGAATAAATTTCTGTTTTTCCAAACCACATAGTTTCTAGTAATTTGTTACGCAGCCCTAGGAAACTAATACATTGTATATCATGTGGAGAATGCTCACTTTCTTCCTCCTTTGTGCCCAAATCCTAAAGCCATCTCAAGCATACTCCCACCTCAGTTTACTTCAAGACCATATATATCTCTCCTTTCTTTACTGGTCAGTCATTAAAATGAGGACAACACAACGTGGCAGCTAGTAATCTACTCGCTGTAATGTTTTACAATTATTTCTTCAGTGGTGCTCTTATATTTCCGATTAGATTATAATCTTATTTCTGATTAGATTATAATCTTATAAAGTAAGAATAATACTTTGTCTTTTTATACAGCTTACAGCACCAAAACCCCATTCTGCCCAATGTTGGTAAACACAACACCACACGCACACACCTAACAACTGACTATGAGAAAACAGGCCTGGAAAACAAATAATTCAGTTGGGACAAAGTTGGAAGAGTTTATTCTGATAAGATTAGCAAGATACTATAGCACTTTTAAAGATATGTTATAATATGTTAATAGGGAGAGAGAGAATGTTATATATTTTAAGGACTTTCCACTGAGGTAAATTTTAAAATTAATCTCATCATTAGAAAGAATATTCTTTATAGTATGCATTTTCTCTTCTTTCCTCTTTCTTGGTCTTTTGTGTGGTCCTAGTCTTAGTTATTTCTTTAGCCTAGGATATATGAATGCTCTATCCCAAAGGTGATCATAATATGAATATGCTTTCCATAGATCACTCTATGCTATTCGCTTGGCAAGCAGGAAATCCTATGATCTACAGCGATACTTAAGTGAGACTAGAAGCCATCCTCTACTCCAGTGTTAAGTTCATGGATCTCGCTACTTCTTTTTCATCAGCAGCAATTATGAAATGCAAAGCAAGTGCACTGAGAACTAGTTTTCATCTCACCTTTCCCCACATTTCACATTGCAAAGAAATTGAAGGCCCACATTTCAGTGAGCCGGGCCGGGACCTATTCATGTGCAGGTATCAGAAAGCTAATACCCCAGTTTCAATGAGTATCCTTCTCTGTAATCAATTTCATCAGTGAAAGCCAAGTGGTTTCCTGCTGAAAAGTGAGCTGTGCTATCTTGTCTGTCTTCTAATGGATCTTTTCCCTGGAATGCCACACACAGCTATGTAACAATCACTCAAAGGTACAGGCTTTTTTTCCCCCCTGCCAAGGTAACGCCTCCACCTCACTAAGAACACACTGATTTTTTTTTTTTTTAGCTAAATGCTCTCTTTCCATAGCAAGGCAGAAAGGGTGACTATATCAGTATCTATGAACGAGATGATCTGCATCCTTAATGCTATTGACGCCAGGTAACCCCACAATCTCTGAGACCCCAGACTGAAAAGGAATTATGACTTTGACTTCTTCTGGGCTAAGGCACCTGTTTGGCTCCACCACTTGGTACTTGACTAATAAATACTACTGAGGACAAGGGTTCTTAACCCAGAGGAATGATGGGAACTTCCACTATTTCCCTTCTACAATAGAATATTGTAGATATTACAATATACAATTACAATATACAATTGCAATATACAATATACAATATACAATATACAATATTGTAGATATTATTATTGTAGATACAATACAATAGTATGTGGTCTTCCCTCCTACACAATCACACACAGGCTGAGTAATGGGCGAGGTGTGGCATGTGTGCACTGCAAAGGGAACTGGAGAAGAAAGTTCATAGAAAGGGAGGTATTCCATATAGCATTCTTTAGCACAGGTGATCTAGCAAATGAATCCTCTGAAATAGCTACATTTCACCTCCACATTAATATCACACTACCACATTAAGCTCAGTCCACCACATTAATATTTCAATGTTCCGAGATGGAGCAGAAAACATCCAACTGGCCAAAACTAACAATACTTGGCTCAAAAACAATGCTGTACCACATGCAACCACCTCTCCTGGAGAAAACTGTTTCCCATACAGATAAGTTCAGGACACACTGAAGGGCATCCCTGTTCCCAAAACAAGGGAACATTTGAAGAACCAAAGCATGAAATACAGCCTATCAGGAGAACCTCAGTGGCTGAGAAAACAACCAGCAGTTCGGCAGGCGGTCTGTGTGAAGAGGAATATGGGATCGGGGAAGTCCTGATTAAAAGGAATATGTGTCCAAGAAGGAAATCCACTGATAGGGAATAATACATGTGCTGTAAATTTAGATCTCCGGCTCCCACTAATGGAACGAGGAAACTCTCACTAGGAAAAGTCATTCACAGTCAGGCATCTAAGTGGCAGAAGAGAGGAGGAAGGGCTGGGGGCCTGGCTGATAGAAGTCTCCCAATTGGCCCTTGTTAAACAATTTCTGAAACATAAGAGGTGACATGACAGAAGGCTATTAGAGGAAGCAACATGAACTCAATCTGTCAATTCATTCAGAACAATATCGAAGCATCAGGAGTTAGGCTGTGACACATGCAGAAAAAGCAATCGAAGTGAGGCACATTTTTACCTGCCTTACTGTGTCATCCCAGCACCAAGCCCTACCTTTACATGGGGAAGGGGGCACCTGTGTGGCCAATCCCTGTGTCGCTACATTCCAACTGACCACAATTCAATATAACAAATGTCTTTATATCACTAGACACTGAGCTTTTTGAGGGATCCTCTCTCCCCTTCATGTTTTTCCTCCTGTCCCTACCATTGCTACATAAATAAATACATTGTTGAATCAGTGAATTTATACACAGAGCAGGAGGGATCTAAAAATCTCCAAATAAATCATCCAGTAATGAATCAAAAAATCAAATTTCACAGAAAAATAAGACCTTGAAGTGTTTTAGCATCTTTAACACCTGACACTAAAGAAAGCAGAGCAGTCAGTTAAACAATATGTGCTGATCCTCCCTAGTCATCAGCAATCAGCAGATGTGATAACTACAACATCCAGAAAGCAAATATTACCAAAGCGAATGCATCATCTACCCATTTCAAGATTTACAAAACTACGGGATAAAGAATACTGCAATCCTCTGTGTCGTTAAACAAATCAATAATTTTAAGCTGAAATAATCTTAGTAGATGAAAATCTCACTTGATTGGAAGGATTTGAAGAAACATATTCTGTACAGCATTGACCAAATAACTCTGCTTTTAATAAAATTTATAAATAAATTTTATAAATTTTTATAAATTTATAATTTTATAAATTTTTATAATTTTCATAATTTTTAAATTTTTATATTTTTATATAAAATATATATTTTATATTTATATATAAAAATAATTTTATAAAAAATTTATAATTTTATAAAAATTTTATAAAATTTTTATAATTTTTTATAAATTTATAATTTTTATAAATTTTTATAAATTTTTATAAATAAAAAGACATTAGGAATATATGTGGATAATTCCTTATGAACAAAGATGTTCACTGCTTTTGATGTTAGGAAAGAAAGAAAGGAAGGAAGACAATTCCAATGAAAAATGACATTTACTAAATGGAATATAATTTAGCCAGTAAAAAGAATATTGATTCAAATGTTACAAATCCATTGGAAAACATGGATGAAATAGTGCTCATGAAAACAGGAAATGGAAGATTAAACACCTGGCATAATCTCTAATAAATGAATGGATGGACACATAGACAGATGGATGCTCAAAAGGAAGGAAGAAAGGAAGGAAGGCACAAATGTCAGGTGAGTTTTCATTCTTTGAACACTTAGAGATATATTTGTAAGAAGCATTATTTTCATAATCAGAAACATGTTAACGATAAATTGTGAAAAACAAAGTTGAAAATAAAAAGGTAACACAGGAGTCAGTTTTGAGAACCACCTCCAACCATTTTCAAACCCCTTATTTACATGTTAGAATTCGTCATATATTTCTAATTTACCTTAATAATTATCTGAAAAACAGCCATCATTTCTGCTAATTAACTGCTTTTTTGTTAGTGTAGAGTTGTAAATCAATGAAAGGGACAGTGTATGTTCATTTTTAGTAATAAAACTAAGAAATCAGGCATCTATGAATAGGAACTAAGAAATTAAGCTAATCATGTTAAATTTCTCTTTTAAGTTGCAATAAAAGAAAGAATTTGCCTTTGGTGGGGGGACAGGGTATGTATGTTGAGTAATATAATTTAAAAGAAACTAGCCACCCTGCATACTGTAATTATTATATATAAAGCATTGCTGACTTCCTTCAAAATCAGTATTTGGGGGTGCCTGGGTGGCTCAGTGGGTTAAGCCTCTGCCCTTGACTCAGGTCATGATCTTAGGGTCCTGGGATCGAGCCCCGCATTGGGCTCCCTGCTCAGCAGGGAGCCTGCTTCCCCCTCTCCCTCTGCCTGCCTCTCTGCCTACTTGTGATCGCTCTCTCTCTCTCTCTCTCTCTCTCTCTCTCTCTGTAAAATAAATAAATAAATAATATTTTTTAAAAATCAGTATTTGATATTTAATTATACTTTAACATACTACTGAAGATATAGATAAATATTATGTTTTTTGCCTAAATTAGGTCATCAGGGATAGGACTTCAGAAAAATGGAGAAACACATTGGAAACCTATTTAGAGTGCTCGGAACACCTGTGATATGGGCCTATCATTAATCTTCTTATCAAATCATATGATATTTACTCAACATTCATTTGCATCAACATTTGACTACCAACATTGTAGACTGAAAAACATACTTGCAATCTCGAGCCCTTCTTTGCCCAAGAAGAGTCTGTTCAACATTTCAGATCTCAGCTTCTGTAGGAAATCAAGTGCTTTTGACATGGCTGAGATTTTTCAAAATGATCACACCTCTCATACCAGTGAAGCCAAGATAAGTATAAACATTTCTACACTCCATAGATGGTTCAGACTTTCAAGTATCTGTC
Organism: Procyon lotor; assembly: GCA_028646535.1. Classification (NCBI taxonomy): domain Eukaryota; kingdom Metazoa; phylum Chordata; class Mammalia; order Carnivora; family Procyonidae; genus Procyon; species Procyon lotor. The sequence continues at coordinate 82,797,658 of CM053605.1, read as the reverse complement.
TGGATAAACAGGTTATTTGGGCCTACATACTTTCAGAGATGTTTTTCTTTTCCCTAACTTTTGTTTAATAGGTCCAAATACTTTACCTAGGTATAAAGACTTGTTTGCACAACCCAGCATATTCTGTCCATGTTGGTAACCAATCAAAAATGAAAACAGTGGGATGTTACCTACCCTATAGACAAAACATCTGGAAGAATGGTCCTATATTTTTATCCAAAAAGCATGAATCGAGCAAAATATGCAGCATGACACTTAGTTTTAATGTCTTCTTGTCAGTTTGGGTGAAAACATTTTTTGAACCGAGCAGATTCTTTCAGACTATACATGCAATTAAGTTTCCACTTGGCTCTGACAGAAAGGCCAAATAGTAATTTCAAAAGAGCCTTTCTTGAGAGTTCAAAGGAAGAGGTGTAAATCTACTTTCTCTGAGAAATATGCCTAACAAGATACTTGCAACCGTGGAACTGCTCTGGGTCAGGAAACTGACTACTTGCAGAGTCGGCCAAGAAGGCACGAAGGCCATGGGAACAAGCCCAGCCCCACAGACGGGCTGCACTCTCAAAGGAGTAACAATAGCTACTTGACAGCCAAGACATTTTGCAGATCAAATTAATCCAACTCCACATCTCCATTTTCAAAAACTATTCCATGCTTATTTGTGTCAGTCTTTGTTAAAATACTAGATGCAGCTCTGCTTTCTGTTAGCCACAGAATTTTCATTGAGCCTGGATTGGTTTCAAGGAATACCAAAAGAAAAGGGCATTCTTCTAAGAGATAATCCAAAGAAAAAGGATCCACAATTCTTCTTGGTATGCTTATAATATCTTAAAGCCTTGACAATGAAGATATTTTTTATAAAGCCTAAAATGACACATGTCCACAACAACAACAAAATAAAATAAATAAAATAAAATCACACCTGTCAACACAGGTTGTGTTCATTTCGTCCTTCGCTAAATTCAAGGTCAATTGTTCAAAATGCCTTTGTGAATATTAAAATGATGGCCTCTTTCCCTTCTAGGCTTTATGACATCCAACAGGCTTTAGTCGTTTTCCTGGGACGAATTTCCCAATGTCTTTATTATTATCCAATGTCCACCATTGCATACTTTCACCACTGAGACCTATATATCACATCCATTGTTAACAAAGTTCTACCTAATGGAATAATTATGTCTAGAATGTCCTATAGCATGATCTTTTTTAATTTGGTCCAAATTACGATCTGTTTCTGTTTTTTCTTTCATGAATTTTTCCGCTTGGACAAATTATGATCAGAAGCTAAGATGCCTTCATGTCCAAAGGCTCTTTCTACCACCTCTGAAAAAAGAAAATATGAAAAAAGAGCATAAAGAATTCTCTTAGACAAATCAAGTTATTTTTTTTTCCTTAAGGAAAAGCAGAACATAAACCTCTTTTTAATGTTGAAATCCTGTCAATCAGAAAGCTGCTAAGTTAAAATTCACCAACATTAAGTTCTACATCAGCCAGGGGTAGATATAAATAAATTCACGGAAAGAATCACTCAAGGCAAAAGCACATCGTAACTTCCTTCCCCAATCACAGGAGCTCAGAAGGAGCTACAATTCACTAAATCACACAATATCCAAAGTAAAAAAAGAAAAACATTTGTCCTCTGCATCAATCAAGCGAAGGTATACCATATCTTGTCTGATTCTCTGACCATTCGTTGTTTTATGACAAATGAAATCATCGCTTTGTGAGGACCCACAGCAAGTGGGTCCCAAGTGAGGACCCACAACAAGCAAAAATAAAGGATGGAACCTAAGGCTGAAGCAGGAACTTTCCTATGAAATGTTCATTATTCTTTTTATGCTTCACCAGCAACACCCCAATATCCCAAGGGTAGCAATGTACCCAGCTGTAAAGGAACGTTCCCTAGAATCACCTGAGGACAGGGGCAGCAATTGACTTGTAAGCTAAAAGCACTGCCATTGTACAGGACTTCTAAGAAACTCTTTAAGGGCCTCTGAATTGGCACCTTCCTTTCTCCTCTGTCTTCCTGCCTAGACTCCCATCCATAGTGTCACCTGAGGTGGCACTGAAGGTAATCTTGAGAATGGAAGCACTATTAAAAAAATGATGGAACAAAAGATAACTCTGATAATATCTGGGAGTCACCAACACCAGCGGGATTCCCTCCTCTAGGACTCCTGTTATATGGAAGCAAAGTAAATACTTTCTTGGTTAAGCTACCATAGTTTAGATCTCTTCCTCATAGGTGTACACATCAATTACTAACAGATGTAATAGCCTTATTATAAGTGAATTTGAAGAAGGTTGCTGTCCCCAAATCAACAATACCTTAGTCTTAAGTTGTTTTTCCATTAGTGAGAATAGGTTGGATAAAGCAAACACAACTTTGTTTTTCAACTGATTTTTTTTTTTTTAAAGACAAGTACATATTTCCTAGATATTTTGAACTAAAGAGGAGAAAAATTTACCAGCCAATGTTGGTGTCAACCCCACACACTTAACCACATTTCTCTCAGCAGCCATGTATGCATGTTGCTAAAGTAATCGGGACAAATGGATATGTCATTAGCATAATGAGATCTTTGTTTTACAATTCTTGCACTGTCCCACCAGTTTCTTTCATTAACTACTCCAAAGCCATGAGCTCAATTTGCAAGAAGCAACACAAGTAGCAAAGGGACCCCAAGCAAGAGTGTGCGCTTATCCAGGACAAGAATGCATATTTCATACAAAAAAGAGACTTGACTTCCCCAGAGAGGTATGTGATGAGAAGAGAGATCCCATCTGACAAAGTGGTTCCCATGTGGCCTGCCTGGAGCCAGGGGAAATTGAATTAAATAGTTTCTGATGGTCTCATCCAGGATAAGATTTCAATGATCTTTATTAACTTCCATTAATCATGTAATCATCTTTCCATTTTGTAACTGAATTTATATCATTTTAAGATAATGGTTTCTAGGGTCTGTAGAGCCAAAGCTACAGTGTGACCTCAAAGACTCATTCCTCTCCTCGGTTGGGTATCAAATGCTGCCACTGAAAATTATCTTCCCTTCATTGTGAAGAGAAAGCTGTTCACAGAAACACTCATGCCATGGCCAAGGCAGAATGGAAATGCAGCCTTAATCTTCATATTGCAAAATAGGATGCTTCCTAAATATTCCAGAGCTGACTCAAGGACGAGTATAAAATGTTTAGGATGGAAAGATAAATTTTAAAGTAATAATTTTTTTAGGTAACTTGAAGGAACAAAATCTTATGGAAACTATTTTATTCAGGACAGAAAGTGATATATATCAAAAATAACATTCATGAGGAGCACCTGGGTAGCTCAGTCGGTTAAGCATCTGCCTTTGGCTCAGGTCATGATCCCAGGATCAAGCCCTATGTCAGGCTTGCTGCTTAGTGGGAAGCCTGCTTCTCTGTCTGCCCCTCCCTCCTACTCTGCTCTTTCTCACTATGTCTCTCTCTCTCTCAAATAAATAAAACCTTTTAAAAAATAATATTCATGAGTTGCTAAGCGGGAAGAGGTATAAGGCAATGCATTAAGCCCACTAAACAGTATTCATCTGAGTAATTTGAAAAAAAATGCAAAATCCATTCATGAAGGGCCATTTTCTCCCATTTATCTTTTTATTTTTTATCTTTTCAAAGTCTTTTTATTATTTATTGGATTTTTAGTTTTTTATTAATTTTTATTAAGAATATTCTTTTTCTAATTTTTTCACATCGTATACAGTAAGTATAGAAAGAAAATGGTATTCCTTGAAATTTCTGACACTTCTGCTAAGATGAAAATGAAATATGATTCTTCTTTTTCCTTTGTTTAAATGAGTGTGTGAGTGTGCATGCCCTTTTTTCACCATTTCCCATGTTCAGTTTTGATGTCAGGCCTCAGTCCCCTCACATCACAGCCAATATATCTGTGGACATCTTGGCTGGTATATGCAGCTATATCTGGTGGCTATGTCTCAAATGCTGAGTTCAATGAGTACCAACAAAAATTAGTTCAGTCAAAGCTAAATGGAGTTAAAGAGAAACTGGGTTGAGTTTAGAAATGGGCCTATCCATTATCACTGGACGAAGCATTAATGGGTACTAGCTAGAGTCACATTTACTGGATTAGTGAAAATTTACTTGTTTCCAGGGCAGAAGGGGGCTCATATTAAGCACAATAAAAGCAATGTTCCTTCCTCACATGAAATTTCCCATCTCTTCCTCTCTCCAATTTTCAAGGCCATCTCCTAAACATCAATGACAATTTAAAAACAGGAGCAACACTATATATTAGGCCTCTATGTGTTTCAGATGCGTAGAGTCGGGAAAATTCTAAAGGGCCAACATCCTAGCTGCCATGGGATCAAAGTAGATAAGTAAGGAATGGGAACTGGGTCACTCCCCTCCACACAGCACACAGACCTTCTAAATCCACAGTGTGACACCAAGTCCTTAGATTCTGAGTGTCACCACTGATGAATCTACCAGGGAGGAAAATAAACCCTCAACAATCTGTGCTGTTGTCGTTATTTACTCCTTCATAAAATCTGTGAAGAAATACCTCCTGGGTATAACAGGACCCAGTGTCTCTAAGAGGAGAGAGTGAGGGGGTGACAAGGAGGCTGATAAAGAATTCCCGGATTTTAGAATAGGTACAAGCTATTTAAGAGGTCAGTTCACCAACGCTGTTACAACGAGATGAGGAAATCATCAAGTCCTGGTTAATAGCACTTGACATTTGGCTAAGGAAGGATTCTCTCAGCATTTGTCCTCCCGAAGTCAGACTTCATGTACATTTGTACATTTCTCCCATACGAGAAGTGAGCTGAAGCAAAGCCCCAGGGTTCATGGACTGTTTGTCTCTAGCTTATGTGAGTTCAACATTTCTATAGGATTCCTCTGGGGTCTGTCATAGGAGGAGCTAGGGGCCAATTAGACCAGGCCTTCTGCTCATCAATAGCTTCAAACAGACCTCAGATGTTATCTTCAAGTGAAATCATCCCCATGGATGGAGAGACACAGGATTGAAGGAACAGCACACAGATGATTTAATTTGATGATAGTTGTTCAATGGAACCTTTTTAAAAATAGCTTAGTTTTCCTGTTTGACTCTTCCAAATTCTTTAATAATACAGGATCTGCAAAAAACTGAAATGGCCCAGATTCTGTTGATTTCCTAAAGGCCTGTAGAGGCATACAAATACAATAGCTACCATATATGGTCAGGAATGTGAAGCTTACATTTACATTAGAAAGCACTCTTAGGTGAAATATAACTCAAAGATATGTAAATTCATATAGAGGGAAAGCATTTTTGCTTCAAATATTGAGTTTAGTATTATATGTTTATGAAGTACATAAAATGTACATACTTTTGTATACATAAAGTATACAAAGTACATAAAATATAAGACTTACACGGAAAACATAAAAAAAAAAACTCACATGAGTTCATTGCTCTTTTATCCATCAGGAGATAGAAAAAGCATGCTATTTTTAGCTAAGGTTTAGTTATATGATTTTAGATTGTATCCTGTCCCCATTTGATGGATAAATAAGACCCTGCTAACTACTCTTTTCTCTTTTTACCCTTCCCAGACTAACAGGGAAATTAGCTCATACACATTTACATTTAATATGGTTTCACTCCTGGTTATCCACTTTGATATTTAGCAAAAGTTCTAAATTGCTCGTTTAGTGAGTTGATTCACTATTTCAGTAGGGCTAAATTGATCCAGTAATGAATCATTATATTGCTGGGGTCTACTCAGAGCTACCTAATTTTAGAATTAATGGTAGAATAAATCTTAAGAGGAAGGCCAGTATGTTTTAATTTTATGCATATTATCTATTTTAGCAACATATTATCATGCTGGTTTTGCTATAAATATCTTATCACTACTAAGTATCAAAAAAGCTCAGAAATATCCACCAAAATCCTTCATATTACAACTTCAAATGAAATTTTAATTTAATTTACACTTTTTAGAATAGAATAATGGTAGCCCACTTACTAAAATAACTTAATATGAGCAAATGCATATGATTATAAAAGCATGAAAAAAACCATTTAAGTAGAATTGTCATACACAAACTATAAACTATAACATAAAATAATATTTTTTTCTTTTAACCAACAGAAAGAACACCCAAATAAATTAATAATAGCTAAGAAATTTAATCTTGAGAAAAGAAAGATTCACATTTAAAATAAACACCTCTCTTGGAGATATTTTTCCACTTAAAACTTCTCCTTTACAAAATAGCTAATATTTAAAATCTCAGTAAAATTTCCAAATAAAGCCAAAATATAGAATTTATGACATTATGCTAAATTAGCACATATTTATAGTTTTTAGAGGAAAAAAAGCTACCTCCTTTGATGTATAAAATAATACCTATGAAAACTATTTTTTCAAGTTGGGTTTTTAAAAAGGAGTACTTAGCAAGAGAATAAAAGGCACTGCATAGGAAATACCATCAGTGGTATTATAACAGCATTGCATGGTGACAGATGATAGCCACACTTGTGGCAAGCATACCATAAGGTACAGAGAAGTTGAATCATCTATGTTGTATGCCTGAAACTAATGTAACATTGTAGGCCAACCACACTAAAGAAACTTTAAAAAGGAAAAATAAATAAAACTTAAGCATTGAAAGACAGAACTTAAGTGACTCTTTTGATGGTCCAGAGAAAATACCTAAAGCATGTTCTTTCTGGACGAGTAGCACAAGGCACTAAATTTTACTGCAACCAATTGGAAATGGTTTGGGAGCCACTGAATGAAGAGTGGCAAGAAAAGGAGGAGCCTGGTCTTTGGCAATCTTCATGCTGAGCACATCTGGAGGAAGACGCTCTGAATGCGAACATGAGTTATCTTTGGAAGGTGGAAATATGGAAAACTTTCCCATTTTCCTCCATTTCCTTGTAAGGTGTGTACATTGAATGGAAAACATCTTTTTGTTCCTAAATATTCTATTTCAATCTTTGTCAAATCTTTTTGATCCTTTTCATAGTTTTTTGAGTTTTGCTTATATTCTCGAGCCTCTCTATTTTAAACAGATGATATTAGGAAAGGTAAAGCTAGAGCTTCAGTAACTCCATACAGAGACTTGAAGAACTAGGAGGTTTGTAGCTGCTTCATCCGGTGTGAATCTCAGTGTGAATGGTCCAGGTCTGTCTGTGCCCATTCAGAGACCCAGGTCCCACCCAAGCCATCGCTTCTCCATCCCTTAGGATGCTGTCAACAAGTTGATGGCTAAAGCTGGGTTGTTGCCCACTGGGGCTCCAGCCAAGACTGAAGTAAGAGAGGAACGTGACACACATCACTTCCACTCCCTTTCTATTTGTAGGAACCTATTTTCATGGCCATGTCTGAGAGCAGAGTCAACTGAGAATGTAGTCCAGCAAGGCAGCCATATACCCTCCCTCTGCTTCCATTGCTATGAAATAGGTGACAGTTGATTTTATGGGTAACTAGCCACCTCAGCCACATGAAACATAAAGATTTCATATTATGTGACTCATGCATCCAGTGTCAAAGTCTCTACAAGTCTGATTCTGCTGTCTACTATTTCTTCCGTTTTTCACTTACCACGTCATAGTTCCCTTCGTGTTTTGTGATTTTTGACTGTGAATTCATGTTGTATGGAAACTTATTTGTGGGAATGTTTTGAGGCCCACGTTAAAGTTACATTCTTTCAGGGAAGGAATGTATTTGCTTTTGCCTACCAATCCTAGATAATTTTTAACTAAATTATTTAAGTTCTTGTTAGTCCTCACAGCAATCTCTTCTGGGCAGTGGACCTAATACTAGCCCTCACCACTCTGAGACTGCAGCTTTTTTGGGTCACCACATTGAGTGGGCCCTGCATTTTCTCTGCTGGCCACATTAGACCATGACGTCATTAGAGTGGGAGCCAAAGGATTGTCTGACACCCTCAAATGTCATGGTGCCCACATACTTCCCAAATTCTAATTATTACTTAATTTTTGGCCTCTATCAATTCCTTGTTTTTGTGCCAGCTTTGCAATACATTTAAAATTATGGGTCTTTTCTTGTTTGTTGTATGTTTTATTTCATTCTTTTAAGGGTTTTATTTATTTATTTGACAGAGAGAAAAAGGGAGAGAGAGAAAGCACAAGCACGGGGAGTAGCAGACAGAGGGAGAGGGAGAAGCACACTCCCCACTGAGTAAGGAACGCAATGCAAGATGTGATCCTAGGACCCTGGGATCACAACCTGAGTCTAAGTCTAAGGCAGATACTTAACCGACCGAGCCACCCAGGTGCCCTTTTCGCTTTGCTTCGTTTTTCTCTTCTTTTCTTTTTTTCTTCTCTTTTCTTTTTTTCTTTTCTATTTCCCTCCTTCCTTCCTTCCTTCCTTCCTTCCTTCCTTCCTTCCTTCCTTCCTTCGTGTGTGTATGTGAGTTTTACATTTTAATCAGCATCTTAGTTTTCTTTTGAGGAAGATTATTTGGTATTTCCAGTCTAAGGTACCATCAGAGATAGAAGTACTAAATACCATTTTACATGATATACTTATGTATATTTCTACACACACATATCTATTTGTTTTAATATACTCAATTTATATTTTATATCAATATGTAATTTATATTTATATACATACATGATTTATAGATGATTTAAGGGAGATCATCAAAAGAACATGAGAGCTGGAATCACAAGCCTAGAGTTTCCCTCCTTAATCTTATCTGTTGGGTGATTTCATTACACAAGATGAAGAGCAACAGCCATCCTATCCATCTCTGTGAGATATGACGATGAGATGATAAAGAGTTCTGCAAATTCTCAAACAATATTGCTGGTTGGAATTAGGACCAAGACCCTTACAAGCTTAGAAATACCCATATGTCAATAGGTACAGAAGGGTTACAAAGCAATGATTTACTAAGTCTTTTTCTTGATATCTTCCACAGTCTCTGCCCCTGCTGAGCTGACCCTCTAGTTATTGGTTTCACCTGTGAACAGTTCACTGCCACTGCTGACTTCATCGAATATCTTCTTTGTACTTCCATCTGCATTTTATGTGAACTCTGGAGCGATTAGTTGCTAATATCAACAGTGGTGCACAGTCTAGAAACATTTATGGCTCCCCTGCTTGGCTTAATGTTTCTGACTTAGTACCATAATATTATTAATAGTCACAGGGCACAATAAAAGAAAATTAAGTGTTTATTTTGTTTAGGATTTAGCCACTTTACCTACAGCCTTTTTCCATTACATTTGCACATAAATGAGCATACGCTACATTTTTTAGATGCAAATCAGGTTTTAACTTTGCTAATCATATAGTTTCCTTTCTGGGAGTCTTCCAGACTAGCTTCACTGTTACTCCTGATGCATGTATATTGTAGCAAATGAAGAAATGGCCATGTGGTAGATGTTTGCCCTTTTGTGATTCATTAATAGTTGTTTCAGCAGAGCAACTGTACTTTAAAATCCAATGGTACTCCCCATATTCCTTTGCAATTCCAGGAGCATATCTGTTAAATTCCAGCCTGAAGTCAATTGTTCAATTGCAGATCATCTCCTAATAAATAGTTAGAAACATCTGTCTTGAAATATGGAGTCAAAGACATGAGACCTACTTCAAGTAAAATATACTGGAACCAAGTTTCAGCATTAATGGGTCCTCACTTTTCAGCATGAGTAACAGACCAAAGACCTGAGACCTTTATGTGGGCATCCAAGGTCAACAAAATGAGTTTATTCCACATTTTCTGCTCTCCTCACCACCTCTTACCTGGTGTTCTTCTAAATGAATTGTTTGTTCTGCCTTGAAAAGATAAATTAATATTTTCCATGGCAAGAACTCTTTTATTCCTTGGTGGGATATTTCTAACTTGATTTATATGATGGTGTTTAAATGTTTAAAAGCTTTTGTAAGGCAGGTTCTCAATCGATTAAAGAATTGAGCTTCCCTTGATGTTCCGCATCAGGTATTTTCTCAGAAGGCTTGCTTCTAAAGATGTATAATCCAATCTCTTCTTCCTGTTAACCGTATATTTCAGTGAGCATCCCGGTGGACCAACGTGGGGACTTCGGCCCAGCGCTGTCACAGGAAGGTACTGCAAACAGCACTGGCTCTGGCTCACACCAGACTTTGGTCTGCTCACCCGGCAATCTGTATGAGATCTCTGGGATTGCTGTGAGTATCAACACATGGGTTCGATGCACAGGTTATTCTAAGCAGAGGGGCACACAAATAACACTCTGAGAGAATCTGCATAAAATGTACTAATGCTACATCCAAGGCAACTCTGAAAAATATGAATAAACTTTTGCATAACAGTTGGCAGTTTAAAAGACATTTCTCTTCAATATTTCGTTTCATTTTCACTACAAAGGCAGCTGTTATGATGACAGAGAATTTATTGGTGAAGAAAGAGAGTCACAGAGATGTGGGGGGATTCATCTTGGCCACAGATTCAGGTCTACCCTTTCCTGGCCCAGACTGTTCTTTCTTCAGCCGACTGGGCAGCCAGCGACACCAGGCAAAGCTGGCTCCAAACTGTGGACTTCAATGCATGTTCAATGCCCTCATCTGTGACATCTTCTAGACACACATCAGTGCAACAAGGTTCACCCTCGTCTTACTGTCTTTCATATAACCCCCTTCTAGTCAATCATTTGTATGTATACATGCTTTTGGTTTTATGCCTTATTTGCAATAGAAAGATATTTTCATTGCAGTGACCTTCTCTCAATTTCAGTGCATCTTTTCCCCTTTGGCCAAAGGACTCTAAGTACTATGATAGTCGTAGTTATTGAAGGTCCCCCAAGCTTTGCATTCTCCCTCACCAATGGTACTTTTCCTGAAAAGGATAAGATAGCAAAAAGCTCTTTGGGAAACACCTCTGTCTACTTGATAGCCTTACACCTTGCTACTTAACCCTCATCTCTAAAAAGGAAAAATGGTATTTCTCTCTAGTTACCTAGTTACTTCAAATTTGGTTTGCCTTTGCAAGGAACCTAGTATTAGCCATTAGCAGGTTCTAAATGAGGAAGAGTAAAAAGCTAAGATGGAGGCAGAAGCAACCAGGCAGGGGGAGACTCAAGCTGTGGTCATCATGGGGTAAATATTCAGAAAGATGCCACCTTTGGTGATCTTGATAGTGTTTTATCTGGAATACTAATGTTTCAGTTATACAAATAACATAGTTTCCTCTAATGTTTATCTATCACAGTAAGGTCCAGGTAGATCCAGAGAACTCATATTTCTAACCACTTTCCAGGGGATGCTGAAGATGTAAGTCTGAGGACACACTTTGAAAACTGCTGGTCTATGAGATAATATTTAAAGTTTTTAATTGCACATTTAAAAATCAGGGCTCAATTTATTCTATCAGCCTTACTTTGTAGAATTTGTCCAGTGACATTTACTTTCCTGTAATTTATAAAATTGCTAACCACGCTCATTTCCTGCCTGCTTTCAGAACTGCCCCTCACTGTATATAGTTGACTAAATCACCCTTCTAGCCAAGGTTTCTTTTTCTATTGTCAAACAACTACTAGAAAATTACAAACTCAAACTCTATACAAAATAGGTAGTAAAAATGCATAAAGCACAAGAAGGACAGCATGAAGAGAGCTTATTTTACTTTATTTATTTTATTTTATTTTATTTTATTTTATTTTATTTTATTTTATTTTATTTAAAGATTTTATTTATTTGACAGAGAGAAACACAGCTGGAGAGGGAACACAAGAAGCAGAGGGAATGGTAGCAGGAGAAGCAGGCTCCCTGCCGAGCAAAGAGCCCGATGCGGGGCTTGATCCCAGGACCCTGGGATCATGACCTGAGCCGAAGGCAGACATTTAACGACTGAGCCACCCAGGTGCCCCATTTTATTTTATTTTTATAGATTTTATTATTTAGTTGGGAGAGAGAGGACGCACAAGCAGGGGAGGGGCAGAAGGAGAGGGAAAGTGAGAAAGAGACTGCTCGCTCAATCCCAGGACCCTGACGTCATGACCTGAGCTGAAATCAGATGACTGAGCCTCCCAGGCACCCCAAAGAGAGTTCTTTTTAAAGTCAGAGCCTCTACCTACCTCCTATCTATTATCTTCTTGAGGCTAATACCAAATCTTCAGATTTTTTTCAAAAGAAGCCAGAATTCTAGATTTTTAAGTCAAATTGCCAGATTCTTGGATATAGACAATGGATTTAAAAAGTTTTAAATCATGAAACCATATGCTGGCTGAATTCATCCCAAGGTTCATAGATTCACAGCATATACTTGCAACTTGGTCTTCTCAAAACTAAGTCCAGCATGGGATCCTCAGGGCAATCTTCCTGATGCTCTTCCCCAGCAATATGCTCACTGTGTACATACCTATGTATAGTCTTAGTGGAACTATCCTTTCTGCTTCTATGGCACTTGGCTAAAATTTATATGAAAGTATTTCTTTTCCTTTTTAAATCGAAGTATAGTTGGCTTTCATGCTATATTAGTTTCAGGTGTTCAACACAGGGATTTAACAGCTCCATACATTAAGCTATGCCCACCCCAAGTGTGGGCACCGTACAAATCCATTACGATATTATCAACTATGTTCCCCATGTGGCACCTTTCACTCTGTGACTGACTTATCCATCTACAAGCTTGTACTTCTTAGTCCCCTTCACCCCTTTCATCTAGCTCTCCATCAACCTACTACTCCCCTCGCAAGCACCAGTTTGTTCTCTGTATTTATGATTCTGTTTGTGTTTTATTTGTTTTGTTAGATTGCACATCCTGAAAGCATTTATTTCAATTAACTATTTAACCAAGTGTTACCCCCCACTACGAAGTAAAAAGTTCAATGGCCAAAACTAAGTCTCCTACTTTTTTTTTTTCTTAATTTCCAGATGTAGTGTCCCTGACAAATATTTGTTGAAGGACAGAAGGAAGACCAACCAAGTAAACAAACAAAGGTAAAGTCTCCTTTTATGATATGGCATTTTTTTCCATATATCTTAATTGCCCTTTGTTTGGACTTCCTCAGTGACACGCTATATTTCCCACAATGAAATCAGCCATGCTTTCAACAGATGTACAGAAAATGTCGGTCCAGGGGCGCCTGGATGGCTCAATGGTTTAAGCCTCTGCCTTCGGCTCAGGTCATGATCTCAGGGTCCTGGGATCGAGCCCTGCATAGGGCTCTCTGCTCAGCAGGGAGCCTGCTTCCCTCTCTCTCTCTGCCTGCCTCTCTGCCTGACTGTGATCTCTCTCTCTGTCAAATAAATAAATAAAATCTTTAAAAAAAAAAAAAATGTCAGTCCAAGTAATCTAGTATAAACACTGGAAGTATTTGGATCAAGCAACATTATCTTGGCCTGTCTTTCAAGAGGGAAATGATGGGTGTGATTCATGACAATGACTAAAGGCATCAGTGTTCCCTTATCATAACGCCAGGTAATCTCTCACACACATGCCATTAATCTCAACATTTAGAAATGGGAAGATGGATGAATCAACCCAAGAGCCAGCTGTCTCCCACCTATTTAACCCAAAACAAAAAATAAATAAATAAATAAATAAATAATAAGAACAACAACAACAAAAACAATTCTATGCTGTTTCTCACAAAGAGGAAGCTCGGCCAGAAATTCTTCTTCATCCCCCATCCGTGCCTGTCTTTTACTCCCGGAGTTGTCCAGACTCATAGGCCTGCGTGTGATTTGGATGGTGTCAAATACAAAGCTAAAATTGAATTTAACCAGAAGGTTTCTTCGGCCATGATAGTCTTTCCTAATAAGACAATTGTACTGTCAATGGTGTTCTTCGATTTAAATTTCAGCATAAATAAAATTCCTCACAGGTTGGAATGCAAAGTCAGGTATCCCTTATCATCTTTTATTAAGCATTAAAGATAATTGTGATTTTCTTTAAAGATAAAATATAACTTCACAATTTGTAAGGCTTCTGATTAACCGAGGTTCATCAATTCAAATCGGCTGCCCTCACATTGGAGAGGCTCGGGCTTGTGTAATTAAAGCTGCAGATTGTGCTGACAGAATTCTTTAGTTCCAGAGCCCTTATCAACGGTGGATGAGTCATCAAGCAGCATGTGATAGCACTATATACTGCCTTCTGTGCCTTCACGTTTTAGTAGAGTAGCTAATCAGCACACTTTTAATTTACTCCTCATACATTCTTCCCCTAAAGCCAATGATATTAATCAGTGTAAAAGAAAAAAAAAATTAGCAGGTAAAATTATATTTTAAAATGTTTAAATGAAGTGATCCATCTTTAGTTGCCTTTTTTCCATTCATATTGAATATGTTTCATGCTCTTATATAGCACATTGATTTTTATATAATGCATTAATATTTTCTTTAGGAAAATACATCTGATTTCCCGTATCCTCCAATATAAAGCACCTTAATCAATAAGGTAGTTTCTGATGATGCTGTTATAATCACCTCTTCTCCTTCTGAACACTTTCCCATCATGAGCTAGAGATGAGATTGAAATTCATGCCATGGTTCCCTACTTAAAGTGGCCCAGACATCCACAACAAAATCTGTCCAGTCTTGCTCTGTACAATCTTTCTTTCCTTCACTTCCTCTTTTGTGGGTGACCTTCAACCCTCTTTCCCAAAGCATACTTTTAATTATAATTTCTCTCACATGAAGAAAACTTAAAGTTGGTATAAACTAGCCTAGACCATCATTAAAGGATTTTCCAAAGCTGTTGAGTGATAAAACCCTAATTTTACTTTCTTAGAAGAGAGAAATGGATAAATAAATAAATCAGCTAAGATTTTATCTAAAAGAGAAGGTTCAACTCTCCAACTGCATGCTAAAAGCAACGGTCAGAGTCTGTTGACCTTGATACAATGGGGGTAGCCAGCTAGTCAGGCCACTTAGCCGGGGTACCTTGATTTCAAGGTCAATGCATCAAGGTACCCCGGCTAAGTGGCCTGACTAGCTGGCTACTCCCCAGCTCCAATCATACCAGCAAGCACCCTACACAACATATATTACCAATACATATTTATGACCTGTTTCCTTGTATTTTTTTTTCTGAAACCTTATTTAATAATGAACTCCTTAAAGGCAATGACCTTTGCTTTCTTTAAAATTTCCTTCAACAGACATAAGCATGACCTTAGATTTGGAGTCAGTAACTCCACCATTTGTTAGTACTGGCACCTCGAGCCTTTCTAGCAGTCTCTCAGAGGCTTGGCTTCTTATCACTAAATGGAAATAACCATGCCACGTGCCTTGTCACCTCAATAGGCAGGACTGTGGGTGAAGATCAAATAAATTAGAGTGTGGTGGAGAACTTTGCAAATGGCCAAGGCCATGCAGATGCTGTAACAATCATGCTGAATAAACACTGCTGACACATAAACCAGGAAATATTTAAGATAAGACACATAGAATAGTGGTTTCACCACTATAAATATAACCAGATGAACATGAACATAAATACGTGTGGTTTCACTATAGCCACCTAAAGTGAGTTTTTAGTTGTTTTCTCTTTTCTATCCTTGTGAAGAAGCTGGAGTCCTAAACACAAATGTGTAAGGATGAGGAGAGGAGACACTAGAAACACATAAACAAAACTTGGCATAATATTTTGTTAACGTGTGCTGAGGGCTGCAGCAGACTGGAGAGTCCACGTCTTGTCTCAGTGGGGGGCTGGCAGCGGGTTCAATTAATTGTAACATGCAGAAAGGTGAGCCAAGAGTTTCAAGAGAAGTAGAGGTTCATAGTTTTATAAGTAAAATATCTAGATTTTCAAATTGTTGATTTTTAATTCAGCTCTTAAATATTTTATGGTCAAATATAAATACATGTCCATTAATGGACATGGCCCATGGCTCACAAGAGTTTGCGAACCTCTGGTGTGAGGTTTTTAACAACCAAGTTTGTATGAATACTCAATAAGTGTTCCTGAGCCCTCATGAGAACTAATTTCGAACCAACATTTCTTTGAAATATATGAAAAAAGTATAAGGTATGGCTCCTTGTTATCAAAGCAGAGGAACTAATAATTGTTAAGTGCCTAACATTTATTCAGTTACTTTGCATAGCTAGTCAGTTCAGTTTAATGTCCATCCTGTATATGGTGTATTAATATCAGAATGTATAAGCTGATTACTATCAGCCCCAATTTACTGATGATGTAACCACGGTACAAGGAAAGAACTTCCCCGAGAGAATACGGCATAACCTTCAAGTGATGGAATAACAACTTTAACTCTGTCCTGGCTGTTGTTAAAACTCATGCTTCCATTCCATGGGAAGGAATAAAGTCAAACATCGAAGACCTAAAGAATAATGGAAGTTTGAGCTGGTCAGTGGGGACATTGCAATACAGCTTTAGAGAAAAGGACACCCTGGTGAAGAATATGTCACTCTGAAAGACTTGGTGGAGGAATGTGGGCTTTGCGTTAGTTAGGATTTGGATAAATGGAGACGCAGAAGAAACAGCATGAATGAAGGCCTATGTATGAGTAACTTACCCGTTCCTAATAAATTTCTCTCTTTCAAAAAACAAACAATCAAACAACCAAAAAAAAAAAAAAAAAGCCCTCCAGTTTCAGTAAAGGAATATTAACTAATTTTGCTTGCCTCAATGTTCCCCTATCTTTTAGTAAGCGTACATTTTGTTCTTTCCAAAATAACTGTCCTGCCATTATTTTGTCTTGGAGCTTTGCTAATGTCACTGGAGCCACTTGCACAAGAATACACTCAGATATGCCAAATCTGGAAGTGAAAGTTAATCCAACAAAGGCAATACAGGACTATTGGTGTCCCTTCAATTCACTGGGTAGACACTTCGGTTCATTAGAAGGTACCAGATCGATTGAGCACCAGTTGTTCACAGCAGTGGGCTATTCAATATTTTTACAGTCTTCCCCTCCTTGTCTGATTCCCTCTTGCTTGTCCTCTCTTCTTGCTTCCTAGAATCTCTTCCCAAATGTTCCAGGCCCTTGATTTATGGCTCTGTCTTGGGGGAAACTCAAGCTAAGACAGTTCTTCATGCTGAGATCTCTAAACTGCTCTCTTTCTGAAGGCAAGATTATTTAGCTTTTAGTTTGACACTAACTTACCCTCTACTCTTCTTCTTCTTCTTTTTTTATTTTTAGAGAGGGAGGTGGGAAGGGGCAGAGGGAGAGGGAGAGAGACAGTTTTAAGCAGGCTCCATGCCCAGCGAAGAGCCCAACATGGGGCTCGTTCTCACGACCCTGAGATCATGACCGAGCCAAAAATCAAGAGTCCCCTGGATGTTCAAAACCAACTGAGTCACCCAGGTGCCCTTATCCTCTACTCTCCTGATAACTTCCTTGATTCACATATATCAGCCAGCATTCGTTTCTATTTCTTACCACCAAAGAACCCTAACTGATTTGCAGCTTTACTTCAAGTGGCCCCATAATATACTACTGGATAATAGAAGGAAGGTTATGTACCTACACAAACAGAGAAATCTTGCTAATGATCTGTGTGGTTGTTGCTTTAGATGGCAACTCTGAAAAATCAGACAATATTATTAAATGGTTCTTAAAAAGGTAATAATACTACAGGTGGGCTGTACAGTCAGCTGCCAATGAATCACAGTGTTTCTGTGCCCACAACTGGCATCATGAAGCATTAAAATCCAGCATTTCCTTGATAACTGCTGGGTCATTTAAACTGAGACACCCTGGGGCTCCTAGGTGGCTCGGTGGGGTAAAGCCTCTGCCTTTGGCTCAGGTCATGATCCCAGGGTCCTGGGATCGAGCCCCGCATTGGGCTCTCTGCTCAGTGGGTAGCCTGCTTCCCCCTCTCTCTCTGCCTGCCTCTCTGCTTACTTGTGATCTCTCTCTCTGTCAAATAAAAAAAGAAAATCTTTAAAAAAAAAAACTGAGACACCTTAAGATTTTATACTTTTTCCATTAGTTCAACTACCACCTCTCTGAAATCATTATTTTTTATTGTTTCAAACCTAAGCACCACTCCTGTGATAGAGTAATTCTTGAAGGAAAATACAAATTGTTTTCTACTTCTCCAGGTGAGGAACTAGAGAGAAGACGCAAGATTCAAACTCACATCTTTTGGTTTCCCAGGATGCTATTTACCTACCAAATCTCATAGCTCTCCATTGCTACTTCAGTTAAATGGGTTAGATTCCTACTAAGGCCAATGTATCTATCATCTATTCATCTACCCATCTACCTATGTACCTACTTACCCACCTGCCTACCTATAATCTTTCTTCCTTCCTTTGTTTTTCTTTCCTTCCTTCCTGTATCATCTATTCTAATTACTAAGTGGCTCCAAATACACAAGTATAGCCCTGAAGAACAGTCATTTATCAAAAATCTGCACCTGAAATTGTAAAGAGAAAACCCACATTATTATAGTGCATCTGGTCCTTGTTAATTATTAATTTGTTGTACCTTTACTGTCATGATTTCTCCATATGTGAGAGTCTATCTCATTAAGTTAATATTTTACATAAACTACACTAAAGAATTGCTGAAACAAAGTTGAAACTCCTTGCCCCCCAGCACTCTCTCTCTACAGGTGCTGCCTACATCTAGCTGACCAAATGCTAAGGAGATCATAAAAATCCACTGACTAAGAAACTTGCAAATGAGTCCAAGATCCCCCTACTATTTCATGGGGTATGTGTATTTTACACTCTGTTGGGTTTATAAAAGAAAAAAAAAGGCTAAGAAAAATCCAGCGTTTTGCTGAAGATTAATACTTTTTTGAGAATTTTGCTAATATTTTACAAAGAAAAGGGTGTTTTATCCCCTAAAATAGAATCCAGGACAATGAATTTGATTTTGAACAATGAGTTCAAAAATAGAACTTGCCATTTGGAAAGTTTCTTGAGATTTTCTAGATCGGTGGTTTCAAATGTAGTCCACCATTAGACTCACCCATGGGGCTTTAATAAAAAAAGACGATTACAGGGTCCCACTTTAAAACTACTGAAGCAGAATCTCTGGCAGGTAAGACCAAGTTTCCCTGGTGATTCTGACATTCAGCCAGGTTTGCAAACCATGGCTACAGTCTAGAGTCTGAACATTAAATATTGTGCTAGCAGTTAAAATTTTAGTGCCTGCAATTATAATTTTATTATATTAATTTCCTTTGGATTTATATTTTGGAAGAAAAGCCTGGATGGGAAATCACTTGGCCATTTTTTTGTTCAAATTCTCCATTTGGAAAGGCCCTTTGAAAAATGTAAAGAGACCGTCAAACAGTAGATTTGCCTGCCAGTATCCTGATTCTTTACTGCAGCAGTTCTGATTGTTCTTCTGTCAGGACTACACCTCAAAAAGCATGAGGACCAGCCGACAGGGAAGATGGGAAAGTTATTTCCATCCTGGCTGAATCATCAGGATTGAGTCAGAAAGCTGGAAAGGACCAGGAGAGACCATCTGGCTTAGTCTTTGTCTTGATGTGGTTGTAATTTGCTTCTAGGAATTTCAAGGCAGGCAGAGTTCACTGTTGGTGTTTCAATATCCTGATAGTGAGTAAATCCTTCCTTTGGGCCACCTCATGCTGCTACCAAGCCAGCATGTCTTGAGCCCCGGTGCAGGGGATTTTCTATTCCTCCCTGATTTAATCCCTAGATCCAAAGAACTGCACCTAAAATAACATGAAAGGATGGATTATAATCTCAATAGGAGAATGGCACAACAAAGAGAACCATAGACTGAGTCAAGAAATTTAGATAGGGGTCCCAATGTGGCCGTTAACAGAATGTGCAAAGTAGGCCAATCATTAATAATCTCATATTTTAGTTTCTTCATCTGTAAAATGAAGAAATCGTACTATTCTTGGATTGAAGTCATGTGTGTCTATCATTCTATCATTCATTTATTTCCTCATGGATGTGTTCAACAAATTTCAATAAGTTTCAATAAGCCTTCAATACTTTTCAGTGAGTGGGGCGTTGGGTAAAAGTAGGGAATAAGACAAACATGTTCCCTGACGGCAAATAACCTATGGTCATAAGGAAAACAAACAAATAAGGAACAAACAATAAATATGTAATTATACTGATATCATTTCTGTGGAAGAAAAGAAAAGATGCTGGAGCAGCCCAAAGGAACAACTTAGGCTAGAATCTTCCCTCCTCTAAACAGTACACCTGGCCATCTAAATCACTCAAGTGTGGAAAGACAGATGGCTTGTGCATTTCAAGAACTCTCCAACTGGACTAGTTCACTCATTAGCATGGAGCTGATCTTATTAGATTTTGGCAGCTTCTAGATGACCATATTTATGAGGAAGTATCCATGTTTGCTTGCAGGACTGTATACACAACTTCCAAGAAAACCAGTAGTGTCTCCAAAGTTTTGAAGCTAAATTGATGTGGCCCCAGCATCAGTATTATCATTTGGCTAGGAACTAGTGACAAGGTCAAAGTCATAAATTTTGGCCCATTAGCTTTACTTAGAAAGAGTGTCCCATTGCCGCAAAATAAACTATTAACATTGGCTCTCCTCCCAGTCATGAGCTGAATGCAAAGGAACCCAACAACATTTAGATAGCTTGTCAAGTTTATCACCAGTAATGGAAAACATCTTTTGTGGGACATTCTTTCCTGAATATTGGGTGGGGCCTTAGCTTACTATCAGTAAACTCTATTAATAAGCTACTACTTTACACTGGGGCAACTTGTAATGTAACTTTCCAGGATGCTTTCAGGTCAGTCCACACAAATGATATACCTAACAAGTCTCTAAGGCAGGCGGGACCATGCATCATATTACCTGCCTATCTGAAAGAAGAAAACTATGGGTAAAATGAATCACTTGCAAATCATGTAGCTAATTGGTAAACATGCACACGTGTATATGTGTGTGCATATATACACAGTACAAAACTGTGTCTCTACCAAAGGACAGCTATGTGGACACTGTTAGTCACAAAAATCACAAAAAAAAAAAAAAAAAACAGATTACATGGAAGAGAATACAGAGCTAGATTACATTGACGACTAGAGAGTGTAACTAGTTTATTTTTGTCCTCTAAACGTCCCCTGCATGCTTTCTCAGAAGCCGAGCTGCCAGTGAATATACTGGAAATGCTGAAGTAGGTAAACATCACATGCTTTGTTTGCCTGTTTGTCTTTAAGGAAAAAAGATTTTAGGTAAGACACCTCTGAAATCTTTCACTATTACTATGGTTATCAGTAGAAGCATCTCCCTCCTTTTTATTACTTTTATTTTATTTATTTATTTTTAAGTAGGCTCCATGCCCAATATGGCAGCCAACACAGGGCTCTAACTCTCAACCCCAAGATCAAGACCTGAGCTGAGGTCCAGAGCTGGAAACTTAACTACCTGAGCCACCCAGGCTCAAAATTATTCTTTTCAGATGGAAACTCAAACTCCAACCATGTGAAGCTGGCCATGTGACCACAATGACGAACACTTAATTTCTGTCACCTGAGGTACCATTCTTAGCAATACCTTATATACGCTGACTTGTTACTTAAAGTGTGAAAGCTTTGGGGCACCTTGGTGTTTCAGTCGGTTAAGCATCTGCCTTCGGCTCAGGTCATGATCCCAAGGTCCTGGGATCCCAGGTCATGATCCCAAGGTCCATTAGGCTCCCTGCTTAACTGGGAGTCTGCTTTTCCCTCTCCCTCTGCCTCTTTCTCTCTTCCAGCTCACACGCTCTCTCCCGTTCTCTCTCTCAAATAAGTAAATACAATCTTTAAAGTATGAAAGATTGTACTTATGAAAGTATGAAAGTATCTCCTCAACATACAGTCTGAAACAGAACTAGAGATTACAGCTGGGTCAGCATTCCACACATGGGAATAACAGAGCTCTGGTTCAGGCAGCCGAATCGACCTCATTAGGTTATCAGAATTTTTGATTCTATGACAGATTGAGTAGGGAACTTTTTTTAAAGATTTTATTTATTTATTTGAAAGGGACAGATAGAGCATGAGTAGGGAGAGGAGCAGAGGAAGAGCAAGAAGCAGGCTCCCCGCTGAGCAAGAAGCTCAACACAGGACTTGATCCTAAGACAGTGGGATCAAAACCTGAGCACAAGGCAGATGCTCAACCAACTGAGCCACCAGGCACCCCAGTAGTGAACTTTTTAAAATATCTTCTCCTTGTAGCAGTTATGCAAAAAAACCAACCCTGTGATGTAGCTAAATAGGGTAAGGCATTATGAAGAGTTTCGTATAAAGAGTTCTGATAAAAACAATTAGGAATCTATTCCTGAGAATCCCTGATGGACACCAGTTCATCCCACAGGTCATTGCACTTCCTGCAATTCAGTCTTCCCACACTACTGCCCCAGAGTAGTCATCGGCTGGGGCCCTCTTTGGGGGAGAAGAACCCTTGAGGGAATAGTAACTACAGCTTTTCTGTACTGCACTTTTCTACGCTGGAAAACACAATCCAGCCATGCTGCAGGGCTAAAAGGCTGTGCCCAGTCCTGCATCTTGGAAAACCAGGCTTAAAAATAGCCCAGGGCACTTTCCTGTTTGGAGGACTCAGTTACAGCTGTTCATAGCCCGAATTTCTTTCATACTTCCCTCCCCACCACAAAGAAAATACAAAGTAGCACTAGCGGTAGGAATGGACATTATTCAACATTAATGTGCCTTCAACAATAGCACAGGAAGAGTCAGAGACACAATGAAGGGAAAAAGGGGAAAACTTAAGAGGAGCAGAGAGCACAGGGAAGAGATACTTTGAAACAATGAGAACTTTAAAATAAGCAAGAAGGCAAGAAAGAAAGGATAAGAGTTGAAAGGTCACCTCTGAGAGGTGATACAGGGGTATGAAAAGGGCACCGTGGTGGGAATTCTAAAAATCAAAGTATCTGTTAGCTCTGCAGCTAATTAGCCATGCTTTCTTGGGCATGCCTCTAAATATCTCCAGTCCTCTTTCCTAAAATGGGCAGAGGGTGGAGGAAATAGAGCTAGTCATCCTCTAAAAATCCACTCTAATTCTGAAAATGGTGTATGGTAGGAATGTGGGCTACTGGACAGCAGAGGAGTTGGGAGAAACAGTGGATTTGCCCTGCAAAGTTTGAACTTCCAGTCCCCTGCAGAAGGGCATAAAGGAGTATGAAGATGAGGCAAGCTGGAGCGTACCCAGGTTCATGGCCACTTCTTTCCCACATCCTAGGAAGCTGCTTAAGGGACAGCGAGAAAGCTGTTCCACCCCCCACCCCCCCATGCTAGAACAGCAGCACCCAGGGTCTCATTTTCATGGTCCCATCCTCAGAGAGCCACAAGCACAAATTCCCTTCTGTCTTCCACGGGGCCTTGAAAGTTCCTTCCCAAGACTCACAAAGTCAAGACAGCCGAATGCATGACCTCTGGCCGGAAGCCATGTAATAGGGACTGAGCAGGCGAGAGCAGGGGGAACATAACAGGTGAAGAGCACAGGTCCCAGAGTCAGACAGACCTGTGTTTTCAATTCTGCTGAACGCAGATCCATGACCTTTGCTAAATCAATATCTTCCTGATTTTCAATCGTCATTTTTTTCCTTAATTTCTAAAACTGTAGACAGAAATGCGGTTATGAGTTTTAAATGCAATTAACAAAGTCTTTGATGCAAAGTAAGCACTCAATATACCTTACCAGCTATTATTTGTTAACATTATTGTTGTGGAGTGTTTTGCTTACTTAGTTCGGAAAAATGTCCTTTGACCTTCTGAATCACCCTATTATCTTTGATGGAAACAAAATAAAACATGGAACTTTCTAGCAAGGGATGACCAAGTAGCAGTGGATCATACACTGACTAAAGCTTTACCAACCAGGCAAAAATCAGTCTGTAAGTTCCTCCTCATATGAACTGCTTTGTAAGTCAATCTAAACGCTAAAAAATGGGAGTCCATGGGGGGGGCGTCTGGGTGGCTTAGTCCACTAAGCATCTGCCTTCAGCTCAGGTCATAATCCCAGGGTCCTGAGATCGAGCCCAACATCGGGCTCCCTGCTCAACAGGGAGTCTGATTCTTCCTCTCCCTCTGCCCCTCCTCTGCTTGTCCCATCTCTCACTCTCAGATAAATAAAATATTTAAAAAAATATGGGACTCCAATTGTATAGTTGGAGTTCCACGGGGTTAAGTTTTAAATGCAGCAAAGATACACAGAGTATTTTCCTTACACTCACCCCTCTCCCCACGTCATCAAGAGAAAAGACCCAGCATGTCTCCATTTTCACAATCCCACAAGATGGGGCATTTCCTCTGGTTCTGCTGTGGTTGAACTATGCTGAGAAATCAGCCAATGATAAATGCATACTATAGGCCTATGTGCTTATCTGAAGCTAAGACCCTAGCTTTAATGTTAGCCTTTCCTGTAGACTTAAGGTTAGAACATCTGAAAAGGCCCTCACAGGACAGATCACCTTAAGTGAGAGAACACTCTGATAAACTAGTTAATATTCATGGAGATAAAACTGAAAAATGGGTTACACAAGGGATCTCTCTTGCCCAAACTGGGAGAATCGACAATCATCCATCCAGAAGGATTCGTGAGAGTTCCCGTATGAAAACAAGGCTTTGATAGAACTGTGTTTCTTAGAAGTTTTTACTTCTAACACATCGATATGGCCTTCTTACAGCAAAATAGAATCATAGAATTTTAAGCAGAAAGAAAATATGTACAATGTTTACTTGAAACTCTTTCTTTGCCCATGTAATTATTTATTTGTCTGTATTTTATAGTAGATTCCGAATGACCTAAATATCTCAGCTCAATAAAATCACATTTAACATGTGGCTTTTTCTTTCTTTCTCTCTTTTTTTTTTTTTCTTTTCTTTTCTTTCTTTTTTTTTTTTTTCTGGGCACTAAGTATATTCATCTAAATGCTTAGGTTCCTGGACACTGGAGCCTTCAATTTGAAATGGACATGGTAGCAACGATATGCCTAAGGACCTGCCAAAGAAAACAGAACACCCAGAAACCCAGAGATTCAATCTGATGGAAATTGTCATAATCTTTTTAAACCTATGGTTTTGATTTCACATGGAGAACTGGCTCCAAAGGAAGATTTCTGGGGTGCTAGGTAAAGGTGGCTGTGGAGGACATTGGGAGAAAATAGGCTCAGGGTGCTGACAAAATAGGAACCAGGGGGTCTTGGAGATAGGGTACCAGTCCCGCAAAAAAAAAAAAATCAAAGACCTCCCTTGGCAATTATGTCCCTTGTGACCTAACAATTTCCCTGATGTCCAAGTTAGGAGCACTCATGACAAAGCTCCTTCTGCCCAGCATCGCTGACCAACATCCTGGAGCTGGGTGCAAGCCAGGCATTGCAGTGGCCCTTACAATCATTTCCTGAGTGGAGTTCCTCTAGGGTGTAGGTCCCCAGCCGGGCCAAGAATGGGCCACGGAGTACTCAAAGTGATGCCAGTCTCTCTAGAGCCCTAAGGAAGCACATATTCTCAGGAGATGATGCTAGTCCAGAAAGCAGCACAAGTGAATCAGGTCAACACTGATTTTAGATTTCTCAGGCCCACTCAGTGAGCCATTAAGATCTGCCCATGGCAATAATGGTATGTGTGGAACAGTGCAAGAGAATCACCAAGGTTATGATGGAATCTGAGAGCATCACTAAGCAAATGGAGCCAAGTAAGAAAGAGAAAGAATGGCAATGGCCAAAGGCAAAAAAAATCCCACCAAAAACTCAAAACACTGTCTCTGTGGCACAGTGTTTTCTGCACTGTCAGCATGATGAAGACAAGGTCTAGAGCCAAGAGACTGGGGTTTGCTCAGATGGGAAGTCAAGTGAGGACACAGGGAGAAAGAGGCACCTTATGTATCATCATTCAGTATTAAGCAAGTGTTTTTAATACCGCTGGACGCAACCAATCAGACCCAGGCAAACAGAACTGATGCATCTGATTACAAGCTTTTTTGGTGCCTCATTCCAGGAATGTGTTCCCTTTTAGTCAAGTTTTGCTTGTGGACTCAAGTTCTAGCTGTTTGCTTTGTATGCACTGAGTTTATCATCTGTTTTACAATTCCTGTTAAGAGTTATAAGTTTTGGGGCACCCGGGTGGCTCAGTCAGTTAAGTGTCTGCCCTCAGCTCAGGTCATGATCTCAGGGTCCTGGGACTGAGTCCCCATCAGGCTCCCTGCTCAGCGGGGAGTCTGTTTCTTCCTCTCCTTCTGCCCCTCTCCCCCTGCTCATGCTCTGTCTCTCAAATAAATAAATAAAATCTTAAAAAAAAAAAAAAAGAACTATGAGTTTTCCTGAAGAAAAGGTCTCAAGTAGGCCTGCTTACTTTTCCAAAAGAACCAGAAGAAGCTTCAAGGGAAACACTAAACTGGGGAAATGGGAAAAGAGTGGAATTTGATTTTGAGAGACAGAACATGAGAAATTCTCAAACTCATCTCACATTCACCTACGATTTTGTATCCACCTAGTTCAATATGCATTCATACATTTATGAACTCATGCATTGATTTATTCAACAAATATTGGACTTTTAGGACGTCAGGCCCTATGAAGGCACCAGAGACATGATAATAAGGAGCTGCTCCTGTA
>CM053605.1:82708095-82770663 GCA_028646535.1 Procyon lotor | reverse complement strand
ACTGATAGTGCCAGTACCTACCTAATTACACAGTTGTAAAGAGGGTATTTTCCACAAAGAGTGCTCAGTATGAGAGTTGCTGTCAGCAATTGTGTAGATTCTTGTGGAAAGTGGCTATGCCTTTGATTTTCAGTTATGTCCCAAGGACCTTTAACACAGTATGCTCCTTATCAATGGTCCTTGAAGGTAAGCATATCATGCTCCCCACAGCACCATATTTGGAATCATCAGGAATAGATTCCTTTACAGTTTCCATCACTTACTAGTTATAGGACTAAGAACAATGATTATTTAACTCCTCCAAGCCTCCATTTTCTCTTCTATTAAATAGGAATGATCTTACTAATCTCACAAGGGTGTTGGACATAACCTCTGAGATAATATATGGAAAGAAGAAAGCATTTCCTGATCTGAATTTCTGGTTTGGGGGCTCTTAACTCTTGCTGATTTAAAATAGAATCCAGTTATGCAAATCCGCAATTCCTTTAAAAAGAAATCACGGCCTGAGTACCTCTCTCTGACAAGTTGTTCCTGGACTGGAAGACCAGGGTGTGGTCAGAGCCATCTTGCTGTTGCCCAGAACTAAAGTCACAGGAGGGAGCCAGTATTTACCGTACATGTGACTCTGCTCATGATTATCAGAATCCCATGTGTTTCTTTCCAAGGCTAAAGTCATTAAACAGTCTCTGTACTGGCAAATCTGACCAACTGCTTTGTATTTATTTCATCTTCTACCTGAAGCAGTCATGTGATGTCATAAATACCTCACCAAGTGGGAGTACAGAGTTGGGTGTAGCTGGGGAAGGTGACCATGCCCTAGTAGACATGTCCAGCAACTTTTTGCAATTTTAAATGGTACTCTGACCTTTAAAGGATTTGCATTTTACTAATACGTTTCAATGTGTTATGGACCGATGTAAAACAGTCAAAGAAGAAGGAAGGCATGGATGCTGATGCAGGTCTGTAGGGCAGAAAGAAACTAGCCTGAGCACAGGAAAAGAAAAAATATCTAAAAGCAACGATTGCCATTAGCCAAGGACCAAGTTTCTCCATACTGTTCTTGTTCAAGACTGTCACATTATCCTCAACATGACTTTGGTAAGCTTATAAAAATCCCGTGCCAGTATGAACATTACTGAAATATTTTGTCAACCCAATCTACGGGTACCATGAGAGCAACTAATCTCATCCATTTTTTTACTGATGATTCCTGACACATAGTAGGTGCTCAACAAATACTAAGCAAAAAAAGGAATGAGTGGATGAGATTTGGGGTGGTTTGGGGATTTCCTGTTGGGTTCCTAGTGCTTTTGATATTGCAGTTAAATTGCAGCTTGTGTTACTCATTATCCTTTGACACAATTAAAACTTTCCACTAATTATTTTCTGTAGCTGACTTTCCTATTTGCTTACAGCACAGAGAGGAGTACTAAATCAAAATGGGCAGTGCCATCTAAAGAAAGAAAAGTGAGTGGACTGAAGAAATGCTGTGACCAAGGCAGAAAGTCAGTGACGAGAGGGAGGATCTGGAGGGTCCAAGCCCAACCAGCTCCCTGTGCTCCACCTGAAGACCTGTCTGCTCACTTTCTGGGAAGCAATAAAGCAAAGGGAGAGAGGTCAGGTTGTTCTTCCTTACGCCAGAATTCATTCTAACGGGGAAGGATGGCTTTATGAGAATTGGTTGGTAGTTCTGTGGCTTGTTCTATGTGGACACACATTCTTTGGCTGACCTTTCTGTTCCGAGACAACACTACAGACCATAATGCACAATCCAGCACCCCTGGTGTGGGGAGTAAGAGGCCCCTAGAGGGCCCCTTTCCATTTCTGTTTATCATTAGAGAGACATACGTTTGCTTCTGCAACTTGAGACTGATTCTTCACTGGACCTTAACTGTCCGCCTTCGACAGACCAAAAGCCAGACTTACCAACAATGTGCTTATAGTCTCTAATTCTTATCTTGCCCCAAACCTGGCCCTAGGGCTTTTCCCTTACCCTCACTTCTTGTGCACTAAAATTTCTTAGTTCTGTCTCTTATAATAACCTTCTTCTCTGAATTTCCACTACCATGACCTTAGCATGACTTTTTATTGGGTTTTCCCTAACCTAACAGAAATATTTCCTAACTAAACGTTATGCCTCAGGTCATGCACCCCTTCTATCCATTTTCCATACTTCCATCCCAGGTGTGGGATTCTAACAGGCAATCCCAAATATATGCCCCTGTATTAGAAAACCCAGTTCCCTAGCACAGAAGTTGGGGCCCTTTGTGATCTGGCTGCTGTCACCCTTTCCAGCCTTACATTCAACCTTTCCTCTGATAGCTCTGTCTCTCGGCTCCACTCACCCACTTACCCCAGTTCTCCCCTACTATTGTGCCTTTTCTTTTATAGTTCTTTGTCCAAAGTGTCCTTCCCTTTGTCATCTGCCTGCCAATCTCCTCTCTGTTTTTAAACCTACCCAAAGTTTGAATCCAATCTAAACGTCTAATCCGTTTCCCCAAATCCATCAGGCAGACCTCCAACCAACCAACTCCATGTTGCCCCTGCACTTGCTCGTTCTGTGATAGCAACCGCAACACTAGATTAAAAATTACTTGCTTATCCCCTTCTCCTGGAAGTTAGACTGCATTTCATTTACAAAAACACACATCCACTGAGCACAGTTCTCAACACACAACCAACGCTCACTAAATTGTTGCTGACTAAGTGCATAAATAAATTCATCACTGTCTCTCGGATCTGCCCTTCCATTCTTCCTGAATAATTTACTTGCTGATTTCCCAGATGCCAGAAAGCAGCCGCTTGAGCACTTAAAAAAGAAAACCAACTGCCACTTAGGAGATTGAAGGGATAGAAAACACATCCTACCATACCCAGACGAGGTTACTGGTCTGTGAGAAGGAAAGAACAAATATCCAATTACTATATTTGAAAGCAGAAAAGGAAAATACAGTCTTCGGTGGAGTTCTTCGGTTGGATGCCTTGTCTCCCAGCATCGAGGACTAGATATACGTGCAGACCAGAAACATACCAGCCCTTAGAATGCAGCTGACAGAGGACTTGACCAATCGACGTGTGCCCAGATTTACACACTCAGAATGAGCTGATTACCAGCTGTCACCTGCCAAGAACAATTATGGCTTAAACTCATCCGAAATTTGTCACAACTGGTGCCAGAGCCTCTGTGTCAGTGATTCCCAACTGCTATTTCATGACAGCCTGCTTCTGGAAGTCTGGAGTTACCTGCCCATAGAAAGATCTCCCAACTCTTGAATCACAAGATGATGCAGAAGGATTCATTCCAGAGGCAAGGGCACGGTGGGGGCTCAATTAGTTACACCTAGGAATAAATCCACCAGCTCATCTGGGTAGTATAAATAGGAGACCAGGGTAGAGTCACCTGCTGAACATTACATTTCACATAAACAAACAGTAAAGCATTTCCTTGCTGGTTACTCTCAGGCAAAAGTTTATGCCTGCCTCACATAATGTCTTGATGTCTCAAGATCTAACTTAAATAACCCACTTGCTTTGACAGATCATTTGTTTATTCAGAAGATCATTAAAACCAGAAATGCGTACAGAATCCAACAATAGTCAAAGCTCCAAAATGTTTTTTTAACCAGTACTACAGTCAAAATATATCTAACAAAATGCTTTTGGAGAGGATATGGATATCAGCAAACAAGGCTAACTTTGTGATATTATTTATAGACAAGCTGACATTACTGACCTAACAAAACAGCACTTGTCAAATCTCTGATTAATTACAGCAGAAAGAAACTTTGTAAGAGTGGAAATCTTGCTCATCTGGGAAAGGGGTGACCTGGGTGATACGTGAGCCACCTCTTGAACCCAAGTCTGGGCTACTTGTTAATTTCTGACTAAAGATTACCTGCTTTATGAAAATAACATTTTCACATGCTTTGTGGTCAGTCACAGCTCAGTGTCTTCTCCCAAGCCCACCCTGACCTTCCAGCCCATGTTCACCTCTCTTTCCTTGACTGCTTCTAAGACTCATAGTCAATTCGTCTTCTTTGTGTATGTAACTCACACATAATCAAGATAGTAGATACAACTCACTGTCAATTCCTCTTGCTTTTGTATGTAACTCACACATAATCAAGATAGTATCTACTATCATCTGATGAAATTTAGGACAGCACTAACTAAACACATAGCAAGGACCCAAAAAATGCTTTCTAAGCTTTGTGGCTCTTTTGACAAGGTTCATGGTTTTCAGGGTGTTCCCTCCCATTAGCATCAGCATCACCTGAGAACTTGTTAGAAATTCAAATTAATGTGTTCCCCTCCCTGCCCCCTGCCCCCGACCAGCTAAATCTGAAACTCTGGGGATGGGACTAGTCACCTGTTTTTTTTTTATGAGCCTTCAACATAATTTCGCTGTAGTTTCAAATCAGAGAATTACCACATTAGGATTACAATTTGGGAATCGGGAAAATTTGGGAAAATTTTGGGAAAATCTGACCAGTTTAAGAGAAGGGGGAAATATCAAAGTTCTTATGATGAATTCAAATAAGTGAAAAAACAAAAGAATTTCCAATTATCTTTACAAAGAACTACTCCTTGCAGAAAATAGGCATTGTGAGATTAAACATCTAAAAAACAAACAAACAAACAGCGAGGAAAGTATTTGTCTAATAAAGCTACATGGCTGATATTTCTAATTATCAGGAGGCTCCCTTAGCCCTCAGTGTCAGGACAGCCACAACCTCTGAATTAATTCCAATTCTGAGCTGAATGAACATGCCAAGCTTATTCCCATGGAAACTGAGCGCTCTGCAGATTGCTAGGGTTATAGAACATATAACTGAGCTAAGGCAATTGCCAATTTCAGAAGATTAGCATAGAAAATTTGATGCCACACATTTATTTTCCAAATATCAGATGTGCTTCATCTATATTCAAGAATAAAGGACTGTCGGAAATTTGATTTAAGAGAAAAGAAAAAGACCTACTACAGCAGAGCCTATCATCTTTGAGCTCCAGCCAAAATGAGGCAGAAGTTCTGTTTTCTTAATACTGCCTTAATTACAAGGACACTGTTTTGAATGTTGATATTAACTAGGTTGCTATGGCTCCCCACCTAAGAATGTGGCGTGTAAGCTGCAGTCACGGGCAAGCTCTGAGGGGTCTCAATAAGGGGCACACAGAGTTTCTCAGCCTAAGCCCCCCGCTGTAGAGCGGCCATCAGGGAGATTACTGGGAGGTAACAGAGCGCGAACGGTGGCACATTCTCTCTCCACTTTCCTCGATACTCCTTCTATATGCTTCTTACTAACCACCTGGTCACATAGAACGTTCTTCCTGTGTAATAAAGAGGGGCCACTTCAAAGCAGCGGCAGACCTGCTGTGGCTGTTTCCGAGCACAGAGAACCATGTGGAAATCTGTGTAAACTTCCAAAAGATTTGTTTGTTCCTTGGGCAACTTTAGTGTTTCCAAATTTTATATATGACTGTGACCAACAGGGAAGAAGGCAAACAAGAAGTTCAAAGCAGAGCTAACTAGGCTTAGATACAAGTTCTTCTCTCTTGTAAATAATAGAGAAGTAACCAGAGGGGATTTTATCTTTGTGTTCGCAGAGAGATACAAAGAACCTCAGGTAACACAAATACCAGAATGTTCAAAATGAGCAAATGCAGCCCGCAGAGCTATGTTTATGCTTAATATCTATTCAGATATCTAAGACCCCTTTCAGCTTGAAAATTCTCCACTTCTCTGATCTTGTAGCTTCTCACAGGGACGGAGAAACTTGAAATTTCATGCCAGGTTTTAGCAATTCAGGTTTTTTGTCAAGAAAAAAAAAGAAGTACATAAGCAACATATGCTGCAAATTTGAGAGTTTTTTGTAAACACTCAGCATTTGAGAGCCGTGCCTTATATTTTGAAGTGCTAGTGGTGGTTTTCAGAGACTTATATTTTGGAAGGGAAGGGAAAAGCAACCAACTTCTGGCCAGCAAATTGTCTGGGTGGGGGCTCCCGACAAGTTCATGAATTCCTTTCAGGATACGGTAGTCCCGCCCTCCCCTTATCCGTGGCAGATACAGACCAAGACCCACTATGGATGCCTGAAACAGCAGACAGTCCTGAACCTTATGTAGACCATGTTTTTTCCTATACAAACATACCTATAATAAAGTTTAATTTTTAACTTGGCACAGAAAGAGATTCACAACCACAATAATAAAATAGAACAAACAATATACTGTAATAAAAGTTATGTGACTGTGGTCTCCCTCAAAATATCTTATACTGTGCTCACCCTTCTTGTGATGCTATGAGATGATAAAATGCCTATGTGAGGCGATGAAGTGAGGGAAATGGCGCAGGCATTGTGACATAGCATCAGGCTACTGTGGACTACTGGAGATATGTCAGAAAGGATCGTCTGCCTCCAGAATGCAGTTGACCCTAGAAACTCAAAACCACAGGTAAGGGGGACTACTGTATTTATATTTACCTGTAACAAAGCATAATATGTGTGAGGAAAAGATGGGACAAGTGGTAAAAGGTGCTTTTTTATAAATAAAAGAACAGAAAGAAAATTATAAAAGCAGCAAAGACATCTGTAAAAGAAGGAAATGGTTTTTACCCTATGTCTTGTATTCAGTTGCGCTGACCTGAAGGTCTAGAGAAGGTTGAGGAATTTGTACTCTTTCCCCAAAAGGTGATCCACTCGTATCCTAAAGATTCATATGATTATCTCATAAGCTTTGATAATTCATTATCTCGGCTTCCAAAGATAAAATTGTTCTATGGCTCTAAGAATAACCCAGTGCTCTCTGAAATCTAGTGGTCATGCCCAGGCCAATGACCTCTTGATTCAAGGAACTTGCTGGCCGACAATATTATTTGAGCTCTAATGCAGGTTGTTTTCTTCCTGTGGGGAGAAGGAAGCTCTACAAGACTAACTTGGGAGTTATAGGTAATGTTCCAATCACTGGCCTGAGGCTTCGAGATGTCACTGGCTTTACCTTTTTGTTTGCAATTTTTGTCACATAAGGACTTATACCAAAGAAATATCTATTTTTGGCTTGAAACCCAGTACCAAACTAGTAAAATGAACCAGCGTCTGGTTGGGAAGAAAAGTTTTCTATTATCTGGGTGTGATAGAGATATTTAACTCACAAAGCTAATTTGCAAGTTTAACTATGATCAAAAGAGAAGGAAATACTCAAGTCTTTTGTCTCAATCATCTCTGGGTTCTAAAAGTGCACAAGCTAGATAAAATTCATTAAAGACCTTTCCAGACGCAATAAGATCCATGCCAGGTAGACACACCTCATCACCTCATCAGAAGCCATATCACAAAAACCAACCCATGACTCAAGGCCAAGAGAAAGTTATGTAAAAGCCCAAGTGTTATTTTGCAGATTCCTTGATTTTCACAGGTAAAAAAGAGATCCCAACTTGTTTCTGACCAAAAGTTATTTTTCAGACTTTCTCTGATCATTCACAACGATGTAGAAGAGCAAATGCTATAAGCATTTTTAAGTTTGGACTTGATTACCTGGAAGTGTATCATTATTCAATCTGAAATCTGCAGAGTCTAAGTCATCTTGCAGCAACAACACAGAATCTTAGGAAAAGGACACATACTGCTTTAAAGAGCTTGGATGTCTGATTTTAGATTTGCAAAGCAATGCCAACCACAGACAATTTTTTCTTTTTTGTTTCCTATTTATTTTTACTCAAGTATAATCAACCTTCAAAATTATATTAGTTTCAGGTGTACGACATAATGATTCCAGGATTCTATATATTTCAGTGCTCATCAAGATAAGTGTACTTTTAATTTCCATCACCTGTTTCACCCACCTCCCTTCTGGCAATCACCTAAGTGAAATAAGTCAGAGAAAGACAAATGGCATATGCTTTCATTCATATGTGGGATTTAAGAAAAACAAAGGAACAAAGAGAAAAAGAGACCAAAAAAAAAAAAAAACCAAAAACCAATAACAACAACAACCCTGAATCTTAAAGACAGACAACTCATTTTTCAAAGCAGATGGAGGAAAAATTCTATTTGCTGTTAATTCAACTAGAATATAAATTTGGAAAGACTTAAGCTTCAGTCCTTTAAAAAATATTCAGTTAGGTAGACACTGTACTCCAGATCTTCCAAATTAGTGAGGTCTTACCATTTATTCAACCCCTCTGAAGTTCACAAAAGTGTGACTTTGGGCAAGGCTTTTCCTTATAGTTTACAACTCAAGCAGGCTTATCAAATTGGAGACACTGTTCCATTGACAGTGGAGTGACAGCTTTCTGCTGCAGAATTTTGGAAGGCAAAAAGAGTTCTGAGGTACAACCTGAGTGGGAGATCTGCAACCCAGACATGACAATAATTTATCTCAAATATCAAAATGTCAAATGGAATGGCCACCCCTGAATGAGGCAATAGTGTCCTTGGCAAAACATAATTATTAAATGGGTTTTAAGTCTGACAGGGTATCCATCCATAGATGAATGGACAAAGAACATGTGGTAGACATATACAATGGAATATTACTCAGCCACCAAAAAAAAAGAAAGAAACCTTGTGATTCATGACAACATAGATGGACCTAGAGGATATTATGTTAGCTAAAATAAGTCAGACACACAAAGATAAACACCATATGATTTCACCTGTATGTGGAATCTAAAAAAGAATAAACAGAAAGCAGAAATGGATCCGTAAGTACAGAGAACACACTGATGATTGCCAGTGGGAACGGGGGTAGGGAGAGAGGCAAATGAGTGAAGGGGAATGAGAGCACAAACTTCCAGTCATGGAATGAATAAGTCCTGGGGATGAAAGGTACAGCCTAGGGAATGTAGTCAATGGTTTGTAATAGAGCTACACGGTGGCAGATGGCAGCCACACTTGTGGTGAGCACAACATAACACACTTGTCAAATCACTGTGCTGTTGCCTGAAACTAATGTAACATTTGTGTGTCAACTATACTCAACAAAATTAGAAAAAAAAAAAAGCTGACACAGTGGTTCTGGGCAACGTGGGAAGACTGAACATTCGAGCAGGATCACAAACGGACTTATGAAAACTCTATACTGAAACATTTGAAAGGAATTTAAGCAAATAACTCATTCTTAGATAGTATAAATTTCCCAATATTAAATTTCCCACAGAATTGAATCTTTACAAGTAGGCTTCTTATAAGAGTGACATATTTGTGACATAAATTTCTGTCCCTCTACGATCTCCTCTTCCCTGCTCACTGATGCCTACAATTCCATCACGAAAAATTTCTACCTTTATCTCTTATTTAAATGCAACACAGAGGAGAGGGTCGTAATGCTTGCTCAGTCACTGAAACCCATCTTTTACTGGGAACAGATTGATAGCAGGAATCTTCTCTTTCCCCTCATTGGTATCTCCCACCCTGCACTAGACACTTGATGTCATGGAGGCATGGAGATCCAAGGAACTCGACATGTCACTGGGGCCCCAACCTGTGATCACAAAGACAGACAGGTGAAGTTGAAGCTCAGAAGAGAAAGGGGAATTGTCCAGAGTGTCAGTGCCAGTTAATGACAAAGCTGGGACTGGAGTGTGGAGCCCAAAGCCACTAGGCAATTCACTTCCCAGGCATTTACTGAGCCCTACTATGTGCTGGATATTACACTACATGCTGGGAACACAGCAATGAGGATTCCAAATATCTTTTCCTATAGAAGCTTGAGATCAAAGTGACCTGGCCAGACTCAAAAACAAATACAATGAATCTACCTAACTAAGTGTAATTATGGGAGTCCTTGATTAACTCTTATTGATTCATTCTAAGGAACTTAGCGACTAAGATATAAAAATTAGTTCCTTAGAAGTTGGCACCTGAAAAGAAGTACTAGAATTTAGATTCCACACAGGTTTTTAATTGAGATTTTAATTTAACTTTACTAGTGAAATAGTTTTGCATTTACAGAACATGAATACAGAGCTCAAGCATTTTATTTTATTTATTTATTTTAAAGATTT
This sequence comes from Procyon lotor, assembly GCA_028646535.1. Lineage (NCBI taxonomy): Eukaryota > Metazoa > Chordata > Mammalia > Carnivora > Procyonidae > Procyon > Procyon lotor. The sequence continues at coordinate 82,760,660 of CM053605.1, read as the reverse complement.
TTTATTTACTTATTTGACACAGAGAGAGAGAGATCACAAGTAGGCAGAGAGGCAGGCAGAGAGAGAGGGGGAAGCAGGCTCCCCGCTGAGCAGAGAGCCCGACGCAGGGCTCGATCCCAGGACCCTGAGATCATGATCTGAGCCGAAGGCAGAGGCTTTAACCCACTGAGCCACCCAGGTGCCCCGAGCTCAAGCATTTTAGTTATATACTCAGAATTAAAGTTGGGTTTATTCATATATTTAGTCTGTTTATTAGGTGTGTATACAAAGAATATGAACACAGAAATATTGATTTGATTACTCCTGATATTCAGATCTAACTGCTTACTAATGACAACAACTAAGTTATTAACTTTTCTAATGGATCGATTTGTACATTGTCATGGATGATGGTGAGTCTTATTCAAGTGTGAAACCTTAGTCCTTTCAATTTGCCATGAATTCTCTCAGATAATTAGTTTCAAGAAATACCACCATGTTACACCTTATAATTTTCCAGTCCCCTTGGGAATGTCTGAGCCATGTGACAAGAACACGAACCACAAAATGCAGTAAGGAAGTGGCATTAACATTCACTACTGGGCAAGCAGCCTTTGCTTTATGGGAGCATCAAGTTTCCCTAAATTTTTGTTCACCTCATGTACTTGTCACAACTGAATGGCCACTGCTTTGGCATCTGGCCTCATGTTCCCCCCTACATCTCACAACTCCATGATAGCTCCGCCGGTCCATTTGTACAAAGCTTCATCTGGTTCGTGGGTACCTTTTCCCAAATGTGCTGGATTTATCTAGTTTGGGAAATGAGCAGAAAATGCAATGCCTAGGTTGTGATCTACCGTTTCAGTGGCTTTATAAGCCTCAACCATATGGATATTATTGGCCAGTGGTCCATTTCATTCTGGAACATCCCATAAATGCCAGCTGCTTTCTGAGGGCTGAGAGAGCAAAGAAGAAATTGGATCCACTTATTGGAAAGGAGGTGTGTGTGTGTGTGTGTGTGTGTTTGCGCGCGCGCGTGCGCCAACTGTTTGATGATTCTTCTAGTCTTTCTTTTTCCTTTGGCCTATGAGTCTTTGCTTGACTTCAGAGAGTTAGTTACTCCAGTCTCAAGACTGACTGAGTTCTCTATCTTCATTTCTCTTTATGGAGGTTATACTATTGATATTCACACAGGGCCAAAACAGGGCCCAACGCTTCCAGTGCACACTTTAATCTTCCGTGACTTCCATCTGTGTGGCTCCCCATGAGGGCTCTCACCAGCAGAGCTCTGACGGAAGCACTGTAGAAATCCAGAGACAAAATACTGGATTTTAAAGATAGCTATATTTTTTAAAGATGTTAATAGGAGCACAGCGCCATAGACAGAAGGTGCTTAATGAAAATTTGATAGGCGGAAGAATGGATGGTGCGCTTCCAGGTGTGTCTGGGAAATGAGGACGCTCCCTGCAGAGGTGGGAGGTGGGGCCCTGGACAGAGGTGGTCCCTTTTCCTCGCCCTGCATCATGGCAGGCTTCGGGAATGGTCTTCCATCACGTCCAGATGAGCGAGCCTGCTACCTGGGCCGCTGAGAGCGGGCCGAGCCCCTGTAGCTCTCAGAAGCATATCATCTTTGGTCACTTACTCAAGAGTGTATATGAATTATTCACAGTACTCACCAAGATAAAGCTTTACTGGGTGGCTGTAGGGACACAAAAGGAACAAAGCCAGTGCTGCCAGCAAGGACAGTCTGTTTTCTCTTTATTAGAGTGACTGCCGTCATTCATTGTCTTCTTTCACCCAGCCAATCACGGAGCCTCTCAAACGCTCCCCTCTGCTGGGCACTGGGGTAGAATTGTGGACAAGTCAAAACCCCCGCTCCATTTCCTAGTTCTTGCTTTACCGCATTTCTCCTTGCTCCTGGGGTTTAAGCTTTCACGTTCTCAAACTTTTTGTTGGTACTCCTCTTGTGGCACTTGATGCTTTATAAATCCAGAAGGAAACAGAAGCTCAAGAAAATGTAAAGGGTTTGAGGAGGGCGCACTGCTCGTCAGTGGCAGAGCTGGGTCTTATTTGATAATGCTAAGAGCTGTGTGTCCCATTAGCCGGTTGCATTCTCCTTTCTAAACGAGCCCTAAAGCAGCCTGCTTATCCACAGGGGCAGTCATCTTGGGCTGGATCCTTTCTGAGCAGAGGACTTTGAAAACCAAATATGCGGCCGGAATGGCTGTGCCTTTACTAATAACCACCGTATTTGCTTTTCTAATTTCCCCCTGCAATCTGGTAACCACATAGGAAAAAGGATAAACTCTCTTCCTGCTCCTGTTAGGCTAAGACTTCTCTCAGTTAACTCACTGAAAAACAAGGTTTTGTTGCTGTTATTTCCAGACAGCGTTCCATTGACTAAGCGATACAGATTTGATCCTTAATTTAGGGTTACAAATAGTACAGAGAATAGAACAATCAAGAAACTGGCCTTTGGTCAGACATGGTTCTGGTTCAGAAACTCGGTGCCAACTCCTGCTAACTTATGTGATTTGGGATGAGGTATTTATTTTTTTATTTATTTTACTTTATTTATTTTATTTTTTTCCCAAATACATTTATTTTTTCAGTGTTCCAAGATTAATTGTTCATACACCACGCCCAGTGCTCCGTGCAATACGTGCCCTCCTCAATACCCACCACCAGGCTCACCCAACCCCCCACCTACCTCCCCTCCAAAACCCTGTTTGTTGCTCAGAGTCCACAGTCTCTTATGGTTCATCTCCCCCTCTGATTTTCCCCATTAACCCTTCCTTTCCTTCTCACAATGCCCTCCATATTTTTCCTTATGCTCCACACGTAAGTGAGACCAAAAGATAATTGACTCTCTCCACTTGACTTATTCCACTCCGCATAATCTCTTCCATGGGACGAGGTATTTAACCTTTGGAGTCTCACGTTTCACGTCTCTAAAATGGGACTTTTGATACATGCATCACAAGTTGCTGGGAAAATTATTTGAATATTAACTCCATGAGAGACGGGAGACAGTTGTCTTATTTATCACAGAATTCCACAAAGAACTGAGCACAATACATATTTGAATAAGAGAATTCATCAAAATAGTCATGATCAATCTGTGCAGTGCCCAACAGGTCACCAACAGCCAATGATCTACATGTAAGTTAATTTTCCCTCTTTCTTCTTTTCCTTTCATCCTTTCAGAAGATTAGACCTCATGACATGCATAAAAGTAAACATTTAATGGATACAATTTGCAATGAGGGAAGAAGTTTTGTAGACTCATCAAAGTCCTTCAGGGAAGAATGAGAGAGCCTGAAGTTATCTGATTCGCTCTGGATTAACTGCAGGATACTAGCTATTCTTTACTGTACATCACACTGTCCATCATCCCCACCAGGACTGTTTAGGGTTCAGAAGGAAGAAAGATACCCCCAGGGAGGAGTCACTGCCTGGGAGTCATGGTTGTGACTTTCCTCTTTGTCCCCTGAGTGAAAACTCCCTCCACGCACAATGACAGGCTCTCCAGGCCCTTCAGGATTCCTGGGGAAAGTGCTTCATCCCAAAATATCATCTGTGATCTGTTTCCCATCACAGGGAAAAAAAGGTCTGATGTTGGACGTTTAGCTCCATGAGAAACTACCACCGCAAACTGAATTTTGAAAATTCAATTCAATTTAAAAGGCATTAAAGTCTGTTTAAAAAAACATCATTTGGTGAGTCCTTTTTTGTACGAGGAATCTCTCTGGAAAGAGGAACAGCCAACCCCTGATGCATCTTTTGTTTAAGTCTGGATTCACACAAATAGGACTTTCTTAAAATGAGCTGTGAGGGCCTCAAGGCCTGCACTTCTTTCAGGTACTTCTTCAGAGAAGATTTCCCCACTCTTCCATGGCTCAGAATCCTGGTAGGACCTCTCATCACAGCATAAGGGAAGGTTTCTACACACCAGGGAGCCCAGACTGTTATTTGAGTAAGAAGCCCCAGAGAAACTACTTTAAGAGGAGCTCTATAAAAATGGCCGTCGGGGCTATGGCACTGACATGGCTTCTGGAAATCAGCCAACCTCACCAGCACAGGAAGTGGAAGCCACAAAGGTCGCTGATTCCAGCACAGAGGTGCATGCTCTTCTTGACTCTGAGAGGTGTTCAAGGTACACATAGATGGTAAAGGTGTCAGTGGCACGAGCCTTGTGGTCAGACAGGCCTCGGTGTTTACGAGTCACGTGATGTTGGGCAAGCCATTGAACTTCTAAGCCTCTTTCTCATCTCAGTATAAGGGGATGGATGGTATCTCCCTGTAGAACTGTTACAAAAATTCAGTGAGCTAATTAAGTCCAGCACCCAGGATATAAAAATATATAATATTAGTTGCTGTTATTATTATTATTAATCAATAGCACTGATTGAGACGGGAATGCAAAACCATATGGACTAACTTAAGATCATCGTCTGTTTGTTCACGAACATCATCATCATACAATGTGATCGCACACTGACGCAAAGGTGTCGTAGGCCCCTCCATTTTCCATCCCAGGATTCAGTATCCTGAACCAATGGCTAGACCTCCGTCTCTTTCCCTCCTCAGAACACCCCAGTTCTGGGCTGCATTTTCTCAAAACCCTTTCTCAAGTGAATGACAATTGGATAAGCTTTACGTCAACCCTTTCAAGTGACACAAATACAGCTCACTCTAGCACTTAAAAACTGATTTTAATTCTAGAATTTCAGGACCATTCGGTGCTCACATCTAAGGTACCAACATGCCTGAGCAGAGGATTAGGCCCTAATTAGAAGCAGGCTGTAAATATTATATGAGGACTCTGGTGTTTCTGCTCGGTTTAAGTTACACTGACTTCCAATCATGCATTTTATCTCTTGGCATGCATACATAGGTGCCCAATAAATGTTACCTTTGGTGATAATAAAACAAAAGCCTAACTTTCAAAAGTGAAATAACCAAAAGACCATTGTCTGCATTCTTGGCAGCGGCCAGAGGGCCAGTTTTCCCAAGTCAGCAGCCTCTGAGGAGACTGGCCAGGGGCCAATTCCCAGGGCTGGCGCATTCCTGGGGCCTGGCAAGAGGCCACTGGGACCCTGTTTCCTCTTTCGTTCTCTTTATGTAGTGGAAAATCTTTCCCGCTTCGAACCCTCCGAGCCTGTCTTCCCCCATCGAAGTAAAGACAGAGAGTCACATGGGAAATGATCTCCAGCCCCTTCTCCAAATCGAGTCTCCCACTGCTCCGAGTTGGCACAGCTCAAAGCAATTGAAGGCAGAAGACAAACAAAAGAGGGCTCTGCAGCCCAGTCTCCAGCCTGATTCTATCAGGGGCCCAGGGCCTGGGGCCGAGGACCCAGTGGGACCCTGCGCACAGGGAGTCATTGTACGCTTGTTTAGAAGGCCACGGGCACTCCTGGAAGCCTCTGGAACAAAACTGCCTGTTATAAATAGACATTGGCTGAGCTTCAAGGGGGAGAGCAGGAGGCTAAAAGTTCCAGAAAAATATAACGCCCCATATAAGAAGGTCTGGAGGCCAGCTCATTAACCGGGGGCGGGGCGGGGGGGGGGGGTTGGGAACGGAGGCAGTCGGCCTCAGAAGAAAGGAATCCAAGGTTCGGTCAGATACAACCTGTAGTTAACACCTGGTGAACATTTCTGGCTGATAACATCATGGGTATGCCATCAGTTTTTAAACATCGTATACGAATATACGCAAACCAACAGAAAAAAAATCTTTTCTGAATGTCTCCTTCCATCTGCAGACAAAGAAAACTGCCATCTGGAGTCGCCGAGTCAGCAGGCTCCACACATTTGCAGCCTGGGGGAGGAGATGGCCCCAAGCACAAGGCTCTGTGATCCGTCAGAATCCCTTCCCCGGATTCTCCCGAACAGCCCGTGTTCTTTCTACTACATTACATGCCATCTCTTTCCTCTGTGCTCTTGAAAACGAGTGCTCTGGGGGTGCCTGGGTGTCTCGGTTGGTTAGGTGTCCAACTCTTGATTTCGGCTCAGGTCATGGTCTCAGGGTCATGGCACTGAGCCCTGCATCACACTCTGTGCTGGGCGTGGAGCCTGCTTCAGCTTCTCCCCACCTCCATCCCTCCCTACTCACACTCTCTACAAAAATAAAGTAGAGTAAAATTAAATTAAATTAAATTAAATTAAATTAAATTAAATTAAATTAAATTAAATTAAAAAATAAAAGAGTGTTCTGCACACAGTAGGCTCTTTGTGTTTCCTTCTGAAGCTGCCGCTGCCGCTTACATTTTTGAGAGGCTGCAGTTTAGCATCGAGGAACACCATCAGAACTCTAATACGATACTTTCCGTTTGCATAGAGGCCTACAGTTTCTGAGATGAATGTTTTGATCTTTATTTCCCCTTACGCTCCTGGTAACCCCACTCTTGAGGACACAGATTCAGAGAGTTTAAGAAACCTGCTGAAGTCCACACACCTACTGAAGGGCTCCCCTTCAAGTGTGCGGACATAGAGTTCTAATGCAATGCTCAATCTGCTATATTTTACTCCTTGTAGCCCAGCCACTGCACAACATGTAGGTAGCCCCGCAATGGTGTTGTTATCAAGACCTCTAAGACCATGTCACTGGCCGTGTGGAATTTACGTTGTGAAGGTGTCACATCATATTGTTCTAGTTAAACCAGTTGGTCGGTGCAAGGGAATGGGCTAGAAAACAACTCATAAGAAGCTATTTCTAGTAACTGAGAAATAGTAACCTAAGCTGGCTTAGGATAGCATTTTCTTCTTACTCCAGACTGGATGTACCGAAGATTATAATAGGATAAACATGCTGGATGCATTCTGCGGACCCCTGCACACACATTCTCCATCCTTCTCTACCCTGCCCTGGGCCCCAGGGTGCTCCGTAGGCCCCTTTCTCTCTGGTTTCCAACTGGGTTCAGCAAATGGGAGGTTCCAGAGGGCTCTGGAGTGGGAGAGGGGAGGCAGGAGTTTCCAAGCCCTGCTTGGGCCAACACTGGTTGGCTGCTCCCTCCGGGGCCAACACTGGTTGGCTGCATCCCTCCACCTAAGGGGACACTTGCTACCAAGTGGCTCTCTCCTTCTGGACACGTGGTTGTATGGCCGTGTTGTCCCCTGGCCCTGTTATCTCGCTAAGTTCCCTACATTCCACCTTGTCTTTTAAGAGGCCTTTTATTAAAGTGTCCTCCATCACCTGACTTGAGCACGCCATCTGTTTCCTCCTAGGACATCAAGTGACACAGTAAATAATGAAACAATATTGCCGATGCAGTATTTCCAAACTATGGAAAGTTCCTCAGGTCGTCCTAAGAGGATAAGAAACACTAACATTGGACCTGGCTCTCTCCTACCTTCACTTCGTCTTTGCTAGCCCCCACCATATAGGAAGTAGGTCAGATAATCTGCCTCAGGGACGGACCTACCAGCAGAGCTCTAAAGAGATCTCTGGGCCCACAAGATCTCTGAGTAGCCATCTAGCTAGAACTCCACATAGGGAGGTGGGAAGGATAGCACTAGCCATATCCCAATCACACCTGGGTGGTAACTTCAAAGACTTCGAGCTCAGCCTTATATCCATTCACATCAGATTACTAGAAGCTTCAGGACGAACCATCCCTAAGGATGGCAGGCCTCTGACAGCTGCTCCTCTTCCCAGAAGGACCAATAGCCCCTGAACCTACTTATCTGCTGGCACTGACAGATGGACTCCAGAATTTATCAGACCAAATGATTTTATTTCCCTCAACACATCTATGTGCATGAGAGCAGTCAATGAATTAATTACATTAGGAAACCTACCAAGCTGAAGACAATCACTTATGACTAAGGACCAGAAAGGTGCTGAAAGACAGAAGGCAAGCAAACCTCAGAGGCATCTTCGGAAATGGACAATTATGATCCATTAAGCCTAGTTAAGGAAGTGAAATTTATGAGGAGGAAACATCTGGAACTGCCTGGAATGTAAAGGAACCGGGAGGAACCACTGTTTGGGCTTGTAGAGAGCAGCCCGGACAAAGGGGATTCTACATTAGCACAGAATTGCAAAATCAGTACATGAAAGAGACAGCATCGAGGCAGTGCATCTGGTGTTAAGTGAAGCGTTTTAATACAACGGCTCCTGGATTTGCTCTTGAAATATTAATTGAAACAGGGCATGAGTATGAGGGCTGTCACATGAATAGAAAACTGGCAGAAAGATCATAAATACTGGCTAAGCTGAGCCAAGGCAATGGAACCTGGCAATGCAACAGAAAGAATGAAAACACTGCCTAATTCCCAGCCATGAACCCTAAGGAGGCTTAATAAATATTAATTGATAATAATGAACTACAGTACAGGGTGGTAAATTAGTGTGAGACAGGCTGCTGAAATACAGCTAATATATATACAGTTGATATAATATACACTGATCAATGAGAAGAAAGGAAATCAAAATGATTTAGCTGCGTGATGCATTGTGCCTGCACCAGGAAGTGTGGGTAAGAGGATGGGGGAGGGGTGGCAAGAAGGAACAAGAGGAAAGTTAAGAGGATAATTCAGGATCACAACAGAGCTTCCTTAGGGTCTCGGCGATTCCTCAGGTACAAGCCAGGCACCTTGGAGTCATACTCTATTCTTTTAAGACACAGAGGTTTTCTCAATAAATTTCTGTTTCAGGGACCTCATAGACACTCCAGCTGACCAATCTGGAGACAGGCTGGACCAATTTCACTGAGGGAGCTATGAAAGAAAGCTCTCCTCCTTAGGAAAGCCCATCCTGATCAATACAGTTTCAAGGGCAACTTCCTTTCGAAATCCCATCACTCTTGTTCTTTGCACTACTGCATACCTCCTGATATCACTATGATTTGTGTATATGTGACCAGACTTTGTAAGGCTTTGCAAAATGGAAATCACACTTTGCATTTCTTAAAATTCACACAGATCTTCACCGTTGGTATTTCACAGTGCTTTGAACTTAGTAGGTGCTCAATTCCTGTGCTGATCAATTAGAAACACTAAAGAGGACAGCAGGCACCTATAAGAGAGAACACCCAGCTGCCTCCTGGGTTTGAGGACCAGCTTCTAAGGAGATGGATGAAAGCTCTACCTCTTGTTATGGATAAAGCACTAGAGAATCTGCTGCAGGAACAATCTTAGGCTGCCAGAGGAGGATACAGAAACCTCGGTTGCCATGGAAACTTGTATGATCTGATGATTCCCATTGTTGAAAGATGATGAGACACCAGGAGAATGACAAGCAGATCCCAGAGCCTAAGAAAACACAGAACATGACAAGCAAACGTCTCTGCTTATTTGGATTTATTTCTTAAGATGCAGTATCATCATCTATCAATAACAGCATTTACAAAGGGTTTTCCAAAGGTCGCCAGTACCTATTTTGATTAAGTGATCTCTGAGATGCCAGGTATGTGCAGAGCTATGTTTGAGGCAGGCAGAGAGCACTTACTACAGCAGGTGAATTCAAGGGATGGAGCCAGGTGCTTCTGAGATCCTGCTCTGTGACCTGGGTAAGGTAAACCATCTGTGTGCAGGTCCTGTGCACCAGTCTTGCTCATCTAATGGCAGAGGAAGCTACCTAACCATTTGTCCCTGTGTTCTCCCAGCCCATCCACACCAAACCTATCCAGAGCCCCCAGGGGTCTGTGCTGCTGGAGGGAGCTGGGCAGGACATTCCTTCAGCATGTTCTTGACCTGCCACGATGGGCTCAGCTAGGCTGTTGGGCAGATTCACTGGGTAAATTTTCATTTAAGCATCTGACACTTTTCTCACTTCACTGTCGCCTGCCGTCAAGGAGGAGCAGTGAGATTCAGAACAATACTTTGGAAAGGTAGCCAACCCAGGCCAAAGCTGGTCTATTCCCCACCTGTTGCTTTTTCCCAAAATGGGCGTTGGCTGTGTCCTCAGACACCACACCTTCCCACAACTGGCTCCAGTGCCTGGTCTCTGTTCTTCTTCAGGACACCCAGGAGGCAGTTGGGATAATAGCCCTCTTGAAGGGATGAAGCAGCTGGGGAATAAAAATCTCCCTCTTACTCACTAATCTTTCTCTACTTGATGCTCACTTGAGAAATCTCAAACAACCTTGGTATCAGAGCACAAAGGTCAGGCCTCCTGGTCAGAGGCACTGAGTCAACCATATTTCCTACATGCTTCCATTAGTAGAAGGGATCAAGGGTAGCTAGGATTTGAGTCACTGGAAACTTCTAGCAGCCTAGTGGCCTGTGCTCTGCACAGCATTGCTGTGGTGAGAGTGGCCCAACTACAGCACCAACAGAGTCATGAAAGCTAGAGATGTGCCTGAAGCATTCCAAAAATGCAGACTTTGGGTAGTATTCACAGCCCATGGGCTACACTGAGCCACACCAACAATGCCCCTGTTTTTCCATTTAGAAGAAGTCTCAGTGAGTTCTAAGCTTTCTAAAATATTTACCTTTGCTCAAATTCATGCACTTGGGTACATATATCTTTGCTTGACATCCTCGACTTCCTCCTTTGCCTGCCCTAGCATCTTATGCATCCTGAGGGTAAACACAAGTCACCATTCAGAAAGATAGCACCCAGAAAAAGTGAAGTAGACCTTCAAGTTTCCCATTTCTCTACCACATGCAGCTATCCTTTAGAATCCAGCCCACTGCCACTATAAATCAAGTTTTATTGCAACAAGCCATGCCCATTTATTCATATACTACCTGTGGCTGTTCTTGGTTTCCCCCAGCAGAGCTGAGTAGTTGTGATGGGTCAGCCGGCCTGGGAAGCCCAAAAGATTCACTATTTGACTTTTCACAGAATTTGCTGAAACCCTGCTTTAGGACTCCTTCCGGTCACCAAGCAGGGATGAAATCACTGAAGATAAAGCAGTAGAGATTGAGGTTTGAATTTGTCAGGGTTCTGTCCCTTTGTAAATATAATTATAAATATAAGTATAAATACAGAGAGACTTATGATAAGGGATGGAGTCATGATTATAGAGGCTGAGAAGCTCCATGATATACCATCTGCAAGCTGGTTGCCCAGGAAACCCAGTGATGTAGCTCCAGTCCAAAACTGAAGTCCTGAAAACAAGGAGTGCCAGTGTCCAAGGACAGAAGAAGATGTCTCAGCTCAGGCAGAGAGCAGGTTTGCCCTTTCTATGCCTTTCTGTCCTATTCAGGTCTTCAGCTAATCAGATGATGCCCACCCGTGGTGGGGAGGGCGAACTTCTTCACTGGATCTACCGACGCACAATCTAATCTCCTCTGGAAACAGCCTCACAGACACACCCAGAAGTTATATTTTGCCAGGCGTTTGGGCACCCTGAGCCCTGCTAAGATGACACATAAAATTAACCATCACAGGGCGCCTGGGTGGCTCAGTGGGTTAAAGCCTCTGCCTTCGGCTCGGGTCATGATCTCAGGGTCCGGGGATCGAGCCCCACATCGGGCTGTCTGCTCAGCAGGGAGCCTGCTTCCCCCTCTCTCTCTGCCGGCCTCTCTGCCTACTTGTGATCTCTCTCTCTCTGTGTCAAATAAATAAATAAAATCTTAAAAAAAAAAAATTAACCATCACAATTTGATATAAGGAAGAAGCTTCCCTGGGGGGGGGGGGAATAATTCAGCAACAAAATGAGTTGTTAGCAGAGGGTATAGGACAGTACCCTTGGGTTGCCCCGTTCTTCTCTGCTCAGCCACCAAATTCTCCCCATTGCTTCAGCTGTAGTGAACATGCTACCGAAGCAAGCTCTCAAATTGCTTCAGAGCATGATCTAACTCCAGCTCCTCCTCCATCTCACTCCTCCCACCCTCCCCACCGTGACTTGGTGCCTTTCACAGTCAAGGCACACTACCCCCTCTGTGTTATCTCACTTTTCCTGCTGATTAGGTGAGCTTCCACAAATAAACTATGGCCTTGTATCAGTCAGGGGGTCCTGAAATCGATGGCACAGGAAAATCATCTAAACTGAGAAGATTTGAGTTAAGGAACCATACAATAAAGTGTGGGCAGACCTAAAGCAGACCAACATGAGACGGGCGGGCAACATCCAAGAGTCATTGTTACCAAGAAGCCGGAAGAAACATGAAGAAAGGTAAGATGCTGGAACACAGAGAGAACTATGGTTTTGTGAGAGAGGGTTGTCCAACAAAAGCCATGACCTTAGGCAGAGCAGTCCCATCCCTGTGGCCCAGGACCAGGCCAGGAGAGAACAGGAAAGCCATCACTTTGACTTCTCTCTCTTCCTGACCTCTGATCTCCTGCTAGGTCCCTCCATTGGCCAAGCCCAACTAGATGCCAGAAGACATAGGTCCTACTGACAAGGTCTGTGTGGTATATCCTCCAGGGGTACACAGCCAGGTAGAGAAGGATGGGGTGGCTCCGGAGGGGAAAGTGGAGACTATCCAGAACATCCCATAGCGACTAGAGCATCTTAAATGTAAAGCAGGTTTTCTAGAGATGCTTATTGTTTGTGCATCTGGAAGGCCTAATCACTCTAATAGTTTGGATACAAACCATCAAGAGGCTGAAGGATGAACTGAGGGAGTTGGTGTGGAGTCTTTCCTGCTCTCACAAGTTTATCAAAACTGCCCTGCTGTCAGAGCTGAGGATCTAGTGTGGCCAATGTTTTGTCTTCCTTCTGGAAGGGGAAAAAAAAGGAAAGGGGTAACACAAAGGAATCTGTCGCTCATGAAAGAAACTTACTCCCCTCCCTGCCTAAAAGCAAAAAGTCATTTTTCCCCACATTAAAAGGGAATTCTGCTATCGGAGTATGAGATGGTAAAAAAAAAAAGAGAGAGAGAGAGAATTGCCTCCCCAGCCCTCTCATCAACTAAATGCTATCATAGTCATAAGTATCAAATAGCTAAACGGGCAGCCTGGGAATGATCCTTGCAAATAAAAAAGCACAGTGTGAAATGCTGACTTTTTCTGATCAAAAAGCATCCTGGGGTGGGCAGAACAGCTTTGGGTCAAGAAGAGGCCTCGATTTCTGGGGTGATTTTTATTGTTATCAGAGAGAAGACTGTACTTGCCGTGAACGTGCGGCTCCTCAGCACACTCCTACTGGTGAAGGCAAACTTGTAGTCACTTGTCTTTCTCTCAGGGTACTTACCCCCCACACTGAAACGCATTTTTCATTTCAGTTCCACTTATCTGTCACTTTCTTCTTAAAAAGGATGATTTATCAAGTAGAAAAAAAATCAGCATCAAAGAACACCTCAATGCTACTGAGGTGAACACACACACACTCACACACACACACACACACACACACACACACACACTCAAACCCTCCCATGTCCTGTCCTGAAGGCGAAATTGTGACTAAAAACCACAAGCAACCATCCCCCAATGGGGAGCTTTTTTCAGTATCTGGACGGTGAGTTTCTTTATTATGTGGTTCCGCCAGCCTACAAATTTAAAAGCTGTTGCAAGGGAGCTATAATTTCTACTCAACACTTCATGATTTGATTATGTAAAATAAAAAGTATAATGAAGTTAATAGGACCTTATTCTTACTGTACATTATGAGGAATTTTTTTCCCTGCAGAATGTGAAAGTGGAAATTACCTCTGGGCCTTCTAATTCTCAAAAATGTGGGTCATAATGATTACTGTGGTGGAATTTCAAGACTTAAGATTTAGTATATTTCTCTTTCCTCTATTCAGTTTTCCAAAGGGACGTCTTCTCTTACTGGGATTTTATGTAGTAAAATATAAGGAGGTGAAGTGAGGGGTAGGAGACCTGCGTCCTACGCTACTTGTGGGACCTTGACAAAAACACTGAACCTCACTGAGTAATAACTTCCTCTGCAAAGTGAGGAGACTGGATAAGCCAGTCCCAACCTAGCATTCTAGAATTTAAAAAAAACAGCATAAAGCGGAATAAAGTAAACAGGCCTTGAGAAAGAAGTGTGGCATATGATGCCAGGTGTTTCTTTCCCCTTGTATTTTCCAGGAACCCTTACTCAGAATTATCACCTTGTGTTTCCTTCCCAGTTATTTGTGTGGTTTCAGCAGGGAGCCAAAGACAAGGGTGATGTCTTTCGTTCAAGTCCTTTACAGGCCGGTCAGCTTTGACCTCGTCCCTGTCCACCTCTCTTTCTGATGCTCACAGAGAATTCACTCAAGGGACTCTCAGCGGGTCTCACTCTCCAAACACCAGCTCAAAACAAGTACTCTTGCTGTTCCTGCCTCAGCGTCTTATATGAGGAAAGAACAGAACACTAAAACGTAAGGCTAATTTATAGTCATGTAGCCTAAGCTGTATAATGTGGAGTGGCATTTTTTTTTTTTAAGATTTTGTTTATTTATTTGACAGAGAGAGAGAGAGAGATCACAAGCAGGCAGAGAGGCAGGCGGAGGGAGAGGGGGAAGCAGGCTCCCCGCCGAGCAGAGAGCCCGATGTGGGGCTCGATCCCAGGACCATGACCTGAGCCGAAGGCAGAGGCTTTAACCCACTGAGCCACCCAGGTGCCCCCGTGGAGTGGCATTTAAGGCCTCCGGTCCCTCAGGCCACCTACTCACAGAGAGAACAGTCTTTCCAGATCTTCCCAATTATGCCCATGCAGCCATAACACTTAATCTACCTCCAGGAAACGAGGAAGATATCTCACTAGTGTAAAAACTCTCCTTAAGCATCATTTGGGGAGATTTAATAGGATTAAGTTTCTCAGGTGGTGTCAAGCAACGGGTTCTTATTTTCAGTGTTCTCTTCTGCTGTTAAGTCAGAAAACGGATCTGCAGGCCCCACAAGACTCAAGGTAGAGCTGTGGGCCAATGGGAACCCAAGCTCGGCTTTGGGTTTGCAGCTTACACGGCTGCTATGACAGGCTTTGATTGATGCTCACAGTTAGGCCTGTCCCTGAGCAAAATTTAAATAAGGACAATGGTTTCATTAAGGCTCTTTCCCCTTTCTGATTTTCAGGCGTCTGATGTTCTCGTGGTAATTCACTGCCTCTCCTCTCCCCACCCCAACCTAGCCCTGCATCCCAGCTCTCCGTGCCCTGCAGCTTATTGTTTACCAATCCCCTCAACAAAATTTTGCTCAGCGGCTTGACATTTGGGAAAGATCCAAGACCTTTTATTAATGAGTGCTCCCATGAATTACTGAAAGACGATAGCTTAGCATGCTTGCCTTGAGAGCATCTTTGCATATTCTCTGGCATGGAAGGCAGAATCTACGACTTTAGGGACTAGTCAGTGAGGGTATTTTGGGGTGAAGGGAACGTTTCCTGTAGGGCACGTGGGTGGCTCAGTCAGTTAGGGGTCTTACTCTTGATTTCGCCTTGGGTTGTGATCTCAGGGTTGTGGGATCGAGCCCCGCATCAGAATCTGTGCTTAGCTTAGAGTCTACTTAGCCCTCTCCCTCTATTCCTCCCCCCGACCCAAGTGAGCATTCTCTCTCTCATAATAAAAAGAAAAATAAAAAAATTAAAAAAAATTTTTAAAAGAGAACCTTTCCTATGCAGAGATATATGAGCATCTCTGTCCTCTGTCTAGGTATATGACAGACCCAATTGGCAGGTTAATAGGGAAAAAGTGGGCTTTTTTGGCAAAGGAGAGGCTGAGAAATTATCTTTTTATTCTAAGTTTCCCCAGAAACTATCACCAGGGAATAGACATATAAATACACACATACATATAGACACACACACACAGGCTATTTGTATCACATTTGACTACACACAGAAAGACCTAAGAAATGAGAAGAGGGCACATCCATTGGGAGGAGAATCTAAAATGCTATAAAAGTTCTTAGCCTCTGAAGGTAGGCTGGTCAGTGCACAGCCCACACAGACACAGAAATTGAACGTGAAAACAAGAGAGGAACTAGACACAAAAGTTCAACGTAATCCTTTTCTCCATTCCCGGAAACTCACATCCAGGAACAGTTTGTGATACTAAGCCTCAGCAATTATGGGGTAACGAGCTAGTCTCTACACTGGCAGAGCCAGACCTATAGCAGCAGAGTGGGAAAGTGCAACTGACAGATCCATTCAACAAATATTTGACTGGATACCTATTCTGACCCAGACTCCCAGCCAAAGGCTGGGAGCCCACAAATGAATAAAGCACATCCTTGCAAAACATGCAAAAGAAGGAGCTGAGCTAAATCTCCATCTCAGTCACTGAGCAAAAGAGAAAGGAGGGACTCGCTTGATTTCTTGCTCTGTTCACGTGCATTAGGGAAGAGAAGAGGAGATGCACACATCTGAGCTCAGAGAGCTGCCAACCTTCTGAAATCAGTGACTTAGTCTCTTTCCTTGGACTAAGCAGTTTCTCATGCACGGAAGCAAACACAACCAGGTTGTTAAGAATGACGCTCATCAGCATTCACATTCTTAGAAAGAAAGCTTATTAACAATTGAACCATAGTACGTACCTAAGAAGATCTCAGACTCTTCACTCTTCAACATTTGAAGCTCTATTAAATTCTTATTCAACTTATCTCCCAAATGAAGATAAATGGGGGATGGAACAACTATATATAGGCTTGGCATTTGACATCGACTTTACAGTAGTGTTTTTGTATAGGTTAAAGTCTACTTCAGCTGGAATTAATGTAATTATATATAATGTTGACAGATTATGACATTTGCCTATTAGGACACTATACAAACATTCCAATAATTTGCTGGCTTTTGACTTTGTAAAAAATAAATGAAAGCAAATCCCAAGGGATATGGCTAATGGGGTAACTGGAATAGAGGTTTCAAAAGCACAGGGTTCAGGAAATAACAGTCAAAGAATAATGCATTTTAAGCCAAAACATATAGAGTGGTAAATGAATATTTAGTACTTACCACAAGACTGCTGTCTAGAGACAGCCTTTTTCCAAAGTCCCTTTTCTCAAGCTGTCTCTTTCCCTCCATGGGTGAAGTTATTTATTTTCCTTTGTGATTTATAAGAATTCCCCTTCTGTTTCCAGGGTCACTGCAAAAAGTGAGCATGTGTTTTACCATCCGAGTGAATAGGGTTTAGACCCTTGTTTTTAGCTTTCTAACTAGAAACAAGTGTTGCAGCCAAAACACCCAGACCCGAACCATAAGTGCGAAACTGGGCTCTCACAACTCAAAAGACCTCTCTGGGTTGCGAATGTCAGAGTCGTCTTTACGGAGGCCCCTGTGTTTTTATAGGTCTTGCTAATGGAGTTGGGGAATGGGTTTGCAGGTTAAATCAGCAGACTGTGGAAAAAAGCAAACAGTCTGTTTCATGCCACGCTTGCTCCACACTCGTCCTCCCTCTACCAGCCAGAATCATTCTGTTACTGTGCACATAGATGCTGTCTGCAAATTCCATGAGCTCAAACTGACAAAACCAGGCTCCGTAACCAAGAGTAGCTGAGCCCAAGGCCTGAGGAGAGGAAACTGAAACCTGAACATTACTGCCAATATTTCATTGGAAAATATGTGATTTAAAAAGAGGTGGGGAACATTATAAGATACATTCTCTCTAGGACAGGTGGATTCTACAAACAGGGGAGGACAGGTCATTGTCAATGAGTATTTGAACACGCACTGCATTTTACTGTATCAGATACAGTTAATCCCTGTACCCCACTGTGGTTGCTAGCTCTAGAATGACTAAGTGTCTTGGTTAGTAGAAATATATTGTGTGTATCAAGCACTAGCTTCATCTTCACCGAGATATAAATGGCCTGAAGTAAAAGAAACAGGTTTAAAAAAAAAAAAAAGAAAGAAAGAAAGAAACAGGTTTTAGTCCATACTCCATACTTTCTTATCCATTCTCCAAGTAACCTTGGACAAGTCATTCAGCCTCTCTGAAACTCACCTTTCTAATCCACAAAAAAACATGTAAATGTACAACAATTTAAAGGCAATAAACTATAATTTACACGTCAGTTATAATTATGCACAGATTACATTAAAAATCAGTTAACCTTAAATACTAAGTTGACCTAATCTAATACATCTTTGATGATTCAGGAGGCACTTGGAAGTACAGAAATTGCTCATAATCCACACAGCCATTGTCCTGCTATCAAAGAAAAGCTGAACTTAATGACACACTATACCAATCAGCTTTTGATAAAATTGAAAAGAAATATTATCCACAGCCCGTCAATTGCTCCAAATCTAATGAGGATATAGCAGAATCCAACCTCACAGCCCCCAACATATGGCCTCATGCTTGTTTCCCCACCAGGAGGAGGGCTGGGACACTGGTGCCCCAGACAGGATATGCCCAAATGATGGCCGGTGGTAGGAAAGCAATGGACTCCCTTCCCAGCCCTAGGCTCTCTCCACCACCTCTCTCCACCTCTCACTTTTAGGAATACCAATTTCAATTCATTACTCGTCCACTCACAATCTCCTGGGAGCCCACTCTGAATTCAGCATATAAAATGAAATTTTTCAACATTATGTTCAAGGTCTACTTCCTGCCAAGTAGCCTTTTCCAGTCCCTCAATATGTGAGGCACGTTCCTGAGACCACGCTTTGTATCGCACCCCCCTCTATCGGATCTAATTCTCCCTTCTCCAGTGCCTGGCGCAGGTCCCATCTCCTTCACAGGAGCTTCCTGGTCACGCTATTGGCCAAAGACTTCTTTCTCTCCCATGTTTCATGGGAGTCCTTAGGGACTTAATCATCACCTAGCACAGTTTAGATATTGGAAGTTATTATTATTTGCTGGTTAGTGGAGCCTAGTGGTTAAAAACAAACTCTTGGCAGCATTTTCCAGAACAAAGTTGCATGCAATTACTACCAGCCAAACTCAGTACAGTGAATTTGTTTTACGGGATTGCCTTTCCTATTTTGAGCTGTTCCCATCCACTTTGCTATTCCCTCCTCATCTCAGTAAGAGATATATGCATTGTATGCATACCGTATACCCTCATTGCTAAATCAGAATATTCTCTGTAATGATGACTCCAGCTACAGGGACTACTCAGGCCCTGAGATTTCTCCCTCCATCAAAAACATACCCCCCTAACTCATTTTCTTATTGCCTTTTCTCTTTAATATATTTCTCACATTCCTAAGTCATACTCCAAAGATCCCTGGCATTTGACAGGTCTCAAGAGATAATCCTTTGGCAAGTAGTACGTATTTATTAAGTATCTAATGTATGAAGGACTCAGTACTTAGGTGTTAGTAACAGAGCTCGGTATAAGGGAGACTAGGTTCCTGCCTTCATGGAACTTCATGGAAGATATAAGAAATAAATAAGCAAGCAGACAACTCCAAACCATGAGAGTACCTGCTTATAAAGGGAATAATTCTCAGAAGGTGGGATTAAGGAGTGTCAAGCATGTAGAAAGGGAGAACCCTTTAGACAGAATGGTAAAGATAGAAGCCAGTCATATAAAAATACAGGTAAAAAAACATTCCAGATAGAGGGACCAGTCTTTCTGCTGGGAAAAAGCTAGAAAGATGTTTGTGTGCCCCTAGAATAGGGAACCGGTTTTTTAGGAACAAAGAAGCTGGGAAGACAATGTGTGAAAAAAGTTCTAAGCCATAAGCAACAATTACATCACACGAAGGTCTTATAGGACAAAGTAACTTGTTTGTTCTGAGTGTACACTTAATCTTGAGGTTTGATTACTCTTTACTAGCTGATAACATTAAACAATTAATCTCTATAGGCTTCAACTGATTCATCTACAAAATGTCATTAATAATAGGATCTTCTTCATAGTGAGGTTATTTTGATGATTAGTAAGATGATCCATTTAAAGAGTTTTCCCACTACCTGGCACATGGTAGGTAAGCTTTAAATATCAGATATATTGGTCACCCTTCTGGCAAGTATGATTAAACTCTTCACAAAAAATGCTAGTGACTGGATTTTATGCTTCATAATAGGCTGATGAGACTGTCATTTTGGGAAACTGGGATCCTTTTGACAGTTCTCAAATAGCCTCATCTACATGTGGAAGGCTGAATGAACTGAACTGAATCAGTTTCTTTTCATACTTTTCATACTTTATAGTGCCAATTATATAGGCAGAGACTGACTTTCAAAACATTCAGCAATTGATAAGGCACAGGGATTGGCCAATCAGAAGGACATGGTCAATGGCAACAAGGAGCACAGCTGTAGCCATGTGTCCTGGACAGTTACCACCCTAAATGTGTGTACTAACCCATCCCAAGAACTGGAAAATTCATGAATTATACCATAAAGCAATCATGGTAAGGATCAAAGTAAGGATATCCAAAAGGATCAACACAAGACCACACAAGAAACAAAATGGCAGCCAGGATGCGTCAATATAAAAAGGGGAGAAGTCCACAAAGGAAAAGTCAAGAAGATTGAGATGTTCCATTGCCAGCATTGTCAAGGAAAGAGAGCACCCACATTTACACATACTCAGAGACGACTGCAAGTCTCAAGGGGACATGAGTATGTCAGATCCCAGACACTTCCATATTATGCTAGCCATTTGTATCATCCAACAAAATCCCCTGCTCAGAGACCACTACCATAAAGCAACCTTCCAATTTTATTTGATTCCCAAGTCATTATACTATAGAGGAAGAATGTGCTGACCAGCAAATATAAGGAGGCAATCTTTTGCAAAGTTATCTTTTTAATACAAATTTGCAATTCAGCATGTGACTCTTTACATTCATCACATATGTGTTTGCTTAGTATATTAGTCAGCTTGGGCTGCCATAACAGGATATCACAGACATGGTGGCTTCAACAAAAGAAATAGATTCTCTCATGGTTCTGGAAACTGGAAGTTCAAGATCAAAGTGTTGGCAGTGTTGGTTTCTGGCGAGACATCTCTTCTTAGCTTGCATTTGGTCACCTTCTGTGTCCTCACCTGACCTTCTCCTTTGCATACATACTTCTGGGACCACTTTTTTCCTTTCTCTTATAAGGGCATCAGTCCTATTGAATGAGGCTCCCACTCTTAAGACTTCATTTAACCTTAATCACCTCCTCCTAAAAGGCCCTATCTACAAATATAGTCCTTTTGGGGGTTAGCGCTCCAACAAGAATTTTCAGGGGATACGTTTCCATCCATATGAGTTATTTTCAGTCAGAATTCAAAGTCCGATCACAGCTCTAGATACTAATAAGTTTCTGAGTCTAAAATCTGACAGAAAACTCTGGATGTCAGCGGCTACTTCCACACCTTATCCCTCTCCGCTGGTTAATTCACTGTTGGATTTCATGCCATCACTACCTCCCACCTATCCCCGCCTTCCCTTGCTATACTTTTCTCTTTATTGCAGGTCTAGGTGTGCAAACCTTATCAAGATTTCTTAGTCAGTTGGCCAACTTGGGTTCTACCAATAGGAGGCAGTGAGAGACGAGAAGGCAACAGGAAAGGAAATGCTCTTCTCCTTCTAGCTGCAGAGAAGCATAATCAACAGTAGGTGACTATGATCCAGTGACTTCCGTGATTCCTCCAACAAGCGCAGCTTAAAAACAGGCAGTAGCAGCTTCCGAGACTTTGAGTACCACCCACTTAGGTCTTCTGCTCCTCCAGCTTTTCCAACAGTTTTGTTTAAAAATTCCTTGCTTTAACTCTCTCCCAGCTTGAAATATCTAGAGTAGTTTCTCTTTCCCCAGGCTTGACAATAATTGATTCACACCCCATAGAGATATCATTGGAAAGGCCGCCATCCTTCCTTGGGCAACTCCTGGTCTCCTTTTTGTGAGCCTTCTGAGCAATACCGTGGAATTAGAAATCCAACCAGACACGAAGTTCCTGGAGAGCACGGACAATATTTTACGTTCTACGTTCTCCTAGGTAGTATAATGCCTGATGCATAGCAACAGGGCAGACACTCAATGAGCGTTTGTCGTTCACATGAATAAATGAATAAATGAATGTTGACAGCTGTCTTTGTGAACACATAAAAAGCCGGGTGGCAACATAACACGGCTAAAGCAAAGAACTGCTCTACACATTTAGAGCCCTGAAATCACTTTTATAGCCAAACACACAGACGTACTCAAGCCTCAAAGAAAACATTTTATCCTGATTTTAAAACTATTACCAACTTAAAAGTTACTGCTTAGGGCATGCCTGAACTTACAAAGGACCATAACTGAGTCCTGTCCATGTCTTCTCTCTGGCTTCTAACAACTCTATGTTGTGAAGAGCACACATCTGTCTCCACGTGATGGTTTGGAAGCCTCTCCCCCTCTTGGAAGGGGAGGAAGACGGTCAAAGAGTGAAGAAAGACAGGATATTAAGCATCTTTTTTTGACTGATGGACCTTGATACTGGTCTCCCCTCTCCCCTCATGTACATCTCTCCCTAACTGATGAAAATACCATTTCTTGGTATCTGTAGGATCTGTGTTGGCCTTAATAAACTCTCTTTAATTTTCCTCACAGATAGTAATGGCCTTTCAAGGCTAGACAGACCCTTTAATATTCCTAAAGACATCAGTGATCTCTTTTTTCTGCCAGACTTTATTAACAGACTGCATAATTTTCAAGGGACCAAAACCAAACAACACTGTTAAATAAACCTCAAAGGCCCATTTCCTCACAAGCATGTAGTCGCACACACGCAAACACATTTATTCCCACTCTCTCATACACTCACGCGTATCCTGAGAACTCCTCTTCACAGCAATTCCTGTGTCTGATTCCCCCACTCCCCATCCCTGCTTTGAAATTTTAGTGGTAGGGTCCCAAGAAATGGAGAAAAAAGGCAGAACCAAAGACATTCGAAGATTTAGATCTCAGCCCTCTTTCCCATGTAAACTGGAGGACATTCCCTAACTTCTGTGAGTTTACATTTGCCAATCTGTTCAACAGGTTCCTGTGAGGTTGCAATGAGACAATGTACGACTCAAGATAAAT
Source organism: Procyon lotor (assembly GCA_028646535.1). Taxonomy (NCBI): domain Eukaryota; kingdom Metazoa; phylum Chordata; class Mammalia; order Carnivora; family Procyonidae; genus Procyon; species Procyon lotor. Next base: position 82,737,905 of record CM053605.1, on the reverse strand, counting down.
TTTTGCAGTCAGCATCGTGAAGCAACCAACTATGAAAACTAGGATTGTCTGCAGTCTCAAACACAACCAGAGAACAGATATTGGGTCAGACTCATTGACACCAAACCCTGCAGCACCCAATATCCTACGTGGTATAAATCCTACCAAGAATGATTTCAAAGTTAAATGTGCCAAAGATAAAGAGGGCAGCAAGTCTCTTGTCCCTGACAAGGTAGTTCATAGATCTCCACCCCGGTTGTTCCTTAGAATCACCGGGGGACCTTGTATAACAGACCAATGCCCACACGCCATCCCAGACCTCTGGAATCTCTTGGGGAAGGGCCCCCAGACACCAGAGTAGGTTACTGACAGCAGCCTGGGTCAGTAACCACTGGTTGAAGCAGTGGTTCTCAAACTTTGCCATCTATTGAAGTCCCCCGGGGGAGTCATGGAGCTCAAACCAATCAGGACTACTATGGGTGGATACAGTCATCATCATTTTAAGCAATCCAAAAAACTCCAAAATGCAGCACCAGTTCAAAAGGGTGAAGATGTGTCCCCTTTCTTGGTCTCTTTCCCTTCCTCAAGGACCGAGGGACATGCAGTGGCTGGCAGACACAATTGTCTTTCTTTAACCACTGCAACCAATCGGCAAATGCTGACCCCAAAGAAGACTATCAGATACAAACAATTTGGATCGGCGTCTCCCTCTGCACTCTCACTCCGTCCAGCTCACTAATCACCCTGCTTAAAACTGGCCTTTCGCTTCGTGCAAAAACAAATGTTGACTAAAGATAGAAAAAAACATACCTGGATTCCAAACTAATGCACAAACGGAGTCGTAGAAACTCAGAGTGAGGCCATCACTCAGAGAATGAGGAAGAGAACCTCCAGCACCAAGGACAAGAGTGGAAGGCAATCCTGACTCAAATGCTCTGAGACCCACTCCTGCTCTTCTCGCCACCGTTCTCTAAGAGTATCTTGCTCTCATTTCTAAGTGCAAAGAGCAGGGGGGAAGAGAAGAAACGGAATCTCTCAAGATTTGCTTATAGCTACCAAACAGAATGGGTGAAAGTCCTGTCCGCTTTGTATGGAAGTCTTTTCATCCAGATGTATTAAAGTCCACATAAAGGAAAGCAGTCGGCTTTTCTTAAACTTTAAATAAATACACACAGCAGCTTCTCTTTGGAAGAGATCTCGGCTCAGTAGTTGCTGCTATTGCTACATCTATTCATGAAGTACTCACACATGTAGACAAGTGTGTGTGGGTCGCACACATGCGTGAGTGTGTATGAGCGTGCATGTGAGTGCTCACGTGTGTGCACACACACTCTCAACAGAAAACCACTCTTTCCATCCGGGACAGGAGAATAAAAGAAATACCAAACAATGAGAATTACAAACACAAAATGTCTACCTAAATCCTAACAGCACCCTGAAAATGATTCAGAAGATTGCATGCGAACAGATTTCCCGAATGTGGCCCGTCCTTGCCAGATAAATTAGTAGCTGGAAACACTCTCTGCAGGGTGTGACAACCGCTTTGTACTTTGAAGTGGAGGAAAATCTTGCGTGAGGATGAAAATTGGTTTTAAAGAATGATTTCATGAGCTCATGTTTACTAAACTTCTCACCCTAGAGGCTACCCAGTAGCTTAGAGCTGAGAGTTGAAATGCTAGAGAGGAACCCTAACAATTATAGCCTTGGGGTCTCTTGACATAAATGGCAGCCATCAGCACAGGAACGAGGGGACTCCAGGGCAGGCAGGGGCTGGAAATCTCCACTGATGTTCGGCATGCAGCTCAGCAAACTTCAACAGGTAAAGCACTGATGCTAATCTCAATTAAGTCCCTTGGGAGCGGAGGACAGGGTAAGCTCTTCAGACCTCGAAAGCAGCCAAAATTCAATCATGCTCAACCCTCCCTCTTTAAATATATTTTTTTAATTGAGAGATAATTCACATACCATAAAGTCCAGTCTTTCAAAATAGACAATTCAGTGTCAACCCCCTTCTACTACCTGGAACTATTTACCCAATACAGAAACTCAGGGGATGATTCCCTCTCATCTGGGACACAAAGAAGCTCCCTCATGGTGGCTGGAGGTCCCATTCATCCTGACTGTGCCATGTCCACTTCCTTTTGGGTAGCAACATCCTGGATAGTCCTGAGTTCAAGTTCTCCAACTGAAAAGTTCTGGGGCAGTAAGCGATTTCTGTGAACTTGAGCAATTTATGTAACTTCGCTTGGTCTCAGTTTTCCCATGGATAAAATTAAAATACAGAGAGCAGCAATCATCTTAAGGGAATGGCTCTGAGGTTTAAGATGCTCGTTTTAAAATACTGAGTAGAGGGGCACATGGGGGGCTCAGTCAGTTAAGCTTCTGCTTTTAGTTCGGGTCATGACCTCAGTGTCCTGGGATTGTGCCCCGTATTGGGCTCCCTGCTTGCAGAGAGCCTGCTTCTCCCTCTCCTCCCTGCTCATGCTATCTCTCTCTCTCTCTCAAATAATTAAATAAAGTCTTAAAAAATAATAATAATAAAGTAAAATAAAACATGGTGGGTATTGAGGAGGGCACGTACTGCATGGAGTACTGAGTGTAGTGCATGAACAATTAATCTTGTAACACTGAAAAAATAAACATATTTGGGGGAAAAATAAAACACTGAGTAGATAACAACTATTATAACTCAACAGAATCTTTTTCATTCAGAATTAATAATATTTATTCAATATCTGTTTTGATCCCAGACCTCATGTTAGGCCTTAAAAGACATAAGAAGAAGAAAGATGTAAAGCACACATCCTCAAATTTTAAGGAAGGATGGAAGATTTATATGGTAAAAAGGTAAAAAAATGTGAATGAATGAATATTTCTGGCACAAAGAAGACTCGCTTCCGACTGGAATAATGTGTAAAACTTGCCTTCTTTGCCATTCAAGTACTTCCAGCTGATTTCCAAGACAGAAACTCTTGCTACATTTTTTACAGTGTATCAACCAAAAGCTAAGAGACAGAATGGCAGGGCTTTGGACCAGGATAAGCGTTTCGGCTCCGGCTGCTCTTCTCCAACCATCTGTTCCTTCCCTCCCAGTTCCTCTTAGTAAAGCTGTTCCCCTGGTTTACTTCCCTCGTCTACCTCCTCTCCATTTATCGCTTTAAGAAACATTTCTATTTCATGACATGAAATGCCCGTATGTTGCCCATGAACTCCTAAGGGGAAACTCAGTATAAAAATGAAACAGATAAATAAATAACTTTTAAAAATAAATAAAGTGTGCACATAACCCCAGAGGACCAGAGGAATATTTAGATAAGTGACTAGGGAAAAGAATTTTCACACTGTGTCATCTGCTAACGCTAATGAGTTAATTAAATTAGAAAAATTCCACAGCCAGAAGCGAAAACATCCAAATACGTGGGATGCTGGGGGAATTATGGACCATGCTACTAAATGCATTCTGTTCAAGCTTTTTTTTTTTCTTTGAGAAGGCTGTGGAGAGCTACACTTAAAAAACCATCCAATTTCAAGAGCGCATTTTCCATCTGGGGCCAGTTGGGTAGAATGTGCTCTAAACTCTGCAAACCCCACTGAAAGACAACAAGACTTGTTAAGGAAACTGTTTATGAAAAACAATGTTTTGAAAAGATCCAGCACAAGGTTTAATTGTGATGTCCCCCTACATTGCTGAATTCATTATTTTCCATTATATGCTTTAATACACAAGTGAAAAGCCAAAACAATCCAAGAAATGGATATAGTCAAAAAAGTCAGACAACAATACATTTTTGCTAAGGCTTTATTACATGGTAATTAGAATATTTCCAGCTACCTGGAAGCTTTTTGCTCTTTAAAGGTTTTTTTTTTCTCTTCTTTTATGGTACCCTCCTTCCATAATCCCTATGTCCCAAACAATCCTGATGAGGAGGGAAAAAATATGTTCAAAGCCTAGTAAATCAAGATTGAAATAACCATTAATATGCTGAAACCAATGGAAGGAATTCGTAATAAACCATAAAATGTAGAATATGACCTTAAAGATGTCCTAAGTAATAACAGCTGTCAAGATAAAATGTATGAAAAAAGTCTTAAAGATGTTTATCTTTTTCTATTCAGTGTTTCATTGAATTGAGAGTGCCGTTCACTTGTGGGGAAGTGCGCTGAGATTTGTTGCAAAAGCAAAATGGTTGATGAGCACCTACTTACACTCATGGCTAGAGGGAGTGTAGTTAAGGGTGTGTGTGTGTGTGTGTGTGTGTGTGTGTGTGTGTGTACGTGATGTGTATGCACGACATGTACAACCATGCACATATACCTACGTATGTGTATATGGCCATACCTCCCTTCTTGTCCTCATGTCTCCCAGATTATGAGCAGTGATAATCAAAACTTCTAATTATTGAGGCCTTTTTTTTTCTTGGAATGAATTGCTTCTTTTTATTTGGGCTTTGAAGGCTCCGGAATAAGAGAAGTTCTATAGATAGTTGGATAGATCAGGGCTTCTCAGACTCAAGAATAGTAATATCTGGCGGAGTCATTAAAACACACATTCTGATTAAGTAGGTCTACAGCAAAGTTGGAGATTCTGCAGGTCTACTAAGCTGATGCTTCTGGTCTGTGAATTCCACTTTGATACTAAAGGATCTGAAATGTAAAAGGGAGAACTTATCTGCATTCACTTGTGAGTGAAATTCTATGGATTTTCTCAGAAAACTATGATCTTCTGGCCAGATGCCATGGCTTTGTTCCAGATATGATCTAAGATATTTCATGGGCCCCATCGGTCACGTAGTTTAGGTCATGCACAATAATTTCTATGTTAACCTCTATTCAGGACATTTGGAATCCCAGAACCCAAGGTTTAAAAGGTTTCTTCCAGACCCCTCTTCGACCCCCATCAATACAGTCATTACCTCTAAAAAAAAAACCTAAGAAATCGTAGCCCCATCTCTGCTTCCCTCTTCCACTGACAGAAGCTCCCCCTGCCTTTTTCAGAAACCCATCTCACATTTGGGGGTCATGAAGAGTTAGAAAGTTCTACTCTGTCTCCTGAATTTTCATCCACTTGGCCATAGCTCTGATCCTTGGAGCAAACATAAGTTTTCTCTTATTCAAACACAATATGCCCAGTTTCTTCAACACTTCCTCCTGTGAGAAACTTTCCACAGCCCTTGGCTTCCTTGACACTGTCTCTGGAACCTCCTAGAACATGATGAAATCTATAAGTTAATAACATCCTTCAGGGGCACCTGGGGGCTCAGTGGGCTAAAGCCTCTGCCTTCGGCTCAGGTCATGATCTCAGGGTCCTGGGATCGAGTCCTGCATCGGGCTCTCTGCTCAGCAGGAGCCTGCTTCATCCTCTCTCTCTGCCTACTTCTGATCTCTCTCTCTCTCTCAATCTGTCAAATAAATAAATAAAACCTTTAAAAAAATAACATCTTTCAAAAAAAAATAACATCTTTCATTCAGATTCCTTTAAAAAATTATATCATAGTATATGAATTAATCCTCTTTGTAAGAGATACGAGCAGTAAAAAAATGCACGTACACTGTAATGTGAAAACTGTAGCCTTTCACTCTTCTCCCCAGAGATAATGACTTGTAATAGGTTTTCCACTTGTTTATCTGCAGAAATATATATAGATTTTTTTCTTTCTATACAAATGGGATCAACATCTATTTTTCTGTGACTTTTCACCTAATATATTCAATACAGAAGGGCCTAATTCATTTTTTTACAGTTTTATGTTGTTCTGTAGCATAAATGAACAATAAATTGTTTATTAACTTATGAGTAGAAATTTAGACAGGCACTGTTGTTTTCTGATTCTAGACAGGACTTCCATTAGAACTGTATATGCATCTTTTGTGCCTGAGTTTCTCTCTAAGGTATAGATTTCTCAAGGTGGAACTACAGTGTAAAAATTGTTTAATTTTGATAGAAATTGACTAGTAACCTTTGACAATATTTTAAGAATGCATGCCGTCACTAGCAGTGATGAGACTACCTACTTTCCACATAGTTGTCACTACTGAATAAATCAATCTTAAACCTTCTTCAAAATCATTAGTAAAAGAAAAAAAACCTCATTGCTTTAATTTACATTGCATGATTATTAATGAAATTGGGCATCTTTATGTTTGTCGGTCATTTGAATTATTCCCCTCTGTATAGCCTGCTTAAGTTATCTGCCTATTCTCTCCCTCCTATTGCTTTTTTGTTGACTGATAGGAACTATTAATTCCTTTTGAATGTTAACTCTTTATGAACAGGCATTGTAAATATGTTCTCCCAATCTATCTCTTGGTTCTTCACTTTGTTCATCATTGTATAGAATGATAAAACTTATTTGTAGTCAATTGCATCAACCTTTTCCTTTATATCTTCTGAACTGAAAAGAAAATCCATTATGTTCCCTTAATATTTTTATGGTACTATCTGAATATACTTTTGTCCATGGTATAGAGCATAGACTTAACTTGGTCTTTGAAAAGGATACTCAGTGGAACCTGGGTAGTTCAGTTGGTTAGACAACCAACTCTTGATTTTGGCTCAGGTCATGATATCAAAGCCTTAAGATAGAGCCCCACATCAGGCCTCATGCTCAGAGGGGAGTGTGCTGGGGAGTTTCTCTCCCTCTCCTCCTCCCTCTGCTCATGCTCTCTCTCTTTCTCAAATACATAAATAAATCTTTTTATAAATGGATATTCATTAATTCTGTGTTTAAGTTTCCCACACTGATTTGAAATGCCCCTTCATAATAACAAAGTTCAATATACACATGATTCTTTTTCTTGACTCTGTTAAAAAAAAAAACTAATCTATTTGCCTAATCTTTGCACCATTATCACACTGCTTTAATTATAAAGTTTTAGTAAATTTTGAAATCTTGTTGGTCAAGTTTCCCTTGCTGTTCTGTTTGGATATAGGATTATCTCATCATTTTCTACAAAAATTAACGGACATATTTTTACCGGATTGTATTTAACTGAATAGATTACTAAAGAGAGAATTTAGATTATTACATTTATGAGTCTTACTATTCAGTGATGCAGATATACGGTAGGTTGCTTAATGGCCAAAAATTTCCTATCCCCGAAAGTCCTTTCTCCCTCTGAAATGTGTCTTTGATGTTCTTCCAGGCTAGGAGTGGTGTCCATTTCAGTTCTTGAACAAGGGCTTATAACTGTTTTGACCAATACAAAAGAAAAAAATGATAATTAATTCTCACACAAAACCCTGAGAGAACTTGAAGCTTCTCCCTTCTGTCTTAGAACCCTGAAACTACTGTGCTATGAAGAAGCCCAATCTAGCCCACTGGAGAAGGAGAACTGAGGTGCCCACCCCAACAACTGCAAGATAATCTGGGTGAGGCCGCCTTGGACCCTCCAGATCTAGTCCAGTTTTCAGACGACTGCAGCCATATGAATGATCTCAGGTGAGAACAACAGAAAAAACATAGGGGTTGCCAACTCAGGAAATCATTAGAAAAAAATAAGTCATTTTTGTGTTAAGTAACCAAATATTGGAGTAGTTTGTTATGTAGCAATAGATAATTTAAGCAATATCTCTCCATTAATTTGGGTCATTGTTCATGTCCTTTGGTAAAGTGTTATAAATTTCTTTAAGTAGCCCTTAGTCATATCTCTTTTAAAATCAAGATATTTATTTATTTTTGTTGCTCTTGAAGCTAAACACTTTTTTTCTGATTATATTTCCTAATTGGATATAGGGACCATAGGAAAAAAACTACTGATTAATAAACTTTGACATTGTTCAAACTGTTTAGGTATTATCCTGAGAAGTTTTGCTAGTTCTAAATGTGCTTATTTCATTTTGTTAGATTTTCTAGGTAGAAAATAGCAACATACTTGGCTCTTTGTTTCCAATATTTACTATTCTTTTTGTTTTTTCCAATATTTTCTATACTTTTCTCTTTCTCTGGTCATATGCATTGGCTAAGATAGCAACTTGATAGTGGGAACATTTCATTCCTTACTATAGTAGAATTAGTTGTAATTTTTTCACCAGTGATTATGAGACTGTCTGGTTTCTTTGTAACTAAGAACTACCAGGTTGAGGAAATATCTATATTCTTAGATCCCTATAGCATTTTTGAAATGTTTTATTTTTAATCTAAATTTTTAAACATACCAAAAGTACATAAAGTAACAAAAACATTCATGTACCTACCACTCATATTTAATAAAGTTAACCTTTTGCCATATTTGTCTTAATCTTTTCTTTTCTTAAGAAATAAAGCATTATAGATACAGTTATGGCTCCATTAGCCACCACCCTGTAGTGAGAAAGCATCCCTGCTGTGAATGAATTATACTTTTACTACGTATTTATGTACAAAGAATGGTAAACAGTATTGTTTAATGTGCTTTTTTAATGTTTACATATATTGTATCATGTTTTCTCTACTTAGTCACTATTTTTTGTCGCTTAATATTATGGTATCAAGATTTATCTATAAATATAAAAAAGTTTTCACTCATTTTAAAGATTTTAATAATCCCATTAAATTGATTTACAAGTTATCCAATTTCCCAAAAATAGCTATTTAGGCTATTTTTAGTATTTTGCCATTCACATTACAAATGATACTGCTATCAATATCCTTGCTTATACATTTTTCTGAACAAAGGCAGGAAAACTTCTCTCTCACACAGAGAACTCACTGGGTCAGAGATTATGCACATGTTCAATTTACCAGGCAGTATCAAAACACTCTCCAAAAATGGTTATAATAGTTTCTATTCAGGTCAGCAACGATAAAATCTGTTTTTTCTTGGATTTTCTACCATAAAATGCAGCAACCACACTTCTGAAATGAAATAAGTATCTCAAACGGATACCTACACTCCCTTGTTTTCTTTGGAGCATTACTCACAATAGCCAAGACAAAGAAACAACCGAAATGTCCATTGACAAACAAATAAAGAAAATATAATACACACACACACATATATATACACACACATACATATGTACATACACTGGAATATTATTCAACCATAAAAAAGAAGGAAATCCTATCATTTGTGACACAGATGGATCTACAGGACATTTATGCTAAGTAAAATAGGGCAAACAAAGAAAGATAAATATTGCATGAGCCTACTTATACATGGATTCTAAAAAAGCTGAACTCAGAAACACAGAGCTGAATGCAAGGAAATAATGGCTCTGAATGACACATTAGACCAGATGGACCTAACAGATAGATACATGACATTCCATCCTAAAACAGCAGAATAATAAATGCATTTGCAACATTCTCTAGGAAAGATCACATGTTAGGCCACAAAAGAAGTCTCAATAAATTTAAGAAAGACTAAAATCAAATCAAGCTTTTTCCAACCACCATAGTTTGAAAGTAGAAATCAATTATAAGAAAAAATCTAGAAAGGACACAAATACATGGAAGCTGAGCAATATGCTACTAAGCAGTGAATGGGTCAACCAAGAAATCAAAATGGAAATCAAAAAATACATGGAGACAAATGAAAATGAAAACACAATGGTCCAATACCTTTGGGATGCAGCAAAAGCGGTCCTAGGAGGGAAGAATATAGCAATATAGGCCTACCTCGAGAAGCAGGAAATACTTCAAATACACAACATATCTTTATACCTAAAGGAGCTAGGAAAAAAAAAAGAGCAAATAAAACCCAAAACTAGTAGAAGGAAGGAAAAAACAAAGATTAGAGCAGAAAGAAATGAAAGAAAGAAGGAGGACGGAGGGAGAGGAAGAGAAAAGATCAGTGACACCAAGACCTGGTTCTTTGAAAAGATAAACAAAATTGATAAAATTTTAGCCAGAGTCATCAAGAAAAAGAGAGGACTCAAATAAATAAAACAAAAAACTAAAAACAAAGGAGAAACAACAACCAACTACCAAAGACATACAAAGGATCATGAGGGAACATTATAAAAACTTATATATAAAACAAATTGAACACCCTAGAAGAAATGGATAACTTCCTAGAAACACAATCTTCCAAAACAGAATCTGGAAGAAAACTTGAATAGACCAATTAATAGTAATAAAATTTAATTGGTAATTAAAACAAACAAACAAACAAAAACCCTTCCAATAAACAAAAGTCCAATACTGCATGGCTTCACCAGTGAATTGTGCACCACAAACACTTAAAGAAGACCTAACACTCAGTCTTCTCAAGCTATTCCAAAAAATAGAAGAGGAAGGAAAGCTTCCCAATTCATTCCACGAGGCCTTGATATCAAGCATTACCTTGCTTGATATCAAGCATTACCTTGCTTGATATCAAGCATTACCTTGATATCAAAACCAAAGACACTACAAATAACCAAACATACAAGTCAATGTCTCTGATGAACAAAAATTCAAAAATCCTCAACAAAATATAAGCAAATGGAATTCAACAATACATTAAAAAGTCATTTACCACAATCCACTAGGATTTATTCCAGGTATATAAGAGTGTTTCAATACTAATAAATTAATCAGTGTGATACATCACATTAACAAGATAAAGTATAAAAAACATATGATCATCTCAACAGATGTAAAAAAAAAAAAAAGACAAAATACAACATCCATTCATGATAAAAACTCTCAACAAAGTGGGTTTAGAAGGAACACACTCCAACATAGTAAATACCATATATGAAATACCATAGCTAGCATTGTACTCAATGGTGAAAAACTGAGGGCTTTTCCTCTGAGATCAGGAATAAGAAAAGGATGTCCACTCTAATCACTTTTATTCAACATAGTACTTGAAGTCTTAATTGCAGCAATGAGACAAGAACTAAGGAGCTGAACTCCTAGAAACACAGAGTATAAAGGTTTGTTGCCAAGGGCAAGGGGTTGGGGGGAAATGGGAAGAGGTTGATCAAAGGGTACAAATCTCCAGTTATAAGATCAATATGCTCTGGGGATCTAATGTATAGCATGGTAATTAGAGTTAATAATAATGTAGACTTGAAAGTTGCTAGAGAGTGAATAGCAAATGTTCTTACCACAGACACACACAAAAAATGGTAATTGTAGGATGTGTTAACTAACCCTGTTAAGGTAATTATTTCATAATGTGTATAGGTACAAATCATCCCACTGTACATCTTAAACTTATACACAGTGTTATAGGTCAATTATATCTCAACAAAGCTGGGGATTAAAAGAAATGCTTAGTAACATTTGCAGTTGAATTGGGTGGCCTCCTTTGCAACTGGACTGAAGGCAATACCTCTATTTTGACCGAATGACTATTTTCTTGATTCATTTATTTGAGGTCCTTTGCATATGAAGGAGCCACAACTCAGGAAAACATTAACCTGATTGACTTCCAAGGACTGACTTCTTCCTCCACTTGACCGTTTCTCCACCTTTTTATTTTGTATCACCTTCCTTCAGCACCCTTTAATTTTTTCCTGATTACTTCTCCCTGTGAAATTTTAATACCACAGATATACTGTGTGTCTATTTAGTATCATTGCCCTTGAGAGGGCCACAAACCATTGTGATTACTGTCTTTCAATCTAACCAGTAAATTTTCATCTCTGTTGAGAATGTTTCTAAAGATTCTCTGAAACACATTCAGGTTTCTCAATTTCCTCTTTTGAGAAATTCAACTTGACCCTCTTCTTGTGACTCTTTAGACCAACAGAAACTTTAGACCAACAGACCCTCTTCTTGTGACTCTTTAGACCAACAGCTGGTGCCAGGGAGTTCTGAAATTATTTCACTAAGTGCACAAGCATTCTATGAGGTGCTTTGCGGGGAAGGGAGAGGAAAAAATAATGCAAACCCAAAGACAGTGATACAACCCAAAGGGCTAGGAAGTCAAGAAGGTGATGCAAAAGAGGGAATCAGGACTCAGGGCAACTGTGTCTGCCTGGAAATTCACATTCTGCCTAATACTGGCAGCTGGCACTCAACTGTGCCAGAACTACCATGCAGGAATGAGAGTTTACTTTATCCAAACCCTCATTTTTTTTTTTTTGAGATTTTATTTATTTATTTTAGATGGAGAGAGACAGTAGGGAGGGGCAGGGAGAGAGAAAGAATCTGAAGCAGACTCAGCATTCAGTGCAGAGCCTGATGTGGGGGTCAGGCATGATACCACGTCTCTGAGATCAGGACCTGAGCTGAAACCAATAGTCAGACGCTTAACTGACTGAGCCACCCAGGCACCCCCTAGCCCATCAATTTTTATTTCAGATATTTGAAATTTGAATCAGATATCTATTTCAGATATTTATTTCAGATATTTCAGAAATTCAGATATTTGTGTAAAATCTCTCAATTTTTAAAGATTGTTCAGACTGTTAAAAGGTATTTCACAAGCCCCAAAAATTCATCTTTCAGAACTATGCAGCTTATTAACTACAAATTTGCAAATGTTCACTACACGAGTTCTCATACACCTCCCACCTCCTCTAAAATTTGACGATTTTTAAGATTTTGAATCAATATAAAACTCCAAGAACATTCAGTCTTAAACATTAACACAAAAAAACTAAGAACAGCAATAGTAGGGAAGGGATTTAATTTTCCATCACTTGCCTATGCAATGGAGAAAATCCAAACTTTCTTTTCAAAAGATAATTTATACTCCTTTCGTGTGAAGTCAAAATGTGAAAGCAATTATCTTAAGTTACAGAATAAGTTTGGAAAGCATGAAGGTTTTTCTCTCCTTACTTCAAAATTAAAATAATACTTGGGTTACTAAATAATTTTTAGATATTCATGTACATCATTACAGCACAGAGATTAAAAAGCCTTTCCTTCAAAGGCAATTTTATATATTTCTTTAATTTAGAAAATTCTCTGAGGTATGTGAGTACATACTTCTGTAATTTCTTGGTTGTCTTTATGTTTTTTTTCTTCCTTGATAATTTTAGTATGTCTGTCTCATCCAGAAAAAAATAAAAAGGTTGTTATGATCATATGCAGATATTTTGATAGATCACGCTGATCAAATTACCTGAATTATGGCCATATTTACACCTTATGTTTTGCTGTGTAAATGGTTTCTGTGGGGTTTTGCAAGTCTTGTTATAGTTTAGAAATTCAAATATAAGATTTGTATATCTGATTCTGTTAATAACTATCTATGTATCTTCAGACAAATTATTTCTCTATTCTTCAGTTTTCTCCTTTCACATGTAAAGGGAAATTAACTCTGTAATCTCTATAAGCTTCTTTTGGCCTTAAAATATTTTGTTCTAGAAAATAATTTAAAAGGATTGAAACCTTTGGTTTTAAATGTCTTGCATCTTTTGATTTAAAGTTTTATTGAGACATAATTCACACACATTAACCCATTTAAAGTATACCATTCAGTGGATTTTAGTGAATTCAGAGTAGTACACCCATCACCACCATCTAATTTCAGAATACCTTCAACACACAAAAAACAAAAAACAAAAAACAAAAAAACCCTAACATTATACAGTAGTTGTCCTTCCCCCTGTTTCCATGCCCAACCACCCACCACACCCACCGCCCATCACCTAGCTACAGGCAACTACTAAATCTATATTCTGTCTCCATAGATTTGCTTATTCTGAATCTTTCTTATAAATGGAAACATAACGAGTGGTATTTGCAACTTCTTTCACTTAAGATAATGTTTTTAAAAATTATCCAAGCCTTAGCACATGTCAATTCTTTATTTTTACGGTTGAATAATATTTCATTGTATGGATTACTATATTTTATTTATCCATTATTTTAGTTATTTGACATTTGGATTGTTTCTGAATTTTGTATGGACATCCATGTACAATTTTTCATATGGACACATCTTTTCATTTCTCTTCCACCTTGAAGTGGAATTGCTGGGTCAAATTGAAACTCTTAGTTTAGTATTTTGAAATACTACCAAACTGTTTTCCAAAGTAGCTGTAACATTTTACATTCTCATCATGAACGTATTAGAGTTCCAATTTCTCCACACCTTTGTCAGAATTCGGTTCTGTCCATCTTTACGTTTTATTATAATCACTCTAGTGGGTTATGAAGTGCTATCTCATTGTGATTTTTATTTTTATTTCCCTAATGGCTGAAAATGTTGAGCATCTTTTAATGTGCTCATTTGGCCATCTGTAGATCTTCTTTGGAGAAACATCTACTCAAACCTTGTCTATTTTTTAATTGGCTGACTTATCTTTTCATTGTTAAGTTGTAAGAATTTTTTCTTTATTTTGATTACAAATCCCTTGTCAAACATATTTACAATTATTTTCTCCCATTGTATGCATTACCCTTTCACTTTCATAATACTGCCCACAGATATTTTTAATTTTACTAAAGTCCAAGCCATCAACTCTTTTTGTTTTGTTGCTAAAGTTTTTGGTGTCACATTTAAAGAAACTACTGCCTACTCCAAAGTAATGAGGATTAGCTTGTACTAGAGGAGTTTGTTATTTTAGCTAATACGTTCATGTCTACGGTTTATTGTATTTTTTATGGTGTGGGATAGGGATCCAAATTCATTCTTTTGCACATGGATATCCAGTTTTCCTAGTACTATTTATTGAAAAGGTTATTTTTCTCCCCACGAAATTTGTCTTGGCACCCTTGTCAAAACCCAGTTGACTCTAAGTATGGAGGTTTATTTCTACACTCTCAGTTTTAGTCATCTGATGTCTACGTATGGCCCTCTGTGTACCACACATTCTGGGTCACTACAGCTTTGTTGTAAGCTTTGAATTTGGGAGTGTGAGTTTTCTAATTTCAGTCTTCATTTCCAAAATGGTTTGGGCTGTTTTCCACATGAAAATACCTTGTATTTCCATATGAATTTTAGCATCAGTTTATAAATTTCTGCAAAAAGTCAGCTGAGACTTTGATAGGGATTGCACTGAGCCTGTAAATCAATTTGTGGAGTATCACTGTCCTAACAATATTATGTCTTCTAACCCATGAAAGTAAGAAGTCTTTCTATTTATTTATATCTTTTTAAATTTTCTTTCAACATTTTATAATTTTTGGTATACAACTCTTACACTTCATTTGCTGTAGTTATTCCCAGGTGTTACATTCTTTTAGTTGCTCTTATAAGTGGGGTTTCATTCTTAATTACACTTTTAGATTGTTTATTGCATTGTATCTCTTTCAAGTTTCAAGAAAAAACAACTAGGTCATTTTTCATTCATTCCAACTTTTTTGTGTTTTTCTTTAAACGATGTACTCATTTTTATTTTACTTTCTAGGTAATATATTTCTATTTTCCACTTTTATTTTTAAATTTCATTCTTAATTAAGTCATGACAAGACTCCTAAGAGCTGTATACACTATGTTTGAATTGAAAGTAAACTGGACACGGGGCCCAGTCAATTAAATCGCTTAGAATAAATTGTAATAGACTTCATCATCCTTTACTAGCATCCACTGAACACTAACTGAATGCACAACACTAACATAGTCTCAGTAGCCCACATTTGCTGAAAATGCATTCATTGCCTTCTAACAAGCAAACTGTATTTAACTCCCATGACCCCAGAAAAACAGTTGTTAAGAGACCAAAACATAAATAAATACCCTCATCATTTCAAGCTTGTTGTTTTGATTAAATATTTGCATTTTTTCCATTAAAGGAAGCATTTCCTTTGACTGCCAAAAGGATAAAAAAAAACTACTATGAAGCTGAATTTCAATTTTACTATTCAAACCTTTCCAAAGCTGCCACTGTATGTTGCCTTTTAAATTTATGCTAATATTGTTCAAGGTATAAAATGTAATCATATGGAATGTAAGAGGAATAAAATATATTCTGACTACTAGGGCTTTTCATGACAAATACAACATGGATTCAAATAGAAGAGTCGTATTAGGTCAGTAGCTCTTGAAAACTTTGAGGATCAGAGGAAGTTAAAGACCCAACACCCTGGAAAAATACAAACATTTACAATATGGGCATTTTTGTACACAATTTTAACGATTCTTGGTTACTCTGCAGCCCAGCCATAGATAGATGGACTTTAAAGTAAGAACTTCCCATTAAGTAATAGTTGAAAAACATATGTAACTGTCACAGATCCGTTCTCTGGACTATACAAACAAGATAAATAACCCTAGGAACCAGAAACTGAGCTCAGAGAAGAAAGAGGGTACTGAAGTCTTAGGTTTACTGAGTTCTGGGCCTAGAGGCACATAAAAATGGGAAAGATTTTGACACCAAATACGTACTAGGTATTAAAATCTTTCTATAAATGTGAAGACAAAGGCAGCAAGCTCTCTTCGTGAAAATATAGTCAGGAAAAAAGGTCCCCCAATCTTGTAAGAAGGTTGGTAAAAACTAATTGTTGCCTGTGGCTACAGTTTTTACAGGATGCTGATCTACATAAGAGAAGGAAAGCCCCAAAGATCGGACTTTAATCAGCTCATTTGCTAACTCAGCTTCATCTGAGATGGGCCCAATTTTATATTACAGGATAGATACACCAAGTTACTCCTATAAGACCTGGGTACGGACTGGGTGTCTGACAAGTGTGCAGGAAGTATCCACAGATCCTCTAGATGGAAAGAAGTGTGCAGAAAGAAGGGGGGGAATCCTCATTCAAAATAAAATGCAAACTTAAAGCCCATGAACACGAATACCAAGAAGAGAGCCAAAATTAATAAATAAATAAATAAAGAGAACTCATTGACAAAGAAAAACAATGAAAAAAAACTAAGACTGACATCAGAAAAAGACATGCAGATATGGCAAACAGGTACACGAAAAGATGCTGGACATCACTGGCATCAAGGAAATACAAATCAAAACCACAATGGGATATCGCCTCACACCTGTTTGAAGGGGTGTTATAAAAAAGACAAAAGATAACAAGTGCTGGCAAGGATGGGAAGGAAAAGGAACAGTTGTGCACCATTGGTGGGAATGTAAATTGGTGCATTATGGAAAACAATACAGAGAGTCCTCAAAAACTTAAAAACAGAAAAACCATATAATCCATCAATCCCACTTCTGAATATTTATCCAAAGAAAACAAAATCACTATCTTGAGGAGATATCTATATTCCTGTTTACTGAAGTGGTATTCACAATAGCCAAGATTCAACCGAAGTTGTTTAAAACACACACACACACACACACACACACACACACACACACACCCCATAAAATTATTCAGCCTTAAAAATTAAGAACCTTCTGCCATCTGCAAAAACATAGATGAACATGAAATAAGCCAACTCAGAAAGAGAAGTATTGCATTATCTTACTTATCTGTGGAAACTAAAAAAAGTCAAATTCATAAAAACAGAGTAGAATGGTGATATCCAGAGACTGCAGAGTGGGGGGAATGGAGACACATTGGTCAAAGGATACAAACATTCAGTTAAGTTGCATAGATAAGTCCTGAAGATCTAATGCATTGGTGGTGACTACAAGTTAATAATACTATATTGTGTACTTGAAGTTTGTTAAAAGAGTTCTTCTAAATTGTTCTCTGCATACACACACAAAAAAAAAATCCTATTTGAGGTGGTGTATATGTTAATTAGCTCAATTGTGGTATTAATTTCACCATATTTATGCATATATCACACTGTACACCTTAAATATATACCATTTTTATTTGTCAAGTATCTCTCAATAAGGCTGGAAAAAAGAATGAGTAAAGATCAAAGTTGGAAAAGCATTCATA
Source organism: Procyon lotor (assembly GCA_028646535.1). Lineage (NCBI taxonomy): Eukaryota > Metazoa > Chordata > Mammalia > Carnivora > Procyonidae > Procyon > Procyon lotor. Next base: position 82,720,269 of record CM053605.1, on the reverse strand, counting down.
AAAAGAATGAAATTTTTTTTAAATTTTTTTAAGATTTTATTTATTTATTTGACAGAAAGAGAGAGAGATCACAAGTGGGCAGAGGCAGGTAGAGAGAGGAGGAAGCAGGCGCCCTGCCAAGCAGAAAGCCCGATGCGGGGCTCCATCCCAGGACCCTGAGATCATGACCCAACCTGAAGGCAGAGGCTTTAACCCACTGAGCCACCCAGGCGCCCCAAATGAAAATTTTTAATACAAGAATACACATATAAGAAATACAAAGAAGACCTATTATAAATCTAGACAAGAAAAATCATGGTCTGAAATAAAATGCCACAACCAAGATAGAGTAGAGAAAAGACAATGAGGAGAAAATTAATGAATTAAAAAGTTACACTGAAGAATTCACCTGGAATGAAGCATAGAGAAATAACTGAAGGTAAGAAATAGCAATGAAAAGGTGCTAAAATGCACCTAAAAAATTCCAAAAAGAGGAACATAGAGTGACATAGAAGAAATATCTGAAGAAATAATGGCTAAAACATTTTCAACACTGAATAACATGTGTTAGGATTGAAAGTATAGTATAAATAACAATAACTGTATATCAACATGTATAATAATAAAGCTATAGAGCATCCAGCAAAGAGAAAAACCTAAGAGTGACTAGAGATCTTTTTAAAGTGACATACACACGAAAGCCAGGGGAGGTAAGTAGGGGGATGGGTGAAATAGATAAAGGGGATTAAGGGGTACAAACTTGTAGTTATACAATAAATAAGTGGCTTGGGGTCCCTGGGTGGCTCACTTAAGCATCTGACTCTTGATTTTAGCTCAGGTCATGATCTCAGGGTTGTGAGATCAAGCCCTGCATCAGGCTCCATGCTCAGTAGGGAGTCTGCTTAAGATTCTCTCTCTCTGAAAGGGGAACCCTCCTACACTGTTGGTGAGAATGCAAGCTGGTGCAGCCACTCTGGAAAACAGTATGGAGATTCCTCAAAAAGTTGAAAACAGAGCTACTCTATGACCCAGCAATTGCACTACTGGGTATTTACCCTAAAGATACAAATGTGATCCGAAGGGGCACGTGCACCCAAATGTTTATAGCAGCAATGGCCACAATAGCCAAACTATGGAAAGAACCCAGATGTCCATCAACAGATGAATGGATAAAGATGTGCTATATATATACAATGGAATACTATGTAGCCATCAAGAGAAACAAAATCTTGTCATTTGCAATGATGTGGATGGAACTAGAGGGTATTATGCTAAGCGAAATAAGTCAATAAGAGAAAGACAATTATCATGTGATCTCTCTGATATGAGGAATTTGAGAGGCAGGTAGGGAGAGGAAAAATGAAACAAGATGGGGTGGGGAAGGAGACAAACCATAAGAAACTCCTAAACTCATGAAACAAACTGAGGGTGGCTGGAGGATGGGGGGGTAGGGAGAGGGTGGCTGGGTTATGGACATGAGGGAGGGTATGTGCTATGGTGAGTGCTGTGAAATGTGTAAGCCTAATAATTCACAGACATGTACCTCTGGGGCAAATAATACATTTTATGTTCAAAAAGATTCTCTCTCTCCCTCTCCCTCTCTCCTCTCCGCCACCCCTATTTAAATAAATAAATAAACCACAGAGATGAAAAGTACAGCTTAGGGAATATAGTCAATAAGATCATAATAACGTCATTTGGTGACAGATGGAGACCACACGTATCATGCTGAGCACTGAGTGATGTATACAATTGTGAACTCACATTGCACACCTGAAATGAATATAATACTAACTATATTTCAATTAAAAACAGTCCTTTATTTAAAATAAAATAATAAATAGTAAATAAAATAAAATAATAAATAAAATAAAATAATAAAAATAGAAATACAACACAATTCAGTAACTCCATTGCTGAGTATTTACCCAAAAAAAAAAGATACGCACCCCTGCATTTACAGCAGTATTATTTACAGTAACCAAGGTATGGAAGCAACCCATGTGCTCACTGACAGGTGAACTGGCACAGAAGATGTGGTATGGATATACAATGGATTATTAGCCATACAGAAGAATGAGATCTTGCCACTTGTGGTAGCATTAATGGTAACATTAGTATCTAGAGGGTATTAGGCTAAGTGCAATAAGCCAGAGAGAAAGACAAATAGCCATGTGAAATCTACAAAACAAAACAAATGAACGAATAAGCAAACAAACAAAAAAGCAGAAACAGATCCACAAATACAGGAAGACAAACTTATGGTTGGAGGAATGGCCAAAATGGGGAAGTCAAGTGAAAGGTACAGGCTCCTGGTAACAATGAGTACGTCACAGGGATTAAAAGGCACAGCATAGGGAAGAGAGTCAATGGTACTTCCAGGGTGTCGTATGGTGACAGATGGTGGCTGCACCTGTGATCACAGCCTAACGTATAAACTTGTCAAGTGACTGTGTTGTACACCTGAAACATTGTGTGTCAACCATACTTCAATTAAAAAAAAAAAGCCTCTTAGTTAACTAGATGGCCAGGAGATTTCCAGTCATCAAAATAAATGCCTGAACACAAGAGAATAATGTCTTCAAAGTGTTCAGAGAGAGTGACTGTGGACCTAGACTGCCAAAGTGAGCTAAAATATAATCCAAAAATGAGAATAATCTAGAAACTCTTTAGACTTACTAAAACAAAAAAATGTTTACCTTTCCCAGACACTCACTAAAAAAACTACTGAAAAATGTACTGAAAATAAAGTTCACAGTTTTTTCTTGTAGTCTTCTTTACTTTGCTATAACTTTTAATTAAAATGAAGAGGAAATAATCGAGTAAACTTAACAATCAAGTTGCTGTTTCAAAAGAAGAGAATTCAACGGAAAGAGGGAATTATGTAAATGAGAACAAATGATGAGAGCAACATCCACGGGAAAAGCATCGTTTAATTTAGTAAGACCTAGTCATTCAAAGACGGTTATAATAAAAAAATTAAACTTAATGCAATGTATGCTAATTATATCACGGTCCTTCAAATTCTGGATGTCCTCATGCATCCTTGAGGAAAATCCTTGCCAAAATTACTTAAAGAAACACTCCCGGCTGTATGCATAATATTGTGCACTAGAGGTAAAGCTAATATCCCAAGAATCTTCCCTTTAGTATCTGGCTTCCTACGCAGCAAATGGCAGGTGGTTGATAATTTTCTGTTGGAATATTTGCAGAAAACAAGAAAAAGAACAATAACTAAAGACTTGTGTCAACACTGTGCTATAACTGATGCTGACTAATTAAGAAATAAAGGAGGTTATTTTAAAAACCTACTGGGTATCTGGCAAAATGGCGGGAAGGGCTGGGAACTCGACTCAGCTCAGCTGCCAGAAACAATCCCCAAAACCACACGGCAGAGCTGAGGTGATGAGGAAGCTGCTGTGCTGCCCCCAAAGCCCAGCTCCCCCGGCACTCCTAAAAGCTCCGTGCTCCTGCCATCATCCATTCAATAAAATGGAAAGCTTTGCACAGGGATCGTTTGCACACTTTACTCACTTCAGGGATGAATTCTGTCACCTCGTACATCTGGTCGGGGGAGCCAAAGTCCTATGCCTGCATCTCAGCTGCAAGAGAGGCAAGAAACCGGAGTTCCGGCTTCAATGTTGGGGACGAGGTAGTCACAAGGCAGGAATGTCCCCCAACAGAAAAGCTGTTCCTAAGATGACAGGCAGCCACAGACATGACAAATGTCTATGGCAATAAACTTACAAAACTGGGAATATGCTATAAAATCCTTCACTACAGTTATGTAGTGTCATTTCATACCATTAACTGTTCACGCAGTCCTAGCACCCATTCATATTGTCTCTGAGCAACAGGCTTTGGAACATGCTGCCATGTCGGGAGCTCCGCTCTAGTTCTGGGTTCCCCTTCCCTGGCTTCACTGCCGCAACTGTGGGTGGGGCCAACCTTCACAGGATGTCCTAGACATCTTGTACACCATGATTTTCATCCTATCACCATTTCTACAGACTATCTGGATAGCTATGTGTTACATTCTTATCATCTCCTCAAAACACTTAACCTCTGAACATTATAAATAAAGGATATTCCTTGTAAGACACGACCACAAGGCCATCTACTTCTGGGTGTAGAATTGGCATAATGCGGTTCTGCAGCTATTTGGGTCTGATGTTATAATATTGTAAAAGTTACCTTCTTTGAGTCTCAACTCTCTTCATTTATAAAATGGGATTCACACCACCACTATACTAGGGGTAGGATCACAACACTATTTACTTCATAGGGTTGCTATAAGGATCCAGTAACTCATAGGAAGTACCTAGCAAAGCACCAAGCACATCAGCTATTAAAATTAGCCATAGAAAATCGCTTTTTTTGTAAGCCCCTGAAAGCTTCACATACCATCTTATGTTCCATCCTGTATTACCACGGCTAACTTCCAGAAACGAACTTTTCATCAACACCAAAACCTTTAGTCTTCGACTGTCATTGTGTTCCCAGGCTATCGGCACATCAGGATCTACCCCACATTAACCTTCATGAAAACCTATTTTTTATCTCCCCAAAGATAATTTTTTTTTTCCTTTTCACATGCACTGCTTGTTCTGTGAGTATTTTATCCAGCTCTCCACTGGAGGGAAGACTGCTGAATAATTCATAGGTGCTGACATGTCTGTTCTTCCCATGACTGTTTGTCCTCAAAGACAGACCAGACCTGGCTCATCTAGTCACCTCCTCCCAGGGTTGAATGTCTGAGACAAGCTCAATTTGTTTAAAATGAAATCAAACTCCGAAGCAATGAGTGTCTTTGCAAATAACTTCTGCCACTTCATGCCTACTTGGAAATAGCTGGTGATTTGTATCTTAACAGCTCTGAATTGTATCTTAAATTAAATATTACCATGTCTGGAAACTGTAACTCAACCCAGAGAAGAGCTGGGATTCTGTTCCTCTTTCAACCTACCTTTGGATACCTCAGGTTACTTATCTGGAAAAAATAAATCCTTTTCGCCTGATCTCATGAAATATTCATTCAGAATATCCCCTTCTTATTAAAATATATTAAAATAAATATACATGTATATATACACACATATACATATGCTGGTCTTTTAAAAAGATAATAGGTGAATATATTCTCAAGATACAAAGTTAACACTATGTAGAAACCTATGTGGAAAACAGTAAAAGTTTCCTTTTCACACATTCCCAATTATAACCTCCCAATAGGAAAGACAAAAACAAACAAAAAAAACAAAAAAACAAAAACAAACAAACAACTATTAACTATTTATCTTTCTAGAACTTTTTAAAGCATTTACATACATCTATGTACATATTAAATTATATATGGTTTTGAAACATAAAGATACCTTATTCCACATATCTTTGAGAACTTGTGTTTTTTTTGTTGTTGTTATTGTTTTACTTAATAATATATCAAAGAGGTCTTTCCATGTGAGGGTACAAATAGCTCTTCTTTATTCTTGTAATGGCTGGATGGCTCCATAGTGTGAAGAGAGTGTTATTTGTTTGACTCTTGCCCTATTGATGGCATTTAGACTGCAAATAACTTATCACTATTGCAAATGATGCCCCATTGTGCACTCTTAAGCACATTTCTTTACACTCATAGATAAACTGGGTTCTGGGATAAATATCTAAGGCCCCCCCTTTTTTTAGAATCCATCCAAATTTCTGTAAATCTAAATCACTGACTCTTTCCTATTGTGCTCCAATGATTGCTTATGGTTTTGATTCAGAAAGGCAGAGAAAGATGACCTCAAGTTCCAAGAAATGTAACTATCAGGCTTAGGAATCAAATTCACATCTAGCTTAAAGTGTCCTCTGCCTACAGAATAATTCACTTTCAAGTCATCCTGTGTCATTAAGCCAGAACTCCTATGACCCCATTTTTCAGTGCTCTGTGAATGACAACATCACTGTAAAGGTATTTCTCAATAGCTCTGAAAGTCTGATTACAGGTTCATAGAAGGCAGAGCGGCCTTCGATGTCTAGGTAATGAGGACTCATGCAAAGTCTTGATTGGGTCTCAGGAAGGTCACACCCAAAAGGAAATAGGGAGACACGCAACCAAGTATTGAAGACAGCTGGTGTGGAGAACTGGAGGCTAAAATCAATTTTTCCTTCATCCAATTTCCTTCGTTATCCATTACACAATATAAAACTTACTGTGTAAGCTACTCTTGGCAAAATTCTCTGCTTGTTCCTGTTTGAAGTCAATGCGGCCGGAGATGCAGAAAGAGCTTAGCTGGATTGCTTAATTTGCAAGGTGGTTCCCAGGTTGTCACTTCTTTATCAAAGAAACTGACCAACATGCTTAGGTCTCTACCTCCCTCTGCCTGTGGTCAGCACAGATTCAATAAACTGGAGGCCAAGGCAGAAAGTGAAGGTGGTGATGGAACCCACACAGCTAGTATGGTCTCTGAAAAGAATACGTTTTCCTTTCAACCGCTGGGCATCATGGTATAGTGTGTGATGGATTGCATGGCTGCCTCCAGAGCAGTCTCCCCATCCAATTAGCTCCAGTGGTCACCACACTAAGCACCTTTACATGCTAGATGCTCTAGGGATCTACATCCTATAAGGCTTCCATTAGCACTCACTAAGTTTACATCTACTGACCTAAGAAACAAAACAAAGCAACATTTTGAAGTCAGAGGGAAAAATTTTGTATCCTTACAAGACAGAAGAAGGGGAAGATGTGGGAACTCAGTGGTCCATATACTTATCTTTGAAAAAAAAAATTATAATGGCTTCATCAGAATTTTCTCAATGATATTGAGAAAAATAGCATAAATGCCTCTTCGTTAAGCAAAAGTGCTTTTGATTATAGTAGAAAAGATGAATGCCTGCTAAAATACCCTGGAACTATTTTACTTGATAAGAGTTTGAAAAAAATGTCTTCTACGTTTATTTAGCTTAACTTGGAAATCTGAGGATATATAAAATAACATTGCTTTTTTTCGTCTAACCGAAAAGGCAGAAACAGGAGCCTGAAAGCTCAAATGCATGTGTTTATTTGCACACATGCACACCCTTACGTGGGCACGTGTGTTCTCGCTCTCTCACACATATACACATGCGCAGAGCACACTTCCCACACACGTCTGGCTCAGTTCAGATCTCCCGATACAGTCAAATACACTAAAAACCAATGGTAAAACAGTACCCCACTGAGCAGAATCTACGTAAAAAGAGATTTGCATAAAGGATAAGTGGAGAGAAAACATTAGGGGGCTCATCATTGCCCAAGAGACTATATACTTCTAAAATAGTCATGAAGTCCTGAAAGAAATATTAAGACAAGTACAATTTATCAGATTTTCCACAATGCCTACCTCTGTAGAACTTCCCTAGAGCGTTTTTCAACTCTGTATGATATACCTGCTATCCCACTCAGTTATGTTTCACTTACCAAATACAATTTGAACTGTAGCATTTTTTAAAGTTATTTATTTATTTATTTATTTATTTATTTATTTATTTATTTATTTATCAGAGAGAGAGAGAGAACAAGTAGAGGGAGATGCAGGCAAAGGGAGAAGCAGGTTCCCTGTTGAGCAGGGAACTCGATGTGGGACTCAATCCCAGGACCCTGGGACCATGAACTGAGCCGAGGGCAGATGCTTAACGGACTGAGCCACCAGGCATCCTGAATAGCATTTTCTTTTTATCCTATAAGATTTCAAGTGATGTCATAAACAATAAGCTTTGACATAAAGGCACTGTTGTGTCCTGAACGCAGCACATCCAATGGGGCTTTGAAAGGGGAAAGAGTAGTGCCGGATGATGAAGGGGTCCACCCCTAGCCCTGTGTATACAACGGACCTGACGACAGAACCAGGAAATCACAACAATAACACAAAAAAACACTTCAGTGGAAAGCCATTTCAGGCAGATGAAACACTCTGAGAGGCACAGGGTCCTCTCATTTATTCTAAATCCTTATCCAGGAACTGTGCTAGCTTCCAATACAGGGGTCTAGGGGAAAGACAATTCTTTAATGCCTCAAAAGATGTAAGAAGCGGGTAAGGAAGGAGACAAAGAGGGTTGGGAAAATAGAGGAAGTAACACCATTTGTATAAGGGCAAGAACCTTTTCTTATCAGTACAACCTTCAGCCTTGAGTGTTCTGAATACGGTTTTTATATGCTCACATTGCACAAGCTATGATGAAGGCATGAGGGAAATATAAGTCAGTCCATGGTCTAGGGTGTTTTGCTGTTGCCAGGGAAACAACATTTCTGTGTATTAAAGTATTAGGGAAGAGTACATTGGTTTTCTGCTTATTCATTTATTTATTTCCAACATCCTTCCCCCTGAGGATTTGCAATTACCTACAAAAATATACACAAAAACAAAATGATAAATAATTTGGGAAGTAAAGCCAAAGGGAAACTACAAACAGGAAAATAATAAAACCAGCGTTAAGATTGAATAAAGAAATACACAATACACTGTCCAGGCTAGAGGTAAGGTATAAATTTGGATGAAGGTTTTGAGAGTCTTAAACCTGGGCAGTGAATTGCACACCATGCTATGTACAGAGTGCTAAGACTTGGTGGTATAAGAAAAACAGGGCAACCCTTGCCAAACCTAGCTGCCCATGGATATCACCTGGGAAGCTTTTCAGAAATTTGATAATCAACCCAAATTCTTAAAACCTCCCTAAGATGATTAGGATGCTGTGAGCTCTGAGACTTGAAGCCACAGCTGTAGGGATTTAAAAATGGGGGAGGAGGGATCCTCCAAAAATCAGACTACAAGAATTATAGAGAACGTGATACTCAAGCTGAGCCTCTAATTTTGGATGGAGTTTAGATGGAGTTTAGATAGGAGGAAATGAGGATGGAGGATAGAGGGCATTCAAAGGGGAGGTAGATGCACAAGCCATATCAAAGAGGAGGGATCCTAATGGCACAGACAAGACAGCACCATCCCTAGACACTCTGAAATCGATGTGGGGGGCCCTAGGACATATTTCATTCACTCCGTAATCCATTCAATTATAATCAAATCACAGAGGAATTAAAGAGGTCACATACAAAATAAATAAAGGAGAAAACTGAAATAGAGAGAAGTGAAATGTATGTCTTAGTTATCTATTGTTGTGTAACAAGTTACCACAAATTAAGTGGCTTAAAATAATATACATTTATTATGGAACAGCTTCCAAGGGTCGGGAATCTAAGGACAGCTTATCTGGGACCTCTGCCATGGTCTCATAAGGCTGAAATCAAGGTGTCAGCAGGGCTGAGTGCTCATCAGAGACTTGGAGGCTTCTTCTGAGCTCATGTGGCTGTTGGCAGAACATCCTAAGTCTTACATCTGCAGAACTCACATGGCGACTTGCTTTTTCAAGATCAGCAAGAGAATCTCTGAGACTTCAGTTCTCTGACCTCTTTAAAGGACGTGCCACATTAGGTCAGGCCCACCCAAGAAAATCGCTTTTTTTATTAACTCAAAGGCAATGGTTTAGGACCTTAATTACATCTGCAAAAATCCCTCCACCTTTGCCGTGTAATGTAACCTAATCACTGATGTGACATCTATCAAATTCTCAGGCTCTGCCCAAAGTCGAGAGGGAGGGAATTATATGACAGGTTCATGCATAACAAGGGGCCAGCATCTTGGGATACATCCTAGAATTCTGTCTATGACAAAGTACAAAGATGAAAGGAAGAAAACTGCAAACATGCAAGATACATGAGTCAACAGAGCACGTATAATTAAACATGTAAGTTTGGCTCTGAGCTTCCTGGCAGTTGAAGTAAAAAGGAGACATGATCAAATTTCCAAGTACTCTCTGATCAGTTTCTAGCACTGACTTGCATACAAGTCAGTCTGGTGTAAGACATGACAAACATAGGTCTTTAGGGGCACCTGGGTGGCTCAGTCGTTAAGCATCTGCCTCAAGTCATGATCCCAAGGTCCTGGGATCGAGCCCCACATCGGGCTCCCTGCTTGGTGGGAAGCCTGCTTCTCCCTCTCCCACTCCCTCTGCTTGTGTTCCCTTTCTCACTGTGCTGCTCTCTGTCAAATAAATAAAATCTTAAAAAAAAATCCATAGGTCTTTACACAGGAATCATGAAATGAGACAGCATTAAAATAAGGTAGAAAAAAGTAAGACATAGTTGAAATTTGATCTCAAATAATTCTTTGTCATCACCTTGCCCCTATACTATAGGGGAATCAGCGATGATGGGAACAGAGTTCAGTGGTGTGCTTGGTTAATAGCAGGTACCATAGGCTAGTGACTGGGGCCCCTGCAACAGAGATGAACCATCAAGAGGAACCACGAGCTGTTCCGAAGTAAGAATACTAAAGTGCAAAAAACTCAAGTTAGAAATCTGATGGATCAAACATGTGGAGGAGTAGGAACAGAAGTTTAAGCACCGTATAGCACTAAATGGGTCGCACAGAAACACTGCCTCATCCTTTCACCCCAGTAAGTTTTATCTGGCTGCCTCCCTGTGGAACAGTTTTTTCCCAGGGCCTCTTACAAGCATCACGTGATCTTTGACAAGGCTGGTCAAAGCCTCTCTTTGCTTTCTGGGGCTCATCATTTGTTCTAAGCATTCAGTAGAGTGAACTGTGTCCACTTACTATGTGGCACTCACTCTAAAATATACCTGCAATGGGGACACATGGCTGGCTCCCGTCAGAAGAGCATGCAGCTCTTGATCTTGAGGTTGTGAGTTCAAGCCCCATGTTGGGTGTACAGATTGCCAAAGACAAAAAAAACTTTAACATACACCTGCAGTGGCATGCAAACTTCTCTCCTTTTTTCCATCTACTAATATGTTATCTTTTTTTATGACCCCACTCAGTTCCACCCTTTCCTGCTCTGACTCATGTAAGCTGCCTCCCTTCCTGGAGAGGCCTCTACCCTCCCCCACAGCATCAGCTTTGTCTGTCTAATCACTCCTGTTTACTTGTGTCTTGGCTCCCACCGTCTGTCCATCTGATGCACAGCAACAACTGACCCCGTTCTTTTTCAGTTTCCATTGAGCTTATTAGTTTAGACTTATAAGACCTATAAGTGGAAGAGGCCGTGGAATCCTCAGCCTCATGGTTGTCCTCAATGAAGACCATCCCATTACAATCTGAGCACTTCCAGGGACAAGGAACTATTTCAAAAGGTCCCAGATCCTTTCTGTGAATTTTGCAAATGATCAAAAGTGCTACCTCATATTAGGTTGCAGTTGTTTCTCTTCATCTTCTCTCCTTAAGGAGTGATGAAAGCAGTATGTGTGTGTTTGTTCAGTAAGGGACATGCTCTAGAATATTCACAGCAGCACCATTGGTAATGGTCCCAAACTGGAAACTATCCAAACGCCCACTAACAGCAGAAAGAACAGATTATGATATAGATATAGTCGCAGGATATAATACTATATAGCAATAAGCCTGAAATGTGATATGTAATGTAGATCAATCACACATACGATCTGAATGAAGGAATACCATGCATAATGTGTGATTCCATTCATATAAAGTTCAAAAGCGGCCAAAATCCATCTGTGCTACCAGAAGTCAGCATGCAGACTACCTTAGAGCTGTAACTGAAAGGGAACTCGAGGAAAGCTACGGAGATGCTACTGTTTCTTGGCCTGAGAGCAGGTAACACAGGTCTATCGAGTTTGCAATAATTTGTCAAGCTCTATACTCCGGTGCATTTACCTATATGTATATTACACTTTAAAAAAAAAGGTCAAAAATACTCTTCTTCTTCCAAATGACCTGAATAAATACATTTTTTTTTAGCCATTTCTTACAGATACAGGTTTTGGAATGTTCAAGATCCTAGATATCTACTTATAAAACCTCTGAATTTGGCAAAGTTCTAATCGTTCCTTCAGACTTTAATCATATTGATTGGTTTGTAGTGTTCTTTAAAAATGTCCCATGTGAGATTACCCCCTTTCCTCCAATATGTTGTGAACCCCATAAAGGTACTTTCCCTCTTGATTTTCTAGCAGCACATATGTTCAGTGTCCACTGTATACTTAGAAAATCTCTCAAGGCAGGAGTTTGGGGGGGTGGGGGAGAGAAATGAAACAGGAAGGGATGGGGAGGGAGACAAACCATAAGAGACTCCTAGACTCAAGAAATGAACTAAGGGTGGCCGGGGGGGGGGGGGGGGGGGGGGGGGGGGGGGGGGGGGGGG
>CM053605.1:82666626-82707595 GCA_028646535.1 Procyon lotor | reverse complement strand
GGGGGGGGGGGGGGGGGGGGGGGGGGGGGGGGGGGGGGGGTAGGGATAGGGTGGCTGGGTTGTGGACAATGGGGAGGGTATGTGCTATTAAGTGCTGTGAAATGTGTAAGCCCGAAGATTCACAGACATGTACCCTGGGGCAAATAATACATTATATGTTAATAAAAATTAATTAAAAAAGAAAAGAAAAGAAAATCTCTTCTTCCTTCCTCTTCCTTAGCAATTGCAGATAAAAGAGATCGAATTTACATGGGACCTATTTGATTAAACAACCAAGTATTTTCTCCCCCCCCCCCAACCTTCTGTTGTTGTTAAAGTCTTAATACAAATTCATCCAGGGAAGCTAAATTCTATTTTGCTCTTCTCCTTCAAGTTGATCTAAGGACTGACCTTTGCCCTGATTTATGAGTCCTTTTCAGATGTTTCCATATGGAGAGGTGGAGACTATTAGTAAGCTGACCCCACCATAGCACCGATTTGGTATTCCTTCCATCCATTCCTTTTGTTTTCATCACCCACAAATTGACCTAATGTCTGCACCCCTTCCATATAATTTTCTTTTCTCAAGGAAGAAATACTAATTTGGACAATGAGATGATGAGAAAGAAGCATTCTCATTCACGTGAGGTTAGCGGCATCATCCTTCCTTATTGGCTAAACAGAAGGTAAGATAAATAAGTAATAGCACACAAACCACATCTCTAATGGAAGGAGAGAATTCCAGGTTCTACGCTGTGGCATGAAAATAATGCTTTTGATGTTGATAAGGCTCCCGGCTGATAACTTATCTTCCCAGAGCAAATATTGCCAGAGAAATCTACAGACATTCACATCATGAATGTGGTTTTTCTCTCCACTCACACACTCATTTGCACACTTGGCACCTAGCGTGCACAAGGTTTGCTGAATTTTCCTTTCTCATTTCCTTTCTCATTTTTCCTAGAGAATATTTAAGGGCATCAGTCACTTCCATGGACAAATGACAAAGAGGGAGGCCGGTCTCTTGACCATGTTCTTACTCCCATCACCCACTCACCCTTTGTAACCAATGGTTCAGTCCATACAAGTGCAGTCCACCCTGCCCCAGGTTTGAGAGAGAGAGAGAGATAAATAGGAAAGAATGAAATTATGAATCTGGGAAGACTCTTACCAAACCCACTGAAGAACTCTCTAGAAAACAGAAGACACATGTCTGTTCTTTATTAGGATCACACAAAACAGAGAAGGAAAATCTAAGAAAGCCACTCATGCAGAAACTATTTAATCAAAGAGTAAAGACAATTATAACATCTGTTAATCTTCTGTGGAGGTTATAATTAAATGCTTTGGGGAAACACCCTTTCAAGGGTGATCCTCTAACATCTGTTGTGAGGACACACAGCATTGTGCAGTGACGAATCACTTCGGCACTTTGGGAGAATGGGACTTCTGGGGATCACAAACACTGCAAGAGCCCCCATGCACGCAGCCCAGACCTGCGCTCACTGTCCTGGGGGAGGGGCCCTGCTCCTCAGTGCTTTGGGTAATTGTCTGTATGGTGAGTCAGACTGTGGTCATTGTGTGTTAAGGAATAACAGGATCACAGGGCCAGAAATGGCCTTGAGATGATCTGATCTCTGCCTTCACTTTGCAGATGGGGCCACTTGATCCTACAGCTGGCTTGTGGTGGTTTACACGCAGGGTTGTTCAATTCTCTTTCCAAATTACACTCCACCCCACCATGCCACTGCCTCTTTGGTTTCTCTCTTTATTTGGGCTTGTAATTCTGATGTGTTCTTTGTTTAATAGGATCAGCATTATAAAGAGCCCTAGGGGTCTTGAAGTTATGGAGAAGTGGGACAACTTAAATGATTCCCTTCTGTATCTCCCTGGCCATTGAGGAACACCCACCGTCTTCACTTCCCTTCTACTCTCCTTTCAGGGGAACATGAGGGGGAGGAGAGAGAAATGAAGATAAAGAAGGAGAGCAGCAAAAGACAGGAGAAAACAGAAGAAGAGATGGAGAGTGAGGGAAGATTGAGAGAAATGAGGATGGAGAAATAAGGTGGGGTGAGAGAGAGATGGGAAAGAGGTGGGGGCAGGAAGAGCTAAGGAAGTTGATCTGTAGGGATAAAAAAAAGGGGGTATCAAATAAAGACCTCACCAAAAGGAGCAGGACAGTCCTTATACCCATCCCTCTCCATAACCTTGTTCCTCTATGCTTCAAATAAGCAGTTCTGCACAAACAAAAGGCCAGAGGATTTGGCAGTTTTGCTAAACAAAATGCAGAGATGATAAAGCTGGAGCATCACACATAAAACAGGTGCAATGTGTTGAGCAATGAAAAATATGTCCATATGGTGAGAACATAATAAATGCATTCATGGCCAGGAGGGGTTTGGGGGTGGATAGTCTGCTTGGTAGTTGTTTGGGGCTCCACATGCCAGTATGTGCCAAAATGCTGAGGGCATTGGGCTCTTGACATTTGGTATTGGGATTAAACAAGTCCCCATGACCCGGATGCACAGAGTCCTCAGCCCTCCCATATTCCTCTAGCAAACACCTACTCACGAGAGCCCGTGATGTCTTCAATGGTGAGGAGCCAATAATGGTGATACTGGCCACGAGGCCCTGTGAGTCTACTTTGTGCTGACATCCTGGGCACTTCATCTCATTGAACCCTCACAACAATCCTAGAAGGAGGTCAGAGAATCAAAATATCCAGTTCAAAGCCTTCCTGGGCAATCTTGAACCAACTGACCTCTCAGTACTTTGTTTTTCTCATCTACAAAATGGGATTTATGGTAGTATCTATCTCAGAGGGCTATCTTGAGGAGTAAATGAGACAGCATTAATAGGAAGTATAACAGGACTGGACACATTGTAAGTATTTCATAAATATTAGGGGAATACATTATTGCTATTGCTCGTTGAAGTTAAATAACTCACCCCATGTCAGTAGAGATAAAAACAGATATATACCCAGGTATATCCAAGGGTAAATGCCACATAAGCAGGAGCTGGGTCTATCGGTTTCTGTTACTCTGTAACTGACTCTAAAGGTCCTGATGTTCCTCCCATGTGATGTAGCCTTCCAGGAAAAAGGTATCCAGAAAATCTCCAGCCCAATCTGGGAGACATAAAAGTGCATGATACACAGTCCAGGACACTCTCCTCTTTCTAATTGATGTCCTCATCAACGAGGGAAGAAAAATCCTTGCCCCTTCTCTTCTTCCTTTATTCTCACACCTTTAGAGCTCCCATCTGATAAAGGCCATATATACTGATGTTTACATGCTAGAAAGAGACAGGCACTCACTCACTCACTCATTGAAAGTTAGGTAAAAAAAAGTAAAATAAAATAATGCCATGCGTTTGTGCCTTGAATCCACAGGCATTTGAACACCATGAGATTTGAATGCCACCAGTTGAGTTATAAAAAGGAATGTGTTCATAAATATGAAAACGGAAAGGCCAAAGCACTAAATCAAAATCAGAAAACTTGTTTACATCCATCCATTCACCAAATATCTGCTAGGCACCTACGATTTGCCAGCCACTGTTCTGGGTATTAAAGAGGAGAGACAAGGCTTTGCTTTCATGGAACCTGTAGCTTAGACGGGAAGATGTTCTCAGTCAAATCGTTGACCATACATTTAATTACACCAGTGACAAGGGCTATGGGAAACAAGTACCTGAGGCTATCAGAGTAGATAACAGGTAGGGAAAGACTTCCTGAAGAGGGGCCATGTAGGTGGAGCGGGACATCCTGAGTCCCGCTCAGGGACTCCCCAATACGGACATCCCAATATTGGGACATCCCAATACGGATGGTGGGGAGGAGGGAGCCTTCCCAAGATGAAGAGATTTCAGTAGGTGGGAGGGGCTGAAAACAGCCAGTAAGTATACAGAGAAGAGCTCTGACCTAATCCATTGAATGACTTTAGAAAACTCAGCTCCTTTCCCTAGGGCTCTTCTGCTTCCCTCAGTGGAAAATAAATGTGTTAGGGAATGTACCGAGTGCATCCAAAACTAGATCCCAGAAGGCTCAGAGACCAGTGTTTCAACTCCAAAGGAAATGTCATGCGTAGATTGTATGCCTGGCCTCCACAGTCCTGGTTTGATTGATGGACTATTAATAATCTATCTGAATTCTCCAATTTCCCTCTAAGAAAAGAATGAAAATGAAAAGTTAGGACTTCTCATTTTTCCAGATAGAAAGAATTACAATGCATTTGATAAAACTACTTTGGTAGTTTTACTGCTCTTGATCAGGTGTCCTAAAAAAAAAAATTGGCTTCTTCAACAAGGTAACTGTTGCAACTGGTCTGTATGTGAAACGTTATTCAGTTTAATAAGGCCCTCTACTGGCAATCTCCAAAAACACAATCTCTTTTCAACAATTTAAAGTGTTTTAACTACTCCCAATAATAAAGAATCTCACATTACTGATTATACAAATCTGGGCTCAAAGGATGAGTGAAAAGAAAATGAGAAAGGAAAGATATAAATGTCATTTTGAGTGGGCCATTCATTCACTATCATAAAATAAATTACATGAAGTGTCATTTGCTTTTTTCTGAGGAAGCTATTCCAGATGTCAAAGATACACAGAAACAAAGGATATTTACCACATTAAGATGTACAGAATATTCGTGGCACCATAAGACCAAATTATGAATGTTATTCAACTACAATAAACCAGATCATTTCTGTTTACCTGTGTATGAGTAATAGACAATAATCAGAACTTTAAAAAATGTTGAAGGCAGGCCCTTTAAATTGCTTCTGATACGGCACAACTGATAATTAAGTTCCCTCATTTGACAACTGACAAAAAGACAGTGTATGCTGACTTGAGAACTTAATTATGGATATATGAAGAATGTTTTAAAAGTAGGTTTCCTTTGACACATTTGTCAAAGTGCTGATGGAACAACTGGGAAAATTTAACTAAAGATTCCTAGAAAATTTAGCAAATTTTTTTAATGAAGCAATTAATAACTATAGGAAAATTATTTTTAACAGAAATCAAATGTGATAATAAAGTATTTGATTCAACAATGACTATTAAAAATGAGCACTAAATGCACATGTAATCAACAATTTTGACTAGAGAACAGAGAAGGCATAGGATATACAAGAAATATATATTGCCAAAAAAAAGAAATAGAAACATATATTGCCTACCGTAAGAGGAAATAAATCCATTTTCTATTATAAATAGATACAAAACATTATTTAGAAATATTACATAAGAAACAGCTAAAAGAGTAGAAAAATTCTCTGAGGGGTGGGAATGGAAAGGGGAGGATAGCTCAGCAACTGTGAGATTATATAGATTTTCATATACCTATGTGATGTTTATACATATACATAGCACTATACATATCCATATTTAATGTGATATATGTAGTTATATGTTTATATAAACATTTTCATACTATTTAGTTTTCTAAACTTCAAGCATTATTACTTTGATTTTTTAAAATTTCCTAAAAACACATCACCACTGACAATGGAACCATTAGGGATGTATCTTTTGGGCTGGCCTGGATCATATTCAACGTGCCCAATGAAGTAAATACTCTTCATAGAACAGTTTGTCAGACATGCATCTTGACAGTAATATGTGTTACCACATTTCAGAACTAACACCTCTTCTTTCAACACCATGATATTTATCTGCCTTATTACTGGCTGAGCTTATATTCCACAATGTTGGGTCTGGGACTTTCCTCTTGCACTCAGCCCACTGGGTTCCTATAGTCTATCCAAATTCCACTCAAAGGAATCACTAACCCAGAAAGGTTTCTCTCTAAGAAGGAGAGAGCTGATTACTTGCCCTGAAAATACCAAGATTAATTTATGTAACCACTGGGAAGTACCTTGTGTAAATGAGGCTTCCAAACCGACATGACACACTTCATTAGATAAGTATGTATTGGGGCACAGTAAATGTTGTGGGTAATGTTCTATACATCTGAGAGATTTATTATTTCATCTATAAGAAAACACAACTGGGAATCCAAAGTTCCAAAGGCATTAAACTTTGTAGGATTAGAGAGCCAGAGAAAAACTAGGCTC
Source organism: Procyon lotor (assembly GCA_028646535.1). Lineage (NCBI taxonomy): Eukaryota > Metazoa > Chordata > Mammalia > Carnivora > Procyonidae > Procyon > Procyon lotor. Next base: position 82,701,529 of record CM053605.1, on the reverse strand, counting down.
TAAGGTACCTGGTTCTAGGACTTGGCAGTGTCCAGCCTCTACCAATCTGGCTATTTAAATCCACTATCACAAAATACTACCACTTTTATTGGGAAACTTTTTAGGTGTTAACCAAATGGCCAAAATCCGTTTCCATTTTTTTTTTTAACTTGAATTGCCTAGATTACACTCTTGACCCATCTGGACTCAGTCCACCAACACCTACACCAAGAATGCAAATAATCTTGATGTTTAGCCATAAACTTGGGCAAGCCTGCAAGAGGATTCCTATTTGAGACTAAAAACAAATAAACAAACAAACAAACACCAAAGGACCAGGCATGTGCATGTGCCCTAGACATTTCTGAAAAACTAGAAAATATGAATCACCAGTCAACCAGTTGACACCTACAGATATTCATCAGATTTGCGGCTCTGCCAGAACAATCAGCCCAGGAAGAGACAAGAGAAATCAAAGTTCCACCACTGGCAAAGCTCATGAGGAAACCAGAGGGCAGTACATATGAAAGGTTATGACCATGGGCGCGGGGTTCAAATTCTGCTCTTATCTCTTACCGCCCCTGTGACCTTCCCACATTACCTCACCTTTCTGAACCTCAGGACCTGGAAGATGTGCATTATGATCATAACGAGACAGCATGGGCAAAGAGCTTAGAAATGTGCCTGGTATCCTGTAATCACTCAATAGCGATTCAGAAGAAGAAAACAGTTCAAATCTTCTCCTACAGTTCCCATGAAACATGCATTCATACCCTTTTTTTCATCATTTATTGGGAATTCACTCGTGCCAGGTGCTGAATTATGCATGCGATTACAAATCTGGCAAGGCCCGGGAGAATAAATTGGGTGGATGGAGAGGTACCACGGGCAAGAACATAAAGGTGGAGAGGTGCGAAAGAACTTAGAAGCCCAGCTTGTTCAGGTAAGAAAGCAACGTGGGTAGGTAACCAATCTTTTCCATGCTAATCATCTGAGGAACTTTGTAACAATGCCTGGATCTGAATCCCATCTTGGAGATGCTGATTCATTCATTAAGTCTGGAATGGGACACGGGCATCTGCAAGGTAAATAATAATGACAATAGCTAATACTCATTAGTACTTAATATATGCCTGGCATTGTGCTAAGTGTTTTAGCTATACTAATTTATGTAACCCACTCCATTGTCTTCATGAGGTAGTCACTCTTATTAGCCACATCTTAAAGATGTGCAATTCAAACAGAAAAGTTAAGTGAATTAACCACGGTTGTAAAGGCAGAATGTGGTAGAAACAGTGTTTGAGCCTGGGCAGTCCAGTTCCAGATACCAAGTCCTCTATCACTATGCCCTGCTGCCCTTGGACCTTCAGTGGAAGGTTCAGATGAGCTGTCAGGCCAGGAAGCTCCGGGACAGATAGACAAGTACGTGCAGAGGAGTGGAGAAGAATGAGCTGGAGTAGGCTGGCCAGTATCACATCAGGAATAGCCCTGTTTGCATGCTCAGGAGTTTGGCCTTGAAGGCCTTCAACCCTAGGGAAGAAGATTGCAAAGTCCCTCAGCACAGTTACATAAAAATTTTTTCAACCAAGTGCAGTGGGTTGGATGTTTGATGAAAAGAAAGGGGATATTTAAGATTAGACATTCACTCATTCATTTAATTGGTCTTAACGCATTCAGCAATTACTCTGAATTAGAGGCCGTAGATATAAGAAGTATTAAAACATAGCCCTTGTTTTCAGTGGAAAGAGGGAGTTATGTGGCAAAGAGCTCCAGACCCCATAGCAAAAGTTAACACAAGAAACCACGAAGGTCCAAAGAAAGAAATCATCGCTACGACTCCAAGAGTTCATGGAGGGATCTGACAGGCAGGGATATCGGGGGCAAGGAAGGTTCCAGAGAGAAAAGCAATGTAGGGTGTGAATGGAATCAAACTAAATGTTAGAAACTGAGATCCAGGCTGTAGTGAGAAAAGGAAGGGGGATGAGGAATGAGTGGGAAAGAGAAAAGAAGTTTCTATCGGTAAGAGGGGCTCCAGAGAGGAGGGAAAAAAGCAAGGTGTGGTCAATAAATAACAATAATGATGATGGTAATAATAATAAAAAGTTTGAGACTTGAAAGGGAAGCAGAGGCACAGAACGTCAGAGCTGGGAACCACCTGACATCTCATGACCAGTACATGAGGCAAAATGCCTTTTACACTATTTCAACTGCCAGAAGCACCCCACTTTGCCTTTGGGCCATTAACTGTGTAATAATCACAGAGTTCTCTGGCTCTCCAGCAAAAAGAATGAGGAACGGAGACATTTAGAAGCACACCCAGAGCTGAAGACAAAGCAGAAGCAGGGCCAGCCCACTTTACCCATATACCTGCACCCAGCCCTGTTTCTACAGGGAGACTCAGCAACTACACGTGAGTCCTATGTCTTCCGTCACCTTTAGGAACGGAAACGTGGAAGGCACGCTGGAATGAGCACGAGAGATCGAGTCTCTAGCTGTAGCTCTGCCACCGTCTTGCCAGGTGACTCCTACATCCCCCATCCTCGTGCCTCAGATTTTCTTCTGTAAAAGGATGAGCTCTAATAGCTTGAAAGCTGTCTTAGTAGCAGATCCTTTAAGTGAAAAGTCACAAAAAGCACTGATTCAATACATGAAACACCTCCAAGCAGGGTGTGGCCCGATGGAAAAACGGGGGGGCGGGGGGGACTGACAAACATGCAGGAGGCTGCCCACCATAGAAACCCATGGAAGACAGGGGAATATTTTAGGACCTTTCTGGCCCTGGCGTCTTACAAGTCTCTGGAAGCAGAGATAAAGCGGACAGCCGTGAAGGCTGTCCCCGCTCTCCCAGGTGAGTGACAGAGCAGCCAAAGTGAGGAACAGGCCAGGGCTCCGGGAGTGAGTCACAGAGTTCGAGCTAACAGGAGCTAACAGGCTAAGAGCCACTTCTTGCCAATCCTTGCAGCCAGGCTGTCAGTTCTATGGCAGGAATCAGCCGCGAGTGCCTACCAACTGCAAGGCGCTGAAGAGCAAACCCAGCAGCCCAAAGCACGCAGCAGACAGCCGAAGGTGCGTGTCTCTAAAGCAGAACTTCCAGGTGGCCCTGTGCACCCGTGATAAAGAGGGAGCCTGCGTCCAGGCTGGAGGCACGAGGAGCCCCTCTTCCTATTCCCCCAAGGATATCTGGACAGTTTTAAAGAGTCCGAAGGGAAGTCTAAGAGAGGATGTGGATCTTGAATCCAAACCTAGCTGAGTGTTCAAAATTTGACTTTTCCAGTAGTACGTTAACTCAGGTTCCTAACTCAGAAGACAAGTTAGGACAGTGAGCATTTCTCCAGATACGCCGTGGGAAAATATCCAGATAGGAACGGTTTCAGTTTCAAAACATTTTTCTATACTTTCAAATTCCCCAAGAATGAATGAGCCCTGGGTGTGTGTGTGTTGGGGGAGAGGGTGTAGGCAGCAGGGAAGGAGACACTGTAAACAACATGCACATATTAGAAATCTACAAGCCACAGAAAGGATCAAAGCCCAAAAACAAAAAGTGGGTTTCCCCCTTCCAGCACACCAGTTAATTAAAAATTAGTCTGTCGTTTTCCATTAAAATTCCTAGTCAGCCTAATAGTTTTTTGTATGGTTGATCGCTTTTTATTTGGGAAAAAAAAAAAAAAAAAAAATCCAACCTCCCAGCAGAGTCAAAAGAGGACTAGGAATTCACTCTCTGTTATCTACATGCCTGTTCTCAGACGGGGAGTCCTCTGCACCTACCCCCGGCAACTTCAGCACACTGTAATTACTAGGAACAGACGCCTACTTGTTGTGGCAGCCCAGAGAGCCTGTAGAAACACCTAAACACCATCATCGCGCTTTAAAAGGAAAGCAAGCTGTATGAATAAGAAAAACTGTTACAAGAGTTAAAAAAAAAAATCAACCCACAGCCTTACTTGTAGTTAGCTCTTCCGTCAATACATATCACAGTCCTGGAGACAGACACAGCCACGGCTCTCTCCAGCTAACAATTTCTTTCTGAGTTTATCCTGTTTATTTTTGAAGCGTTGAAAGGCCGCGCTAGGAGAGCACGCTCCGTTTCCCCGAACATCCAAAGCGGGAGCGAAGTCCTGCAGCGAAAGCAGAGTAAGTTTGCGGAGACTTGCTCCCCGGGCTGCTGCGGCTCCGTGGTTGCTCCGAGCTTGTAAATACAAGCTCCGTGGACAAAGTCCCAAATGACATCACTGGCAGCTGCTTATTGTTGAGTCTTTATTAACTGACTGTCAAAAAGAAAGGAGGGGGTGGGGAGCAAGAGTATCTTTTCTGCGGCAAAATCGGCATCTCGGGGCAGATTCCACTTATACACGCGTAAATAATCCCATTGATTCAAATTTTCAAGAGCCTGGTTTTTCTCAGGTCAGAGGCTTTCTCCGGAGAAAGACGCAGAATCGCCTCCACGGATTAACGCTGGATAAGCTGCGGACGCGGAGGAAAAGTTTGCAATGGCGGCCCCCTCGCAATGCAGTTGCTCACCCACCTGTTTGCAGCCTGCTTCAGTTTGAGGATTCACAAACGTGAATGTTAGTTCTAGCTTGGGTGGCCTAACAGCTTTTGCTGTGATACACATACCTGCCTCATGTCTTTCCTAAATGGGTTGTCTTGGTGGGCAGCTCTTTTTAGACACCCTCTAAAGTTTTTCATCTCGGGGGTAGAAGAAAATGTTCCCTGCAAGGTAGGCAAAATTTGGTATATATGTGCAAATGGGTGGATTTTTTTTTTTTCTGAGAAGAGTGCTGGAAGCCTTCTTTAGATTCTTAATTTTTTTTAAATTTTATTTTAATTCCAGTGTAGTTGACATAGTGTGAAATTAGTTTCAGGTGTACAACATTGATTGGCCATCTCCATATAGTACTCAGTGTTCATCGAGATAAGCGTGCTCTTGCTCCTCATCACCTTATTTCACCAGATTCTCAAAATTTTTTTAATATTTTATTTATTTATTTGACACAGAGAGAGATCCCAAGTAGGCAGAGAGGCAGGCGGGGGGGGGGGGAAGCAGGCTCCCTGCTGAGCAGAGAGCCCGATGTGGAGATCGATCCCAGGACCCCGGGACCAGGACCTGAGCCGAAGGCAGAGGCTTTAACCCACTGAGCCACCCAGGTGCCCCCAGATTCTCAAATTTTAATGACCTCCTGCACACCCCAATCATGACCCTTTTGGCAAAAAAAAAAAAAAAAAAAATCATGCCCCCCCCCTTGGCAAAAAAAATATCTTTGCCAAGTATCTATAATAATCTCAAGGAGTATTATAACGCCTCCCCACTTGGAACCAGCAAGATAAAAATGAGCACTTTCCTGCCTGTTTTCCCCTCTCTCCTGGAATCTCTCCTTCTGTCAGCTGGTTCTTACTAGTTCTCCCCCCACCCACTCCACCCACACCTGGGGAAATCCACAAATCCTCCACCTAGTCTCTGTCTCGAAGCTTGGCGCTCTGCACCACTGTTCTCCTTCCTTCCTCTGACCTGCTATAATGCTGCTGACTATTTATATTTATTTGCAGCTTTTTATATACTGTCTTGTATTTTTAGCTTGTTTTGGAGCCATCTGTGTTCTGTCTCCCCAACCCAGTTTGAAAGGTCTTTGAGGGCAACCATTGTGTTGTGTTATTTGTTTACACTCAAATCGTGGCCACAGTCAATCTTCAGCCCAAATGGGGACAGGGTGCTGAGAATGGAGGCAGGAATAAGGTTGGCAGATTCCACGGAATGGGGTGTATATTTAGATTAAACACTCTCCTGGCCCTTGGAAAACAATGACCTCACATCTCACTGCTTCCCCACAGTGGATGCTCAAAGTTATTTTCTCAAAGAGCAGTGGTAGGTTATTGATTTGAGAGGGTATCAAGGCCCCCAAACATTCCACTTTCATTTAGGAATCACATAAAGACATAGCTCCTATGAGTTTAAACCAACACAATATTTATGGAGAGCAAATTAGAAATACCTAAAGATTTTCTAGATACAAATCCTTAGAGCCGGCAAGTCCACTTTTCCAGAGTGATCCCACCAATAAATTCACAAAAGAGCTTAAAGATATGAGCCCAAAAATGTTCTTGGCAGCATTATTTATAAACCAATAAAGTAGAGATAACTTCAATATCCATCAGTATGAAAAAAGGTAAGTTATACAAATTAGGGTACACACATAGTATGGAAAACTTAGAAAGGGTTGAAAAAATTGAGGTAACTGTACATATACTGATATGGAAAGAAGGAGTTGCTTGCTGAATGAATAAAGCAAATTGCAGTATAGAAGGTAGCATATGATGGAGGAATTATATCAATTTTTAACAGTGGCTATTCTTGGGGAGTGAGATTGGGGAACTTTCATTTCTGTACGCTTATGAGTGGTTTGATCTTTTGTTTTTTTCAATGAGCATTGTTCCACTTTTGTTATCAAAAATAATAAAAGTCCATGATTGTATAATTTTCAAAATAAATCATGAGAAGAAACCAGCTATTTTTTTCAACAAACATCTGACATATAGTAGATGCTCACTAAAGACCTATCGGCTGAGCACATTTTTTCAGGGCTTCTACAAGGATATTTCAGTACGTGGGGATGGAATGGGGTAAAGAAGAGAGAACCAGACACAGGATTTTCATTCCTGATCCAATGGCCAACCCCCCCCTTCTATTACATCGGAGGACTGGTTTGAAAACCTCTTAGTCTCTGTCTACCTTAAGCAATGATTAAAGTTAAGTGTTCAGGACATAAAGTGCTGACCTTTCTGTTGTGCAATTGCAGTTTGACAAATGGAATTTTCAGGTAAGACAAGTATGAACCGCTCTGATTCTGTTTGCTGCTTGCCAGCAAGCTCAGGACGACAAGTCAGAAAGCCTGGAAGGGCACAGGTTGGCCCAGCTCCTTGTCATGGCTGGTCTAACATTAAGGAACTCTCCAGAGGTAGGGTGGAAAAGTCTAATCCATAAAGAGTCTTCAGAGCTTTGTTAAGGACTCCTGGCTTTGAAATTCAGTGGCCTGGGGTGATCGTACAATGCACAGGTCTGTCTCCTCTGCACAGGGCCCACAAGACCTCTTGGAAACCTGGAAACCCGCAAGCATAAGCCATGCATTAGATACAATGTTTTTCTTTAGGGGGAAAAAGTCCACCAGGAAGAAGGACTGAAAATTAGGTTTTTTCAAAGCACTATTTCAAATCATTGCTCTAGAGAAAATATTCTGGAGTCTTGTCTTAGTGAGAAAATATCTTATGTCTGTAATAATTTAAAGAAAAAGAAAGCACAGAGGTGCCTGGGTGGCTCAGTCGCTAAGCGTCTGCCTTCGGCTCAGGTCATGATCCCAGAGTCCTGGGATCGAGCCCCGCATCGGGCTCCTTGCTCAGCAGGAGGCCTGCTTCTCCCACTACCATTCCCTCTGCTTGTGTTCCCTCTCTCGCTGTGTTTCTCTCTGTCAAATAAATAAAATCTTAAAAAAAAAAAAAGAAAGCACAGTATATATTTCCTGCATTTTTTTTTTTTATTTTGCTATAATCTGCACATTATAGGAACCTGAGGCCAGATTCTCTTTAAATGCACATTTGGAGCCCCTTGGGTGTGATAGGGTCACACTTTCTTAAGTGAAACTTAAAGACAAGTATTAAACTTGACTTCAACTTAGTATAAAATTAAATAAGGGAAAGATGATGGGGGGGGGCACTGTCTTCCCCACCTCTACCAGGTGGTCATTAATGCTGCTGCCAAAATTACCTTCTCACCTGCTAAGATGCTTAGCTCACCGCCCCTGTCAGGGCCTTCCTGGCCTCCTTCAGGCAACCCCTGCTCTGCCATGAGACCAGCCCTCACCCACGGAGGACTGGCAGGTGGTGCTATAAAAGGCATATGAATGTCTATTTATCTGCTCCATTTTCAAAAAGTCTTGTACAGTATTCCTCATAGTTGAGTGTTTTCTGGAAAATTCTTGAAGTCACAGATGGTAATCCGGTCTGTGAGGTGTGAAACACAGCCAAGAGGTCCCTTAGAGATGAGTGCTGGTGATGGTCGTGCACCAACACTATCATCACAGGTGTGCTTTTTTACCTCCATATCTGATTTCCCCTCTCTCTTTGTCTCTTATCCCCTGAAGCAAGTATAACTACCACCATTTCTGAAGCATTTATGTGTGCTGTTTGCATTAAATGCATTACCCAAGTTACCTTTAAAACAACCCAGTGAGTTAAGTACTGTTATTCTCACCCCCCTTTTACAACTAAGGAAACTGAGGCCCACAGAGATGTGTTACTTAAATAATTTGACTATAGTCACACAATAGTAAGAGGTAGATGCACCATTTCAGGGTGGTGACTACTAAAAAGAGACTTGATAAACCAATATGAATAATGACAAATTGGAGTTAGAAGCATGTAGTTATCATTAAAGCACTCAGTTCTGATTCACAAGACAGTAGACATTCAACAGACCTTCAGACTTCAATATCAAATGAGTGCGATGTCTGTTCCCTCCCATAACCCAGCTGTTCTGCTTAGCTCTTAAAGGGAATATAGTGTAGGCCTCAAAAACCAGTGCAAAGACCATGGGACTCATGCTCAGAGGACTTATGCCCAGAGTATCACCAGTGGAGTAAATTCTCCATGCCCTTGGAGATGGGCAAGATCCAACTGCAAGGAGAAAATACAGAAGAGCAGGCATTTAAGTGTTTCTGGTTTCCCTTTACACAGAGCCTTCAGTAACTCATAATCCTTTGCTCTAATAGCTGTTCTTTCTTGTGGAGGTAAAGGTTCTGCTGATGCTCAAGAGATAGCCTGTTGCCAGCCAGTCCACCTCGTAAAAGTTAGTATGATCAGAAATAAGAAGTAAGAGAGAATTTAGAAGGAGTGACATGAGCACACCTCAGAATTCAAACCAGCCTGGCTTTTTAGAGCGGGCATCTAGGATCCCTGGGAATCTACATGTTTGAGAAGTGGCCCACATCCTTTTCCAGCTGGTGGTTATAACAAGAGAAATGAATATAAGACCATCTGGTCTACAACCAGACATTGATAAAGACCAAGTAGCTTTATCCAGGTTCCTTAGGAAGGAGCACTGTGACCAAAAAGCCAATTCCTGGTGACCGTTATGTACATGGATCACAGTGGACACAAATTTGGTACACAAAATGCAGCTTGGAAGAGACAAAACAGGTGTCACCCTGACGGTCCCAAACATATAGTCAGATAAAAACATTTCCAGGCTTTAATCGCTGCAGATGTTACAGTAGTCCCCGTACATAAATCAAGCAAAAACAAGAGTACGCCATAAAGTGTGAAGTCCAACAAAGTTCAGATTACTCTCCTAACAACTGCTTTGAGGCATTTCATGATATATCAAGTTTCAAACTTACAAATGCTTTTTTGTAGTATTTGTAGCATGAAAGGGGGGTCACTTGCTGGTACCCTCAATGCACATGTAGTCTACTGGGTTGTTGACGTGATTGGGGCACCAGTGACCTCTGGAGAGGGGCTGATACTGCAAACGTGTGTTGAAAAAGAAAGTGAAGGGGAAAGATGTAAAATGGGACCTACCATAAAAACTTGTCCTGGAAATGGGGTGTATCCCCCCCCATGCATTTGCTCTCCCACGCAGCTCAGGCTCTGGGTCCAGCCCCAGAGGAAGAGCAGGGGTTAATTTTCCTCAGGCATGAGAAGACTCCTGATGAAAGGCCCTATGTAAGTATAAAGTATCACCATGAAGTTGGAGGATTTTATTTCAGCCGCCTCATTGTGTTGTTGACAGTGCATACTGGGAGTTTGACATTTTTAACTACTTTGCTTGCCCCAAATAAAAAGGGCCCGGGGCGGGAGGAGGTGGGAAAAAGGGAGAGGGAGGGGAGCCACACTCTCCCCCTCGCTTGGATTTTATACCCATCTGATGTATGGCATTAAAGTCCAGTTTGCCAGCCGGGTGCAACAAAGCTACCTCAGAGATTTATGCAAATTCATTAAACTACAAGACATAATAAGTTGCATTCCTTTTAACCTGAGAAGCAGTCCTCCTGAAATCAGAGCCTGGAGGAGGCCTCGAGGGACATGGCTGTCCACAGACTGCGAAAGCAACTCATTTTGTGGCCTGTGGGGACTGTCTAAATAAAAAAGACCCTGAGTTCAATTTTCACCAGATACAAAGAAGCCATTAAAATCAGTGATCGCCCTGAGGGAAGGAAGAAGGTGGAGACAGCCATTGACTCTCCGATGTGTGAGACCAGGATTACCGTGTGATTGGTGCCTTTAATAAAGCCTGCCCTGGACGGCAAGACAGTTAGCTCCTCAAGGTCCCCGAAATGCACTGGGGCTCCTGCACCTAATGGTTCCTGCAACTCCCCAGACCAGCCCCTGACAGCCGTCCAGGGATTCAAAAAAGAAAGGGAGCTAGCAGGTTAGGCTGCCCTGGGGAGGAAGCAGGGCCGTGTCCCCAGAGGACAGAGTTGAGGGCTTCCAAACCCCTGCCTGCTTTTGCCCAAATGGCCAGCAGAGCCCTGGGCTGACTCCCGAGCCCCCGGGGCCCCAGCATTCCTCCCTTCAGGCTGACAAATCTTCTTAAGCTAAAAAGGCAAAAGCAGGATGCTGGAGGGAAGGCAGGGCAGGGGTCCTATTGTAGGGACGGGCTGGCAGAGGGGTGTGCCTTTTCTTCTTTCTTCTTCCCTTCACCTTTGGAAGCCTGTGTGTGCTCATGCACACACACACACACACACACACACACACACACACACACACACACAAAATGAGTTCTTTTCTCTGATGGCCTCTTATTTTAAGTTCCAGAAACCCCTTATTTTTGTGGCAAGAATTCCTCACGGGCCCTTTAGAAAAGGCATCCTTACAGATCAGAGAAAGACAGGCAACCCTCTCCGTAGTCTGTCCCCAACCAAACAGCCCTGGAAAGTCAATAGAAGAGGCAGAAAATAGGGGGAGGGCAAAGGGACAGCGGTTCACTCAGGTGCAAAGAACATCTGTGGAAACGTGGGCTGAGGTTTAAGGGGATGCATCAGGCTGGGCTTGGCCTCAGATGGGTTTTGTCAGGGCCAGGGCCAGCTCTGCCCCTGTGCCCTAGACCAACAGAGAGAAAGTGGGTCACTGTGCAAGTAAGGATGAGGCACATTTAGCGTTATCTCCCCAGAGAGAAAGTCCCTGGTCTTTCCTCACCTTCCCAGGCAAAGCTCACTCAGAGGTTGAGAAATGGTCCTTTGTCTAGAAAACCACCCAGTACTAGGAGCGTCCATAATGCTTCTGAGGAGTGAGCGAGCCTGTGAGACCTCACTCTGCAGATAATAGAGCCCCTCAGTTCTATTGTCACTGCTGTTTTAAACTTTATACCTAAAATAAATTCACATGAACCGTCTGAAGACAAATTAAGGCTTTCCCGGTTATAATAATCTATTGTTCAACCTAAAAACCTACTGGTGGGGAAATTATTTTAAAGTGTAACTTTTCTAATAACAAAGAAGAATACCCATTCATTTTATTAGTTATTATTTATTATTTGGACTGATGATAATAATGTTAAGTCCTATCAGTCAAGGTCATGAGGGGCTACTGTTAGGTTAGAAACACTTATGATATGACCAATACCTTCCGAATAAATATAAAAATGATACATTCCTTGTTTGTATAGAAGAGCATGGTTACTATAATAAGGAGCCTTTAAAATGCTATTTTAGCAATAGGGTACTTTTGAAATAAAATCTTGGGTAGAATGTGGTTACATAAAACAGTTTTAGGATGCTGTCCCTGACCTCCAACAGCCCACCCTGCCGGCCATCTCCTACTCTCACCTGCCAAAAAGAGCAGAACATTCACAGGACACACATGAACTAAACTACATTATTCTTTCCCTGTCTACTCACCCCTTATTGACCCCTGCTCTCTGAGCTCTTTTGATCCAGACCCTCTGTAGCACCCAGCTTAGCACTTAATTATACACAGCAAGGGCTCATGGGTTCACATTTGCTTTGGAAGGCCATGCTTCCTCCCAGGCAGGTTGCTGTCATCTTGACTCAGAGACCCTATTCTAGACTTCCTAGTCAGTACGATGCTAGGCATGAGCCTACAAAGTAAGGGCAAGCAGGTAGATTTGATCCAACATGGGATTCCAGCCACAGACCTGAGTGAATGCCAGGGAAGCAGGGAGGCAAGGCCCCAGTGCCTCAGATGAGGAAACGTGATTGTCTCTCTTCTTTTCATCCTCTCATTTCCTTCTTCACCTACCCCTCTTCCAACCCACATGGCTAGATGCAGATTATCATACCTGCCTGCTCCTCCAAGACATAATCAGTATCACCAATAATGGTGAAAAATATATTGGGAGTCCAGAGAAAAATAACACATTTTTGTCTAACAAATGTCCCGTGAACTTGAGGACTACACCAATGGATCTCTTAAGTCGTTATCTTTTTAGGGACTCCTGGGACGCTCAGTCAGTTAAGCATCTGCCTTTGGCTCAGGTCGTGATCCCAAGGTCCTGGAATGGAGCTGAGCATGGAGCTCCCCGCTCAGCAGGGAGCCTGCTTCTCCTTCTGCCTCTGCTCTTCCCCCTCGCTCATGCGCTCTCTCGTGCGCATGTACACGCACTCTCTCTCCCAAAATAAATAAAATCTTAAAAAAAATCATTATCTTTTAAAGTTATTACTGAATTTGCTAATGCATTGACTGAATCACTCACCAAACATTATATGGAACACTTTACAGTTTATACACTGAATCTTCATTGGAGGTGTATTCCAGGCTCGATGCATATTTGGGAATCCAAACAGCTATAGATGCTCATAGAATATTCTGTGGGCATCTGTTGATTGGGAGGTGTAATAGAAAATACATAGAAAAATATTTTTACCCCAGTTTTGAAGAAAATCAACTGAAAGTGTAGGGACCATTAGTCTAAGGGTAAGCGGTGGTAATGGATTTTATGTCAGAAACAGAAAAGTTTAAGTAACCTGACAATAATGTGCAGCTGATTGAGCCTGATGCACCAACCTCTTGGATACAAAGAACTTTGTCATTAGTAGGGAGCCTAGTTCCTCAATGGCATTGTTGACTGAGTGTGGATTGTGCTTAGCAGGAGGTTAGAAAGTCCAAAGGTCACCATAGTGACACATATCAGCTCTTCAGGGCCTTTTCTGTAATACATTCCATATTTTGGACATAAAACAAGCAGATCTTGCTCTCATTTAAATGTAGAGACAAGATTCATTTCCACCAAGAGTTTTTGGCCTTGGATGTGGGTTAAGCCACCCTTAGAAAAGCATTCCCAGAAATAGGTAACCTCCCTGGCCCCCACACCAGACTTCCACACCAGCCCTAAATTATGTCCAGTCCTCAGGAGAGACGCATTCAGCCTGGGAGAGGGGAGTGCTGGATATGTGGGCTTCAATTTGGGGTGGAAGTGGGCTTCTTACTAACTTTGAAACATATACTAAACTTCTGGTGAGAGGGAAAGAAGGAAGGAAGGAAAGGAGGAAGGGAGGAAGGGAGGAAGGAAGGAAGGAAGGAAGGAAGGAAGGAAGGAAGGAAGGAAGGAAGGAAGGGGGAGGGGAGGGCAGGGCAGGGCAGGGCAGAATATTCCAGAATCACTGAGGAGAAAGCAGCATGGAGAGAAGGCTCCCAGAATTGGTCTGCAGTGCCCATGGGTATAAAAGAGTCCCAGTCTGGGACTGAAGACACTGGCTCGGGGCCTGGCCTGACCAGTAGAGCACTGCAAATTTTCAGGTGCGTTATGGCATTCAGCTCTGGATTGTATCCTCAATTTATTGCCTGTTTTACCACTCTTTCCATTCTTTTCCTATTCTCAGCAGTTTCTTCCAAAAAAAAAAAAGTCTCTTTTAATTCATTGTTCTCATGTTCCATTTTCTTTTGATCTATATTTATTAGCTGCCAAGTACACGTGAAGCACTGCAGGAATCATCAATAATGTCACTCCTAACTAGATGGAAAAATAGCTGCTCATGGTTTCCCAACTCTTGAGCCATCCATTGTCCATGGCTTCAGTTGTAAGCCCACGAGGTGCCTTGGGAAAGGCTTTGTTCAACCCACGACGAACCGAAGTTTAGCAATGAAAGTCGAGCATCCTGGGAAACTTGGTCTAGGTAAACCAAGAGGGTTGATCACCTTAAGCCCACCTCATTTCTACTAGCAATTTTCCAAAGTCTATAAAAAGTCTAAGTGGGAACAGTGTATTTCTATACAAGTCACCCAAGACTCCCAAATTGCTTCCATCGGCCCCTCTTATGTAAAGATTTGGCATGGCTTCCTTTCTTTCCTGTTGAGTCCCACTTCCTACATCAACATAAGCCTCTGCCCTGGTCTTGTGTTTCCTCTTCCTGGCCACCCTTCCTTCCTTCAGCATCATCCCTTACCCATGGACAATCTCCTTTTCTGCCCCCACCCATCCCAGTAAAGGCATTTGACCAAATTGTGAAGTCTTTTCAGAGAAACGCTATGGTGTGTGTTCCTGGGAAAGCCTCGTTTTTTGTCTGGAATTCAGCCTATGGAGGATGTGGGCTCATGATGCCCAGACCCCTCCTCAAGCAACAGGGGGCCTCCAGCTGCCAACTCCTTCAAGATTTGCCTCACCCAAGGGCCCATCCTTCCCCAAAGGGCCCAAATCCAGTTACTGATTCATGCAAGAATATAAAGGCCAGGGAATTCTGAGCTGATTCGTGTCACCCCATGGGCCATATGCATTTGACAGCTGTCCGTAGGGTTGGCTGAGGCTCTATGGCGTCCACATCACGGTTCAGCCTCTCCTTGTGCCCAGTCCACATTCTTCCCTTCCTTTCTGCGGGTATCAGCCCCAGTCACCCCCACCCCCACCCCACAACCCATATCCTAACCCAATCAATATGCTGGTTCTATCTCAGTATCTGCTCCTAGGGAGCCCAACCTATATCACAGCCTCAAACCTTGAGAATTTTAAGTATGAAAGGGGAAAGTATGTGTGTTTTCTGCAGAGTCCTCAATACAATCAGTTTTCTGAGATAACGAGGACACTAAATCAGGGCAAGAAACTACAAGTCGCACTCCAGTACAGAAACAACCCAACAGATCATCTAAAGGGAACCCACTTAAAGCAGAGCAGCAGCTTGAATAATTAAAGAAAATACACAAAGTCAAATAACAACAGCAGTAAGTGTAATGCCCATGAACACTCACAGAGTGCCTAGGATGTGACAAATGCCTCTCACAGCACTTCACATGTCTTCACTCAGTTAAGCATCACCACAATCGTGTGCGTAATGTCCTTTCATTACCCTCCCTTTTACAGTGAGAAAACTGAGGCACACGCAGGTTGAGTAACTTGCTAACTTGCACAGCTAGTGAGCAGACAGAGCTAGGATTTTAACTCAAGGAGCTGGCTCCAAAGCCTCCACCCAACGGTCACTATGTATGATGCGAAGGCAGTGCACATACTCTGAGTATTCATAAAGAGACTAAAGCGAGGGGAAGCAATCAGTGAGAAACCAGGCAACAAGGAACTTGAATACACACAGCACTCAGAGGGACAGCTCACGTAGGACATGACAACAGCACATGGCAGCAGAGACTTCGATTCTCTGGCCAGATTCTGGCCTCGCCTTTATTCTCTTTGTAGGGCAGGAGACCAGCTCAGGGTGGAACAGCCCAGGTCCATGGGTGAAGGCAGATAAGTGGGTATACCCTGCTAGAGTGAAGGACTTGAATGTAGAGCTGCAGACGACTCTGAACAGAAATAGGAAACAAAACTCTCTCAGTGGGAGGGAAACAAGTGGAAAGATTAATGCCCTCGTCCCACTCATGGCAGTGATCACCATCCTCTGTCATTAATAGGCGACATCAATATTTTGATGACCTTCCTTTTTTCCCTAGATAAGGGTCATCCTCTATGTTAAACTAAGATACACCCAGGCCCAGTTCCAAACCTCCATGTCAATGTCTCTGTGGGTTTTACATATGTATCTTTCTCTCCCCATTATGGTTCCACCATGAGACGACAATTCTTTTATTTTCCAGAAATATAGGATAGATAAAAACACCGTGAGGATTTTTGGCTTCTGTACATGTCAACACAAAAAACAGAGATTAAATTGTTGTTTTTTCCTTTTTTTCCAGCTCTGGTGCTATAGAGAAACTAGACAAACCAGTGAGCCCACTGCCAATCCATCAATCAAAAGTTACAGGTGCAAGCCATGAATTCTTTCCCTGAGACTCAGAGGCCAAAGTTTCCTGGCTTTCCCTTGTGACCTATTTGCTCCCCATGAGTTACTACTGCTAAGCTGGGATGATGCTGGTCATTGTTGCTCCTTGGAGATGAATTTTTAAACCACATTCTACCTTCAACCTCTCCGTAGGAGAAAAGAGGAAAAGATGAAGATAAGTAAATTTTTTATGAAAAAAAAATCCTACCCTGCAAATTATTCATACTCCAAGTCTTTGGTCAAGCAGGATCTAAATTTTGGTACCTCTGTTTCTCTGAGCTCTGTGTATTATTCAGATGGATGTGGAAAACTGAAAACAGGATGAAAAAAACTAGGCTAGATGCCTAGAAGAGAAACAGCTATTTTCTCTTTTACCATGGAAACCCTGTGCACCGTGAGGTGCTAAGAAGAAATGAACAGCTTTAATAACTTGGGGGATGGCTGCCTCTACCTTAGCCAGTATAATGTAGTTATGGGGCAACATAAATCATGGGGCGTAAAGCAGGCTGTCTCTTGAAGGCCCAGGGAAGCCTCTTACTCCGAACATGAACATGTCAGCATGGCTTATTTCAGGACAGAGTAAGCACCTCCCCACAAGCTTTAATTACCTCTCGGTACCTTAGAACACTCAGTGTGCAGGTCCTCAGAGGTAAGGAAATATTGTGGATGGACTTTGGCTTTGCACCTGATCCTTGCATCTGGAATACACTATCATAACATCAAAAATATTGGTCATTATGTTTTAAGATCATGTTCATGATCTTACATACATATATGTAAGTATATGAATGTACGACTCACCAGAGTGTGTTATCAGTACAGTTTAATGTCTCTCTCTCTCACATCCATTATACACACACACACACACACACACACACACACACAGTTTTAGAAATAGTTTTAAAATAAATAGTTTTAAACTCAGTAACTATTTGCAACCAGTTATTCAAAAGTTCATCTGACATCCCGTTTCTCTCCTTTTCTTCCAGCCCCCTTCCTCTTTTCCTTCCTCTTGCCCATCCTTCTCAGAGGATTTAAGTTAAGAAGAACTCGGTAATATCTACCTTAGCCCCTAACACTTACTCTTTCTCAGAACTCTGTTTCATGTGGAATGACCTCATCCCAAGTTAATCTTCCGTTGCTGCTAAAATAAATCTGTATTGAATGAGAACATTTGTTTTCCTCTCTTCAACATGAGTTTGGAAAATTCAAAAAGTAAACGTCTCAGAGGCATCTGGGCTGTGATGAATAGGATCAAAATGCCCCAAGCTTGTAAGACATGGCTGGAGATGGCTGTCTAACTGGAAGGCTGCACCTCCCCACCCCCTACTTCCTGCCGGACAGACTGGATTCTGCCTCCAGAGAGGGAGCCCATTTGACTGGAACACACTGGCTAACGTAGGGCCCTCTGTTCTGCTTGGTGGGACCTCACTGGCTGCCCGGAGGCGCAGGTGTTAGTTTGGGAATGCATTCTCCCAGGGCAGGCATCTGGCCCCGGGTCTTTGGCAAACCAACGGTGACAGGTTCCTCCAACAGCTGCGGTGGCAGGCTGAGTTTCCAGGTGATTAAATAATCTGGCGTTCTGGCCTGCTCAAGTGTCTGGATTGGAGCCATTTCCCTGGAACAGGGCTGAACCGAACACGGCTGTCTTCTCAGTGACCGCAGCTCCGTGTCTATGGGCTGAGGCTCCTCCGAAGTTACGAAATATCCCCTTCTCTTTCCCAAGCCACTCAAACCCAGAGTTATCGCAAACATCCCTCAGAAACATGAGCTCCTCCATTGCTTGAAATGGAGCTGAAATCTCACTTTTTATCATCAATAACTGTTAAGTTTGAAAGCTGTGCATTGAAAGGAAAGGGCTGGTTCTAACACCGACTAGCAAATATTCTCTTCTTGCCATAGCCAGCATGCCCATTCAATACACATTCAAGGACAGGTGCACGGCAGATGAACATACAGATCAAGAAAAGGTATGCTCCATGCTTTTACATTTTCCAAAGACACAAACGACACTGTGTCCTGGAGAAATAATTAAAAGACTGCTTTGGGGGGAAGCTTAATGCTTCTGATATGTAAATTCCAGTGGCCTCCCATTGAATAAAAACACAAATCCACAGCAGGTGGTGGTTTAATTTAAGGAGAGCTCAACTGCTGCAAGGGGATCTTATAGACCAGTGATTTTTAACCTGTGGTCTCTGGACCACAGCATCAGGGTCACCTGGGAGTCCATGATAAATGCAAGTTCTCAGGCCCACCCCCACCTGCTGCATCAGAAACTCTGGGTGGAACCCAACAGTGGTTCAACAAGCTCTCCCCAGGTGATTCCGATGCAAGAAAAGTTTGAGAACTACTGTTGTAGGTGAAGCAAGAGCTTGACAGGATCTCACTGAGGAAGTGTGAGAGTTGCTCTGGAGGCTTAGGCATGTGTGCTTTCCAAATATCATTCCATTATGATCTACTCCTACTTCAGCTAGCTCTAATTCTCGCTGCAATGACTCTCTCCTAAAAGGTACTAGTACCAGCAGACGTAGATGTCACCATTTTACAGATGGTGGAAATCTAGGTTGCCAACGGTCTTTCAATGAAGACAAGATGAGAATAGTTCTGGGTTCACTCTTTGCTAGAGTAAATGGCATATTTCTAGTCTCTCGGTCCAGTTAATCTGGTATAAAATAAAAAATCCTAAGACACTTTTTCTAAGCCTCGACCAAGTAAGAGGCTAGAATAGGGGTACATTGTTATTTGTTCAAGGTGTCTCCAGTCAGCTGATGTAAAATTTTCATAGACCAGATCATTTTGCAGAACAGAAGCTGGGATAATAACCACCATTGACAAGACCATGTCCTGAAATAGGCATCTTTATACAATGTTAACAGTAGGTTGTAAACCGGTACAACATTTGTGGGAAGCAATTTGGCATATCCTTTGACTTAGTAATTGGACTTCTTAGCATTGAGCAAAAGGAAATTGTCCACAGATGGCAAAAATGATTAATATGTAAGAAACTTTTCTGTAATATTTTTAAAAAATAAAAAAGATATTTGTCTTTCTCTGCCTGACTTATTTCACTTAGCATAGTACCCTCTAGGTCCATCCATGTTGTTGCAAATGGCAAGATCTCATTCTTTTTATGACTAATATTTCTTTATTTTTAAGATTTTTATTTCATTTTAATTTATTTGACAGAGAGACAGAGAGATCACAAGGAGGCAGAGAGAGTGGGGGAGAGGAACAGGCACCCCGCTGAGCAGAGAGCCCAATGAGGGGCTCTATCCCCGGACCCCGAGATCATGACCTGAGCTGAAGGCAGAGGCTTTAACCCACTGAGCCACCCAGGCACCCCTATGACTAATATTTCATTGTATATGTGTGTGTGTGTGTGTGTATGTGTGTGTATAGACAAAACTTCATAAACAGTGAGATGTCATTCTTTAAAAGATTATGAGTGAACATGCAATACACAAACAATACATATGTCCATGTGAAAACACAGATATTCATTGAAAATGACTGAATAAAAATCACTGATATATTAAGAATGTTTACAGTGTTTTGTCATACCAAACCTGGGAAAAAAATAGTATCCCCATTTTACAGATAAGGGAAGGGGGGGGTCTATAAAAACTAGGGATTTTGTCCAAAATTACCTAATAAATAGAGATCAAGATCATGTTTGTCTGAATCAAAGCCCACCCTTTGCATATTCTATTGTCCACTACTTCTGACAGCTTAAGTGGTTACACACTATGGTTAAGCTGGGAATGCAAGCCAGGTTACTTACTTTTGTTTACCATCTACTGCAAGAAACATATGAAATATCATTTTGTCATAGGTCATTAACCACTTCTATTTAGATTCATTCCAACCACTTGAAGAAGCAGTGATAATAAAAATTGCAATTATTGAATTATAGTATGCATTAGGCATGTGCTGATCATTTTGCATGTTAATGCATTTAATAGTTTTTATGACAACCTTGTGTATTACAACCACAATTTATCTTATTTTACAAATAAGTAAATTGAGCCTCAGAGAGTTAAAATATCTGCCCTGTACACACAGAAAGTGTCAAAGTAAGAATTCAAACCATCGGCTGGACTACAAAATCTGTGCTCTTCATTTCTCCATTCTGAAATATTTCTAGGGAAAAAGGTTTTTCCAGCTCCTTCCATCTCTTACTCTGGCATCAAGTTTATGTGTTTTGGCATAAATAGTATCTTGGCATGGAGCTGATCATTAAACAAGAAAAAGTAAGAACAAGCACTCTTGGCCCTTATAAGAGTCTGGGATTCAGTATGAACAGATATTAGAGATAATAGGCAGATCTGGTGTTTTCTCCTCAACAACTTTAGCACAGAGTTCATTAAGGACTGAGGGTTTCAATAGTAAAAGTTCATTCAGTTATAATTAACTAAGACCCTTAGTAGGACTCCATTGAATACTTAAATATTAATGACCAACTGAAGCCAAACATTCCCTAGGTATCTAAATGCCTGAGTCTCAGAACTGTCCAGCAGCTGCCAAAACAAGTGCCACATGACTGGCAGGCCAATAATACACTCACTGAATCCTCAGTCGCTTCCTTTCCTTCTGTTTCCACTTCCTAGCCTGTTCCTGAATCCCTGTGTACTTGACCTGGGGGCTTAACTCCTTGCCCTCACTCACCCGTAAGACCTGATACTTTCTGTGAGGGATTTACCACCACCTGGACTTCCTCCCTCAACAGCCACTCCCACTTGTTACTGGATCACATGCTATTATGTCAACTTTAGGAAAATAGACACTAGATTATTCTTCAGGGTCTGATGCTCCCAGTGGGTTCTCGTCCAACAAATGGGAATCATGTGCTCCCACTTGGATGTGAAGCACTAGGAGAAGAAAGCTAGCCAGCCCATGCCTTCTCTTAATCCTCAGAGTAGTGGTATGGGCAGATGGTGGCTACATCATGGTAAGATATCTAGTCTGAAGTCAGTTGGCACTTGATCCCTTTTTAAGACAGCAATATATCACACACACACACACACACACACACACACACACACACACACTCAGGGGCAAACTGCCTTCAGGAACTAGGCAGGTAATATAAGTGAAGCCCAGAGCGGGGATATAGTAATGAACAGTGGGGAAGGGACTATGATGAGCTGGAAAGTGCATGGCCCAACCAAAGGAATTCAGATCCATAGTTTCTTAAATTCTCAGTGGGCCAAGCAAAAGAGATCTGCAGAAGCAGTTAACAGTCACTGAATGGGACAATCAATTTTAGCCTTGACTGACTATACTTCTATGAGAACTTGAATTCTGGAAAGAGTAGGGTAAAGAGACTCACACTAGGCTACTGTTAATGTCTGTGGAGTTCTCTTTGTTTCACTTCATGAAGCAAGAGGCTGGCACTAACTTCGCTACGATAGCAGTCAGCACATTTATTAAGAACAAGTAGTATGTAAGAACTAGAACTCAGGAGCCAGATTGCCTGGATCTGAATCCCAGGTCCCCCATTTACTAGCTAGGTAACGTTGCATAACTTACTTAATCACACTCAGATCTGCAGACGGTGAAGACTAATGGTACCATTATCTCATAGAGTTGTAAATTACTTAGAACAATGTCTGGCACATAATGAAGTCTCAGTGTCAGATAATAATCACTGTGTGACCAACTGAAATGCCTCAGTCCTGCTCCTGAGAAGATAACCTGAATGCAACATACTCAGTCATCTTTCAGTTTGGCAAGGAATATTGGAATGGAAAAATCTAGAACTAATTACATCTTTCTGGGAAAGACATTCATGTGGATGACAGAAGAGCAGTTAAATTTTGTACACACAGTCTCCACCTAAAAGGAAGGGTGGGAAAAGTCCTCAGGGTGGCAGAGGAGAGCTGGACAGGGTTTGAAAATGGGTTCTCACAGTCTGGAATGTGGACAATGTAGAGAAAGAGTTTAGCCCTATGCAACTTTCCTGAACCTTGAGAAGAACAAAGTATTCCATGCATCTCCCTTTCCACATCTTCCTCTAATGCCACCTTAATTTTAAAACACCTTGCTATCAGCTTACAGGCCATGCCTCTCTCAGCTCAAGGCATCCGTGCTAGAAAATTACCTTTTCCTCTCCAACTCTAGCCAAAATGCCAAAATTTCACAATTTTGATTTAATGAATTCACCTGGCGGTATACGTTATTGAGCACCTCACCTGCATTTTAACCTTCATTCCCATCAAAATTTTCCAGTCCCTCCAGATGGTCATTTTCAAAACACAGTGTTCAATCTATTGCTGATTAAATCAGTTTGAGGTGTCCAGACCAGTGTTGTGTTAGTGAAATAAAGTAAAGAACGTTAAAATGGAATTAAAAAGAACAGAAAATAGAATATGTGCCGGGGAGTAATACAGATACCAGGGAGTATCTGTAGAGCTATGTCAACAATGTCATATTGTAGAATGTATTTCTTATTGAATGTGCATGACCAAAAGAGTTTAAGAAATTCTATTCTAATGGAAAATCCCATTGTCTGATGTTGCGTGGGTTCAGGCTCAGAAGAACTCACAATTCCTGTCTCGTTTCTCCTTGCCTCCTTCCCTCTCTTCCTTCCTTTCTTCCTTTGTCTACTCATCAGAAAGTTATTGAGAGCCTACTGAGAGCCAGACACTTCTCTAGGCACTAGAAGTACAGAAGAAAACAAAATCCATAAATTCCCTACTCTCATGGAGCTCACATTCTAGAAGGAGAAGTTAAGTAATAAACACACAAAAATATGCATAACACGTGTAGTAGGGTTAAGTGTTACGGTGAATAACTAGGAACAGCAGGGATAGAGGCAATATGGCTGATCTGAGACCGTGTCTCTAATATGGCAGCACTGAAGCTGACTTGAGAGAAATGCAGAAGCAAACCATGAGAATATTTAGGGATAGATGTTCCAGACAAAGGAACCAGTAGAATAGTGTCACCAGAATGAAATCTGCTTGGTGCCAGGAAGGAATGTCAAGAAGCTGATAGGACTAGGGAGAGGGCATGAGAGGAAGTGGGGTAGGAAAGGAGATTGGGTGGTGGTGGTGGAGACCAAAGTTGTAGACCAAGTAAAGACTTAGGCTTGGGCTTGAGGCAAGATGTGGGACCACTGGCGGTTTGAGAGGACTGACATTTCCTGCTTACATTTCTAAAGAAATGCCAGGGCTTCTAGGGGAGAGATGCACTATAGAGAAGTCAAGGAAGACACTGGGATACCAGACAGAACATTTTCTGTAATACGAGGAATAATGTGATAATGGGTGGCTCTGGTCAGAATAGTGGAGATGTTACCATGTGCTCAGATCAGGGAAATACTTTATATTTTATTTATTTATTTGAGAGAGAGAATGTGGGGGGAGGGGAGATGAAGAGGGAGAGAGAGAGAATCTTAAGTAGGTTCCATGCTTAGTGTAGAGCCAGATGTGGGGTTCCATCTCACAACCCCGAGATCTGGACCCAAGCCAGAATCAAGAGTCGGAAAGCTCAACAGACTGCACCACAGAGGTGCCCCGTGGGATATACACTAAATGTAGCTCCAATGAAGTAAATAGGAGTGAAAGGAATTAAAAAGGCATGAATAAATCCAAGGATTTTGCCTGAGAAACTGGAAAGATAGAGTTACCTTTCCTGAGAAAGGGAAGCCTGCAGGAGAAGCAGGGTTTAAGAGGAAATCAGGAGTTCTTCTGAATATGTTAGGTTGGATGCCTATTAAGCATCCAATTGGAGAAGTCAATAAGGCCATTGGATATATGAGCCTGGGATTCACAAGCGAGATCCAGGATGGAGATCTAGATTGGGGAGTTGTCAGTGTATAACTAGTATTTAAAGCCATGAGGCTGAATGAGATCACCAAGGAAGTGCACATAAATAAAGAAGAAAAGATATTCAGACAGTGAGGTAATGTTCAGGCTCATTACAATCTTCTTCGCGCCCACCAGATGGCCAAAGCCCCTTTATGTACATGTAGGGAGCCGTACAGAAATATCTGGACCACTGCATCAGGAAGGCTGCCATTCTTGCATGCAGTAGTCATTGACTGCCTACTGGTGCCCAGCAGACAGCTTCACAGCAAAAGAAGAGGCAAAAACATGATGCCTGAGGGAAGAGAAACTTGCTCGTGTACACGAAACTCAAGCTGACCTTATTTCCACAGATAAAGATGTCTCTCACTGTTGCGTGGACAAGGCACAGCTAGGTCACTGTGCATAGTAAAGAACACCAAAGGGCTGGGCTGACGCCCGTCTCAGTTCCCACAGGCAGGACACTGCACATCTTTCTCCGGCTTCTCCCCTTGTGTGCCACCCTCCCACACCTCCCTGAACTCCAGAACAGTTCTGGAGGAGTGGCCACTGGCCAGACCCGGTGAACAATCAACTTTCCCACTTCTTTCTCCTGAGCATCCTTCGTTCACCTGAAGTGAAAAGCAGTGTGGTTGACCAACGTGGAGAGGGTGGAAAGGCGATCCTAACAGCCAGGGGGGACCACTAAACCCAATGTCAGGGCAGTAATACCCCACCAAGGGTATTACAAACCCCACCAGGAGGAGGAACCGGGGAATTCTCATTTTGTGACTCGTCATATGTCTTTGAATACCATTGCCTAAGGCACAGTGATTGTTCCCAGTCACCCCTTGTAGACTTCCCAAGGAAAAACCACTCGTTCTGCCCAGCCCTTTGCCTCACCGAAGCAGAGACGGTTCTGTTTGAACAAGCAGTTTTTTTTGATGCCCCCTCATGCTTCTGAGCATTTGTTCACAACATACATAGCACAGTGAGAGTGGAGGAAGTGTGTGTGTGAGTGGTATAGGTGTGTGAGTGTGGGTGAGTGTGCGTGTATGTGAGGGATGTGCGTGCAAGAGCCCCATGTGTTATGAGTGCGCGTGGCGGTGTGTGAGTGTATATGAGTGAGAGAGTGTGTGTGTATGTGTGTGTGTGTGTCTCCTTCTGTGAATCTATGTCCCGTGCTGGGACCCAGACTGCAGAGAAGCTGTAATAAAGCCAAGACCCACTTGGCAGGAACTTCCCACCCCCTTGGAAGATAAAGCAGGACTGCACGTCAGGTGGGGCAATGAATCAGTATTTAGATCCCAGTGATCAACATTAAACTAAGAACCCAAATAAACAGTGTGAGCTAAGTTTGGGGCCTCATAAAGCATTCAGATTGCTGGATTTCCCTTCCTGATGAGGCAGTGTGTTTGCCGTCAGAGGGTTCATGATGTCACGTGTCTCCGAGAACAGCTGCCCCATTCTGCTGCCCGAGGAGCTCCGCTGTCTCCTCCCCATTCCAAATAGTTCAGGCATCTCCCCCTGCGCTGGGAACACAGACCCACGTGTTTCCAGGAAGGCAGGGGATTGTGGAGTGGGGTGCAGGCAGTTGTCAGGGGCAGGAGGGAAAGTACACTCGCTCGCAAAGTCCTGGGCCTTTGTAAAGGCTGTGAGAATATTCGGGCTGCAACTGTCACTGTTGGCCCCAGGTTCCATCGTGCTCAGATGGAGGGCTCCTGGGCTACATTAAAAAAAGAGAGAGAGAAAGAGAGAGGTGAAAACACCTTCACCCCACTTCAGAATCTGCATAGCACTTCTACATGTCGCCTACCTCTTGTTCATCTTATCAACCCTGAAAAATGAACGGATGCTCAGAAAATTTAGTGTCACAGAAGCTGTCTCAGAAATGAGACTCATGTCAGGTCTTTAATCTGTTTTGCTAATTTTTATCATAAAGGTAATACAGGCTTATAATGGGGATTTTTTTCAAACTGTACAGAGGAGTAGAAAAGTAAAACAAAACAAAACAGAACAAAGGAACTCTCTTTATTCCTAGAACTTCAGAAACGTCTTCAAGCATAATTATTGCTACCTGTATCTTTTATGTCCTTCCAGAAAGGGTCAATCATTTGCACACAAATACAGGTTTATCCTTTTAAAATACATACACAGTATTATTTTACACACACATTCACATGGGTACAAAACATTTTACACTTGACGATATATCTTGTCTAATTTTCATATCCACATATACTATCCACACAGAAGTCTCCTGGACATATGCATCCTATTTTACTTAACCAGTTCCTTCCTGATGAATGTTTAGATGGTTTCACACTCAAATCTCTCATTCGTACGTAGCAGGCTTTCTTGCTACAAACTACAATGTGTGTGGTACAGAAACCGTGAATCTTGGGACACTGAAAAAATAAAATTAAGTTAAAAAAAAGAAAAACTACAGTGCACTACTCAGATAATGGAGCCCCAGGTCCACCTCAAGCAAAATAAAAGTTGTTTGTGGTGTAGGCATTTCTTTATTTATACAACACCCAATGTCAAACAAGGCTTAAGACCTTCACATCTGTATCTGTCCTTTCTCAATCTCTTTCTCTTGGCTATGCTCTTGGCCCTTTCTCCATCCTCTGTCAAATGTGAGCATTGTCAGCAAGAAAGTGGAAAACAATTTCTTGACTTCCGGTACATCTTCGATATACCGTCTGTACTTGTCTGTGTGCCCACAATGCCGGGAACAATTCGTTGGAATACCAATAACAATTTGAAAGCACCAAGACTGAACTGCTCACTGAATTTTTAGGCTTCAATCATTGATCTGATTTCATGTAACACATTCAGAAATATGTAGATCAATAGCTGCTTACTTTTAAAAAAGGCATCTCTGATTCTCTTCCTAATACGCTCTGCCTGCCATGACCTTTTAGAAAATGGAAACATTTGTTTAATTGTTTGTTTGAGATAAGTATAAAATTTGTGTTCAGGTTTGGATGAGAAGTGTTTTGGTTTTTGTCTTTTTTTTAAGATTTTGCTTATTTATTTGACAGAGAGAGAGAGATCACAAGTAGGCAGAGAGGCAGGCAGAGAGAGAGAGGGAAGCAGGCTCCCTGCTGAGCAGAGAGCCCGATGTGGGGCTCGATCCCAGGACCCTGAGATCATGACCTGAGCCGAAGGCAGAAGCTTTAACCCACTGAGCCACCCAGGAGTCCCGAAAAGTGGTTTTTATTTTTCTATTTTATCTGAAATACAACCCTGTGGAGACTTTAAGCTTTAGTTTTAGGAACATACCCAGCTGTGTCAGGAACTGAATGGGGATTCATGTTGGTTAAGCCTTGTTCTTAAACTCAGTCCAGGTCCCAAGAGGCAAAATATACAGTATCTTTGTAGCAGTAAGCAGCTGAGTCATTCCTGTTAGAATAATTTCCAATGACATCTGTGAACTGTGGGCAGTCGGGCCGTGGATTATCTTCCCTGAGGAGGATTGAATAGTTCACAGTGGTTATAAGATAAACAATCATTACTACCATAATTTTAAGTAGATTATCTCTGGACAAAGCTGAAGCAGAATCCACAAGGGAAGCCCAGAACTACTTTTTTAAAATTTATTTAATGCTGCACGTTACTCCATAGACATGTGTCTATAAATCACATCTGTGTGTACGTGTGTACATACATGTGTGTCTAATTTTCTTGGCCGTCTTCACAAAAAAGAAAGGAAGAAGGTGCCCTGATCAGCTATGCAGTGTGGATGAAGGCTCCTGGACTTTGGAATTTCCTGACAACATTTTCAAAGAACAGTAGGATACACTTCAGAACCCCAGAACTTCAGAATGATAATGTTATCATTACTGCACACACACACACACACACACACACAGACTTTAATGCCCAACAAAATTCTAAATTTTAAAATGGATGTTGATTTTTATGATGATACTAAAAACCTTATTTACAAAAACTCCCTGCATTATTTTCATTCTTCTCCTTTGGCCTGGCTAGGGAACACCAGGGCACCATGGGACTACCATTTGGGAGCAAGGGTAAAGGCAACCAGCCACGTATTAGCTCTCAGGTCTCGCCCATGCGCATTTATCATTCCCAGATTCAGTTTCCTCTTCTGTGAACTATAGACAATGGCAGGGGCAACGTGAGGATGAAAGGACAGACCACACGTGGGGGGCACAGCATGGCGGGGTCCCAGAGCAGCCTTCTGCGCGCTCTCAGAGCCACCTTCCCTTGCGCATGTGCAAACAGTGCACGCGCAGCTCCCTCTCCCCGCCTGCTCCGCCCGAGCGGGTCCCCTCCCAGGAATCCAGCGGAGACACGGGACCCATGCAGAGCCTGATGGAGAGATGCAGTGAGACATAGGCTCTACTTTCTTCCCACCCAAATCTACTTCAGTCCACAACTGGTAAACACATCCTCCCTCTGAAATTCCCCTCCGGGTTGCGGAACTACTTCACCTGGGGCCAGCCCTTCTCTGATGGGTAGGTGAGGGCGACAGACTGAGGAAGAGCTGCTATTGCTATCAGTCGCTCTCTGGCAGGTGGCCAGAGGGTTGGGTGCTGCTCTCAGGTCCATTACGGAAAGATTCTGACCCCAGATGTCTCATCGGAAGGCTGGGAAGAGATGCCCAACCTGAGTGAGAAAAGCCCCTCTCCTACTCTCTCTCAGGTGCGGGCGCACACCTGGCTGCCTCAACCCTCTCACCTCTCCTCTCAGGGCTCCCTGGCCTGCCGCTGTTGCAAAATGGGCAAGCTTGTCTACCTGGTAAGTCTGTGACCTTCTGGAGTCGATACTGTGATCTGTTCCTTGTTGGATCTTCAGGACCTAGTGTGGTGCCTAACACCAAGGAAGTTACTCCATCTGTCTTGAGTGAGATGACATTGAACCGAAAAACCATGTAAAAGGAAGGAACCTCTAGCTCTCTAATTCCCTTCATGTCACCAAACCATATTCCACTGCCCCTGATTTCTCCTAAGACAGAGATCATTCTTCCCACCTTCCTTCTCTCATAGGGTGTTGTAAAGAGAACAAATTGGATCAATTCTAAGGAAACTGTGACAAAGCTTAAAAGGAGTGAAAACCAATATAATTATTTTAAGACCTGAGGAGGACACTTCGCATTACTTCATCTTATGTGGGCATCACAGGATGCTGCTGAGTCGCTGAGTTTACTCATTTCCTCCTGTTTACTTTCACTTAATTCATTCTACAAACAGGCTGAAGTTAAAAGTTGAGTGAGGCGACACTCTCCCTTCAAGCAGCTAAGCGTCTTATGGCAGAAACCAATGAGGAAATAAATAGCCACAAGGCAAAGGGATTTGTGCTGTGATAGGCACCACCTCAGACACCCAGGGGACACCTGACACAACTTTCTAGGCCATGCAGCCCAGCGATGACTCCTAGGAGAGCAGGAACAAACAGATGAAGCTGGAAAGAAGGCTACTACTAGCTGAGGGACAAGAGGGCAAAAGCAAAAAGATAAGGGCCACATGGTGCAAACTGATGCCCTGTGGCTGATGGGACTTTTGTTTTGTATTGTTTTGTTCTGCCTTACTAAATGTTTGTAGCGAGGTGTGCGATCTCCAGTCCATCAAAGGCCTCAGCACTACTCTCTGACCTTACCCTTATTGGTTCCTTTCTGCTTGTTTTTGTTTTTGTTTTTTTGGGTTTTTGTTTTGTTTTTTGGGGTTTTGTTTTTTGTTGTTGTTGTTGTTGTTTATTTGTTTGTTCTTAACATTGCCAGCCTGGGTTTTGATGGTATCTAAGTCTGCAAAGCCAGAAACCGAGGGAGGTGAGGCAGAAGGAGTAGGCAGGGGGCAGATGGCAGAGGTCTTGGTGGGCAGTGTTAAGGAGCCTGAACTTCACCCTGAGGCCTCGGAAGAGCCACAGAAAGGTTTCAAACACAGAAGCAACCTGTTTTTCTATGTCAGTCAGGGGTCACCAGATCTGGCCTGTAAACGGCCAGGCAGTAAACATTCTAGGCTTTGTGGGTCATCCAGTCTCTGTTGCAACTACTCAGCTCTGTGACACAGCGTGAGAGCAAGTGTAGCCAATTGACAAATGAGCATGGCCATGTTCCTGTAAGACTGTAGGTGTGGATGCTGAAATGTGAGTTGCATAGCATTTCACATGAAACAAAATGTTCTTCTTTTAATTGTTCTTAGCCACTTAAAAATGTGCAAACTGTTCTTAGCACTACATACAAAAGCATACACGGGCAGATTCGGCTAGGACCTTAGGATCCCAGACCCAGCTTTAGAAAGGTCATTCTGGGTTGAGGATGGTGACAAAGCAGTACTAAAGGCAGGGTGGCACTTAGTAAGGAGGCATTTGGTCATGGTCCTGGTGCGACACGATAGGGACAGGCTCAAGTGGAATGGAGGAAAGTGGGCAAGCAGCTTGGAGAAACAACGATATTGAGTGTGGGAGATATGATCAAGGGTGACCTTCAAGTTTCTAGCATATTCTAGCAGTTAATTTTCATATTAACTTAGAGAAACCAAGGGAAGTGGGTTCCAGGGCAGAAACAGAAGCTTCTCCCTTAAACATGGGGTCCTCTTTGGGGATCGTATAGAACATGCAGGTAGCAATGGGTAAGGCCATTACACCAACTGGAACCATTCATGAAAAATAAACAAACACCTGGCTTCTCTCAAGATAGACGTCAGGGATGGAGGGGCGGGAAGGGGGAATCTTGCCAATCCCTCTGCCTCAAAGGAGAATTAGACCCAGATCATTCTGGGACCAGGAAGAAGTTCCCATTCCCTACAGGAGATTTAACCTACATCCTTTATGCAGACCACGAGCTGGATCCCTCTCATTTTGCTGCAGGAGAGACAAGGCCTGCTGGCAAGAACCCCTGTGCAGGGCCTGCCCTGTGAAGCTCAAGTTTGCTCACTTTCACGAAAATTGCTGCCTGACAAATTTCCCTAAATGCATTGCCAATAGTAGACTTGAGAAAAACCACATCAAGGATCGTAGTATATAGTCTCTGTGATTATCTCAGGAGCTGACCACAGCTTCTACCACAGCAGAGAGTAAGAACTAGCTTAAAGGGATGATTCTGAAAGCATAGGACTCACTGCACCAGCATCACCTGGAAACTTGGGAAAATGCAGATTCTTAGGCCTGAGCCTCGCCATACTCCTCCCCCCAAGGCCCTAATGAATCAGAGACTGCGGGGGTGGGTCCAATGACCTGCGGTTCAACAAGTCTTCAAGGTGATTCTGACTGATGCTCAAGTTTGAGACCCACTGGCCTAAAAGGGGTGGCAGCTGCCATCCCTGTCCCCATCTTTGAGTGCCCTGCCTGCCCCTCTTTACTAGACAGCTGATGTCAGTCCCTTAACTCTGAGCCATGCGCTCAGCTCCGGAGCTGTAGTAGAGCACCGCAGGCAAGGAAGTCCTGGGTCCAGTGATGTAAAAATGACATTTTACTCATCTGGTTAAAGGGGAGGAAAAGGGTCCTAAGTGGTGTTGTGGTTACAAATACAAACTCAGGTGTCAGACTCTGTGAGTGGGGATTTCTGCTCTATCACCTATAATACCAGGTAACCTTAGAAAAATGACAGAACTTCTCTGTGCCCAATTTCCTCCCTTCTATAATAGGGACAATAAGAGTACCTCACTCATCAGGTTGTTTTGAGAATTGCATGAGTTAATGTTTGCAAAGCACAAGTAATGGCCTGGTGCTGAGGGCCACAGGGGTGCTCCTTACTATTATTTCTATGCCAGAGATGCCTCATCTTCAACAAACAACAATGCACGACACATCGCAGGTTCTTGGGGGGCAACCATGCTCCAAAGATCTCCTAGAAAATGTAATCTTCGTCCTGGCAAGTTTCCACCTTTCTCGGAAATCCCATATGGAGCCCTACATTGATAAAGCAGGCTGGGCCAAATATCTCTCAGAACATTCCTTCTCTTCTAATTCAAAGGGCTAAATGTGAAGCAGACCTACTGGGTCTTCCCCTAAGACTCACAGCCCGACCCTGGCCTGGTAGATGTCACAACCCCAGTAGTTCAGTGATGGACAGGAACTGAGTCCAGCACAAGAAACTTTCTCCCTGACCACAAGGGCCTAGTTGCTTTAATTTGCACATGATACTCACCCTGCTCCCAAATCCCCTCGGGCCCTCCCCAAGTGGGTGAGGCGGAGGCTTCCTGAAGAGGCAGCCCACACATCGTACCTGGTGCAGAGGATTCTGACCAGGATGTAAGTGCAGGAAACAGGGACGCTGTGTTAGTCTCCTAGGGCAACTGGAACAAATTAGAACATATTGGGTGGCTTAACACAGAAACTTCTCTCTCGGTTCTGGAGGCTAGAAGACCAAAATCCAAGTGGTGGCAGGGCCGTGCTGCCCCTGAAGGCTGTAGGTAAGAACCTTTCTTCACCTCTTCCTAGCTTCTGCTGGTTGCTGGCAATGCTTGGTGGTCTTTGGCTTAGGTAGCTGTGTCATTCCAACCTCTCCCCAGGTCAACACGTGGCCTTCTCCCTGTGTGCCAGCATGCCTCCACATCTCCCTCTCTTTACATGGATACTGGTCGTGGGATTGAGGGCCACACTGACCCAGGAGGACCTCATCTTGACTTGATTACATCTGCCACTATGTCCAAGTACAGTCCCCTCCACAGGTAACTCAGGGTAAGACCTCAACATATCTTGTTGGGGGACACAATTCAACCCCCTGCAGATGGCA
Source organism: Procyon lotor (assembly GCA_028646535.1). NCBI lineage: Eukaryota > Metazoa > Chordata > Mammalia > Carnivora > Procyonidae > Procyon > Procyon lotor. Next base: position 82,668,854 of record CM053605.1, on the reverse strand, counting down.
GGTATTTCATCTTATGTGCAGACTCGGAGCTGTTGGGAGTGGGGCATGTGAGGGGCTGTGTGAGAAGAACTGAGCTCCTCACACCTCAGCAGGAGGGAGTGTGGGGGTCAGTTACCGCCACCTTCAGGGAGGGAAGGGGGGAGGCTTGTAGGCTCTCCACCAGGTGTCTGCCTCACCTGCCCAGGGGATGGGAGAGCACAGAGAATTGAAATGCCCACGTGGGAACGTCTAGGTGGGGAATCTGGGAATTGAGCTTGGCAACAGGGGGTGCCATCTGACTTTTGGCACAAGAGAAGTACTGAACGGAGCCCCCACTAAGTGCCAGGCACACTGCATAATTGGATAATGCATACATTATCTTGCACATAAGACACACTTCACTGACTTCAAGGCAGGCCTGGCCTTGACTGTGTCGACTGAAAAGGGGAAGACACTGAGAGGAGAGAGGAGAAGGGCAGGCAGCGGCAGCTGTGGGAACGTGGGGCTCTGGGAAGCACAGAGAGGCCCCTCTGGCCCTTTAAGGCTAGGACCCAGCGTGAGACACTGGGACTCAGGAGTGTCCCCACAGGCGTCTGCCTGGAAACCCTGTCCACTGCCCCAGAGGGCATGAAATTAGAAATGGGGAGGATGCAGGGGATTTCCCACTGCCTTTTGGGAAGGATCCAATCTGCTTATCCATGCCTAGCAACGGTTTTAAAGCCAATCAGTCACACACCCCGTGATGAGGTGAGGGAATGCCAAAAGATTTCTGAGGAGTCAGAGTAGAAGCGGCCTTCTGTCAGACTCTGGCTGGCCGGGGCTCGGCTCCACGGGCCGGGTCTCCCATCCAGTCTCAACAATGGCACTCCCACTGACTCACATCTCGGTGAGGTGGGGACCGCTGAGGGGACCCACTGGAGGCTGGGTCCAGACACACAGATCTCCAGAGAATAAACTCATCGCTAAAGAGAACATTGAGCCAGCGCACAGCGGGGCCACTTAAAAACGAGTAAGCATGTTTTTGCCGAAATTTAATAACCGACCTTACAGAAACTTGTATCGGCTCAGGAATCGATTGCTCTAGAGCATCTATCCGAGGGGCCTGCCTCTGCCGAAGAAATGAGTTTGATTCCATGAGCATTTGCCTGATAGAGGATTTCTCTTCTGCTTTCTTAAGACCAGAGAGCTCAGTGTGAGAGGGAGAGGGGGACATAGGGAAAGAAGGAGGGAGGGAAGGGGGGAAAAAGAGAGAGAGAGAGAGAGAGAGAGGTTGGCCTCTGGGGACAGAGTGAAACACTTCAGTCCTGGCACACACTGTGGCAAGCGCACAAAACCTTTTTTGTTCCAAGGCCGGACCCCAAACAATGAGCCGTAGGGACGCCTTTGAGGAGCGCTCACGTGCCCACTGAAGCAGAGCTGACTGTGTTACAAGCAGGGAGCCGGGAGTTGTCTGTAAATTGGTGGAAAATGAAGTTCCATTATAAATCCCCTTCACAGGACGCGTCGTTGGCACCTCTCCCTCTTGATGTGTGGCACTTCCACTCTCAATTGGAGAAAGGGTCCCATTCCTAGGAGGCAGGGCAGAAAGGTCTTTCCAAGAGAGTCCTTCCTGAAAGACGGCCGGCCGGCAGGGGCAGGCAGACAGGCCTGGGTGTGTGGAGCTCCGCATGAGCTGTCAGGGCTGGGGCAGGAGGGGCCCGGGGCCTCCCATTCCGAAGGGGTCACCGAGGCAGGTGTGGCTCACCTGTGGTGGGGGGGGCATTTCCTGTCTGCAGGTCCAGCCCTCCAGCTGCCTTCTCAGGCGCCCTGCGTCCGCGTCCCATCTTCACCTCCCACCTGGCCACCACCTGTCCAGCAATCAGCACAGCGCCACTTTCTGAGGACGATGTTTTCCCACTCAGCCTGCCAGCAGAGCCCCCATCCCCCACCCCCACTCCCGCCCCCGTCAGGGCCACACAGACTGAATGACCACACATGGAATGATGGGAGGGCAGAGTGAACTGTCTGCGGACGTGCTGACAGACATGGGCTCGGGCCTCTTGAAAGAAAAGGCAGCTAGCCTTGGCAGCCAGCCTCTGAGCGAATGATCTGTGAACTGCGTTGGTGCGGCTACTGTTGCCGGATTGGGGGACCAGGGAGACTCATCCACTTAAGCATTCGACGAACGCGTACTAAGGACCAGCACGGTCCCAGGCATGGTTCTAGGCACTTGGAATACAGTGGGAAACAAATTTGACTTTTTTTTTTTT